>RSEF01000020.1:4115288-4134790 GCA_003993805.1 Himantopus leucocephalus
GCAGTAAATGCTGTGGCTGCAGCTATTTGGGATTACTGTGGTGGTGGTTCGAGGGGAAGCACCACAAATTAACAGCTAAAGAAACATGGCCCTATTCCTTGAGCTGCCCTGTCCCTAAACAACACTTCATATGCTGCCAGCTACCACTAATGTACCTGTGGCTGTTTCTTCTCACCTTTCAAAATTAAGCATGTGTGTCCTTTTCTACTTTTGCAGGCTTACCAGAAGAAGGTTAATGTTTGGGCTGACTCTCCCGTGAGCGTGCTCAAAGGGTGGTGAAAATAGAACCCTTCTTGAGGTTACAATCACAGGCTCTGGTTGCCATCTAACTACGCAGAGCCTGCTCCACAGACCCCACCTCACATCAGGACTTGGTGTTATCAAGAACCGCAACAGAGAGTGTCCCTGCTGGACAAGCTGTATGGTTTAAATCAGCAGGGCAAAGGAAAACAAGTGTTTACTTTGTTTTTCAGATCAGGAACTGAGATGCAGGAAGACTGAAGGGTTTGACAAATGGATCTCTTGCAGGGCTGTTTCCCAGTGACTCACGGAGATGTTTCTTGGTGTACCAGCACCAACAGCTGGGTGGGAATCCCCAGGTCGGATCCAGGATAAATAACCTGGGCTCCTCGGACACCTGACAACCTTTAATTCAGTAAGTGACCCTGCTATTAAAATGTTAATTAGAGGTGGTATCTTTTGCTAAAATATGGGAAAGCTGACAAACACAGCTTTCCTCCTCCCGGAATGAACCTTTCCAGATCACTTGTAGATGTTGTACAGACCAGGCAGGGATTGCCTCAAAACCTGCCCATGTGCACCATGAGTGGATGTCAGTGGTGCATGTAGTGTTCCGAGGTTACCGGCAGCCCCCGATGAGTCCCGTCCTGCCCCATTAGGACCCTTGGTAGGTGAGAGCTGATCTTACTGCCGACAGGTTTGGCTGTGCTTTACTTTCTGCTTCCTCTTATGTGTTATTCCATGAGAGAAAATAAAGCAGGTGAGCAACTGATTCATCTTCCGGGGGGTCCTGTGGTCACTGCCACAACCTGGGTTGACGGGAGTGTCATGTCTTAAACTGTGCTGCTTACAAATGCCTTTTGTTCACAGTTCTGAAACAGTTTATTAATGGGATAAATCTCATACTTTGTGATGAACTAGCTTACTATGGCTGTTTCAATACTACAGACAAATTCTCTATGCAGGAGACACCTTTTAGCAAGAAATACATAAATGGGTAGCAAACAAATCTAGGAGTCCTTTGCTACCAGTTTGCAGCCCGGATGAACTGGCCACAGTGGACATCCGAGAGTTACCCATGCACTGGTTTCTGAAAACTCTCCTTTCTTGCAGTCGGCCGGGGAACTAGACTCTCAGTCGCGTGCTCGTGCCTTCCAGTTATTCTTCCTGGGTCTGAGCTCCTCTAGCTGTATCCCTGCCCGGCTCTGCCCTCGCCTGTGTCTCCCCGAGTACACTGGGCTCCTGCCTGGCTGCGGGCTGAGGTTTGCGGTGCGAGATGCCAGCGAGCAGCAACCCCTCAGCTGCTCCATCGGGCCCGTCTGGGCTTCCTGCCCTCTGCAGTTGTAAAGACTGCTTTGTCCTTGTATTTTTTTTTTAAATGTCCTTCTCATTAACCTGTTTTCAAGTGAGCAAAAGGCAGCTGGTAACTCAGCGGTGAGAGCTGCAGCCCACCAGAGCCCACTCTGGCTGGAGTCACCGTGTTCCTGGCCACCAGGCACCTATTGCAACTTCTCCTCTTCCCTGCAGGTGGTACTGTTTGACCGTTTTGCAGCCATCCACCTGCGGTACCAGCGCAGTTACTGGGGGGGATGTTCGCAGCCTGCGCAGGCACAGGGCCAGCAGCAGCATCCTGGCTGGGCAGCGCTCAGCATCGCCCGCCCTCGGCTGGGGGCGAGGGCAAAACTCCTGCCTTACCCGAGGGATACCCAATTTCTGGGTGGGTTTGGGAAGGTCAGGCACCTGCGAGGGAAGCAGGAGCCCTGCGCCCTGCTGAGCAGTAACCAGCGTGCTGTGTAAGAGGGAGTTTGTGGGTACAACCCTCAGCAGCCCGGTGAATGCCCAGTGTTAAGGTAGGCAGTGGGTAATAACTTTACCCCAAGGGAATTTAACAGCTTTATCTGTTTATCAGGTGGACAGACAGAGTTTTTGTGTGATTTAATCAACTCCTCGTCAGCTGAAGCTGCAGCGCTGGAGAAAAGCAGCTCTGGGGACTCTGGGTGGTGACACTGGTTTCTTCTGAGAAGCTGGTGTGTGGAGCACACGGCTGAGAGAGGGTAGGGGGCTTATATGTACATTTCATGCTTCTGTTTACGTTCTCGTGATACATAACTTTCAGTTTTGCTTGTTCACAAGCCTGCATTAGAGGCACTCTGCTAGCCCTGGAGTCACTCCTGCCTTACAAAGGTGTGGGAAGAGCATCTTGTCTTTCCTGGGCTTAAATACTTGTATATCCACACCAGTGGTCTGCTGTGTCCACTGCAGTTTTCCTCTGCTCTGGGAATGATGCTGTACAGAGTCAGCGGTGCTCAGCTCATGGCTGGGAGACGCTCAGCTCTGCTTTCCCTTTCCTCTGCACGTAGCCGCATTTCAGTCCTGAAATCACAGTGCCCCTTTAAAGTCAATGATGTGGGAAATTAGCTCTCCTTCACCTTCTCCCTTCGGACCTGGCCTGCGGTGTTACTTCAGCCCCAAGGAGAGGACAGGTACTGAGGGCTGAATTTAGCTGTAGCCTAGATAAGGAGGTTTTTGTCTTTTCCTACCATGCTGCAGATGCTCTGGGCAGCAACGAGCTGCCCTCTCAGCCGACACATGCTTGCGTACATCGCTTGCGTACATCACTTGCATACATCACTTGCGTACATCACTTGTGCATCTCCCAGCTCACCAGGGAGCCCTACACCACCCTGTGGCATTCACAGCTCGGGGTAAAATGAAACCAGCTGCAGACAGCAGCACAACATCAAGTACAGCTGGTTTGCTCCGTGTTTAAGCAGGGTGGCAGCGAGCATTGGCGGCACAATGTGTAGTCCATGTGTACTGCATGTGCACATTCACACGGCGATGTCTTGATACGAAGCGCCAGAAGCAGGAGGCCCTGTATCTGCCTGAAATTCATTTGGCTTTTGATTTCCTTGCAGGCTCGCCTTGTGGATGAGGTGTGAAGAGCTTTGAACTTCTCCAGGTTGGAGGCTTTGGGTCTTCGTTCGTGGCCCATCTCGTTTGGTCAGAGGCTGCGCCACGCGCCCCGCTTCGACCGCGCTGGCGTGAATAGCTCCCAGATGGCCGCATGGAGCAAAGCAGCAAGTTCTGGCTGGATTCAGCTATGCAAAGTCAAAATGATCTCCTGGTAGACCTATTGCTATTTCTGTCTTCTTGCCAGGCACTTCATGCTTAAGCTTTCATCAGATCAATCTTCTTCCTTTGAAAGAAAAGTAGCAGGTTAACCTGTGTGCAAGGGAAATGGAAAACACTCCTCTGCCTCTCCCCAATGTGCTGTGCAGGTGCAGAGAGGCTTAGAAAAAGTGATAAAAGCAATTAGTCATCTGTGGAATTGAAGGAGAAATACCATCCAGCTCAGAGGTTTGTCTGGGTTCACTGTAAACCTCTTAAGATCCACTCAGTTGCTGGGTGGAGGCTTGCAGAGGGTGGACGGGCACGTGAATGTTTGTACTGGGTGGATTTCACAGGCTTCTGCTGTTCTCTAGAGCCTTGTACCTCCTGTATGGACTTCTCATCCCCTGACTGCCTGCTTTAAGGATGTGAAAACAGGCAAGGAGAGGTAGAGAAATGAGGACTGATCTTTTTGCCCTTGGGAATTAGCTGGCTCTCTTGACTTTGGAGAGGAAAGAAGTTCAGCATGGGCTCTGGAAGCAGGACCAAACCCAGCAAGTGGTTCCCCCCAGTTGTGCCCCTGCAGGGTTTTGCCTATTTGAGTCCATAGCTGTGGTGCATCAGCCCAAAGTCCTCCCTGCCCATAGGTCTCAATTTCTCTCCACTGACCGCTCACTGCTCTGAAATTCTCCATGGAATAGAGCAGCTCAAAGACAACAGAGGCACCAGATAAATCATTCCTCCCCCGCTTCTCCCCCTTCCCCCCCAACCCAAATAGCTAAAGTGTCTTTATTATTTAAAAACAGAAACAAAACACACACACACACACAAAAAAGCCATAGTGAGAGAGACAGACACAAAGCAAAGGAAAAGGAGAGGTTTAGGCAGCAAGCCACAAATAAGCACCATCAATCATTGCGCAGTCAAAAATGTACATGTGTTGGTACCTGCTAGTTATTGGCAGTACTCAAGAAGTCTCCCGAGTACAATTTTCAGGGCTCCTTAGATAAATAAATAAATAAATAAAATTCCATGTTCCCCTGAAAAACTGCTTGTCAGCACTGGAATGGCAGGTGCATTAACTCCCTAAGAACCAGATTATGCCCTGCATGGCAAAAAAATGCAAACACAGAGAAATAAGATGTCAGTCAACTCCTGTATCCTCTCAAGTTTTTGTTGTTTTTTTTTTTTTGATGGGAAGTATTTTGAAATATAAATACAGCCCGTTGTAGAAATTAATCTAGGAAAAAAGAGAGATATGAATATATACATGGTCTAGTTATCCTATTTGCGTGTTTACCCCAAATTTACATCTGTCCAACATATGTTTTTTTTTCTTCTTTTCATACTCCACAAGATTAGCTGAAAAGTTCAGATTTATTTATTAACACCCCCCCAGCTGCAGTCCTTCCCTGTCTGCAATAAGGGAGTTTGGCTTGAGAAGTCAGCCCAGTGCCACCAAACCTCCCAGCAGCCGCCCGCGCTCCCGCTGTCCTGCCGGGGCCCCCATGACACCTCTACCCGTAACGCCGCCTCCTGTTGCTCCCACCTTGAGCCCCTCCGTGGGCTTCCTCTCCCTGCCGTGACCCTCCCAAGCCTTGGCAAACACCACCCCGCTGCCTGCTCACCCCTCGGCTCCTCTGACTTGCAGCTCTGAAACATTTCCTCGGGAAAAAAAAAAAATCCCCCTCTGAGAACTACTGTCCTTTTCCCTGAGATCCATACTACACTCTCCTTTCTCTTGGCTTTGCTTTTATTCTCCTTAATTGTGGACTTCAAGTTGCTGGTGGTGTTGTTGGCTGTTCTGCAGAGATCCTCCACCACCACCAGAGCTGCACCCCATCCTTCTGCTCCTCCCCGCTCCTTTTCATATGCTATTTTCTTTTTAATCCAGGAGAGTGACATTAGTCCCAGTGGAAGTCCTGAAAGAGCGAAGTCCTGTCCCAAGATGAGTAAAGGTTGCACGACCTGGTGCCAGAAGACAAATGGATTTGGGGAAATGGCCATTAGCCCTTCCCTGAACTTGACAATGTGTTTCCTAAGATTCCTATCACATATAGGAAGACGCTGATTATTTTTAGCCGTGGGTGAGCCAGCTGTTCCTAGGCCGACCTCCAGCCCTCCCAAGGACAGCGGAGAGGTTCCTGCTGGCTCCACGGGACCGCGGCGGGCGATGGCCGGGCTCTGCATGACGGAGGTGAGGAGAGGATGAACTCCCGCTGTGCCGGCCAGCAGGGAAACCTCATCTCATCTATGTGTGCTGCTCACCACCAGACCTCGTGGGATGGTTCCTTTCTCTCCAGCGCCTTGATGTTATTCAGCAGACCCGTATATAAGATCTGGCTGACTCTCAGGGTCTCGTTCTCGGTTTCAGCATAACCAGTGCAGGTAATAAAGTGCCAGGGGAGAGGTTTCACTGCTGAGTGATTCCTTGTGGTTCATTACCACCTTTCCTTCCTTAGTTTCTCTGCAGTCAGTGCCCTGTTTAGCTCAATTCAAATTACCTGGGCTCCATCCGCGCCTGCCGCAGCCCTGTCCCAGAGTGGCAATTAGCCATGGCTGGAGCAGGGCTGGCTCTGGGTGGCTTGCCTGATGACAGTGAGCATGGGTGGCAACCGGGCCGGTTTCAGACAGGTCATCTGGAGGCAACAGCCACTTTGCTTCATTGCAAATTCATAGAGCCATTTGCTTCTCTGTGGAGGGTATTTTGAGAAGATGCACAGTGCATCATAGGTCTGGTGCTGCCCGTTTTGTCACATAATGGAGATGTTTCTACAAGAACTCACTTTTTACTTTTTTTTTTTTCCTGGCTTGATTTTAAATTAATGAGGTTCAAAGATTTATGAACCTCCCAAAAATATATCTTCAGGGATACCCCTTGATTGGACGGAACACAGAGTGGAAATCTGAATTTTAAGCACGGTTTCCTGTGGGAAATGGATCAATAGCCTCCTAAGGAGGATCCCATTTCAGAGTGGGGAAACAACAATTAAGTTGGGATTTATCTGCCACTGATTCAGGATTAAAAAAAAAAATAAAAAATCACGTTACAAGAGCCTACAGGAGCAGACTTGTCTGCTTTATCTGTGTCTGAGTAAAGCCTGAGCAGAATCTTGCATCTCCAAATGCAGCAAAACTGCATGTGGCAATATTGAACCAACCCCATTTTATGACAGAGCTAGAAGCTTTTCTCCGTCTGCTAAGCAAGTTGTGCCTTTTTAATTTCTATTTCTCTTTTATCGTTCCTCTCTTTTCCCCATAGCACCTACAAATTCCCCTGTGAGCTCCTCGTGGGCAGCAGAGCGTGCCTGCCCGCGTGGCAGAAGCTGCAGGTGGGAGGCAGAGGAACGAGCAGCGCCGGCATCCTACTGCGAAGGTCGGAAAACGGTAAATAACAAAAGTAGAAAATAACTGGAGGGCCCGGGATGCAAGAAGTTCTGGCCCAAATATCCCTTTCCTTTCAGAATTAAGGAGGGCGCTTGTGGAGAGAGAAGTCATTGCGCCGGAAAACTGCAAACTAGTTTCTGTTGGGAGCTGTGTGGCCTCTCTGCTCTGTGCTGTGCCCTTCTCCAGCCCAGCAACTTTCTCTTCCAGACCACAGATTTATTTAATTTAGGTCCTACTGTTGGCAATGGTTTTGTGATGGGCTGTGGGTTAGGAAAAAGCAGAGAATTTTTCCTTAAGCAAAAAGGAGATGACATTGCACAGCAAAATAGAGCAAAAAATAGTTCGTTGGCTGTTTTTCTTCTCTGCCTTGCTTCTGCGTGTGATGCCAGCAAAAGAAATTGCATTTTGGAGTGATTTAATAACAAAATTACTTTTATTTTTAATTCTTTTCCCTTCCTCGAAACAGAAAAGCCACAAGATGGAGCTCTGGGGCTTTCCACTGGAGACAGCTTGATTCACGGGTAAAAAGCCGTTTGGAGACCTTGAAATTATGTTTTTTATTAATTTTTCACTCAGTTTAATTCTTACGTTCATTTTAAAATGGCAAATGTTATAGATGTTATAATTGTAAAAGGTAATTTATCGTTGCTAGTCGAAGGTATTTACTTTTCCTTTTTAAGCTTGGAACTTTTTATTTTTACGATTGTAACAGGGTAAGATTTTCCAATCTTCTGGGAGGCTGGCGTCTCAGAGACAGCGTTAGACCATATCATTCTTCTAAATGACACCCTGACTGTGCTGAGGAAGCCCTCAGACCTACCCAGGTCTATATGCAAATATTAAGCACCGGCCTTCCCGAGTGTGTAAGGGAATAAATGATGTTTTGAAGCGCTCCTTTTCCCTTGTACTCAATGAACACTTAGCTGGTAAAATTTAAACCAGTGCAGTGAATTAGAAGAAGTGGATTCTTCAATTAAAATGAAAGCATTTTAGACCCTAAATTATATAGAAATTATAAAGAAATGAAAGAACTCCGTATTCTGCTGAGCAAAATAATGCTTTTCTTTCTTTCTTTCCTTCTTTTTTCTCTCCGTCCCTCTTTCTCTTTCTTTTCCTCTTCAAAGGGGGTGAGCTCTCTTTTGCAACGTGCTTCTTTTCCAAGTGAACTGGTGCTAAGGATGTCAGATCTTTCCAGCTCTGACTGCTGTTATGACAGGGCTTGAGTGTTTAATTACGCTTGTATTGCATAGACGGGGTGATTCTTTTGACTCGCTGGAGGTCGGTTGTAATAGCTGTGCACACACGCAGCTTCAAGTGACAAGAAATTTATTTTTTTTATATATATTTATACCCTCCAGCTCACATGCAGAGAGGACAATGAGATTCTGGTAGCTGATGGTCTCCTGGAACACTGTTAATTACTTAACCGACACAAACAACCATTTTATAAAAGGTTTATGAAACGTTTCTGGGCTGGTGCGTGCAATATCAGTCACCGAAAATGTACTTTCCTCCTTTATGGAAGGTAACATTTTTATTAGAAATTTGAACCACTTGACAGAGGCTTCCAGAGAAATTAGTCTCCGGTGTAACACTCCGAGAGCAGCCGACGAGCACCGTAGTAAACCCCCAGGTAAAAGCGCCGCGAACTTTATGGGGAGTTGCATTTGCTTGTGTGGAAGATAAATTTGGCCCACGGTAGAGCTGACCATGTTCTGAATAAGAGAATCATTAAGAGAATTTATTCCCTTTCTATTTGCAAACTGTCCGAGCAGTTTTTGTCTGGTTTTTATATGTGTTCCCCTATTCATTACGTGCTGGATACTTTGTGACTAACCCTTTTTCTGTGAATTTTTGCCCCATTCCTCCGGTCTGACTGAGGGATAGATCACCCGATGGTGCTTTTCTGTCCTGACAAGACAGATGCAATGTGCATTTTTGTGTTCTAAATCCAGATTCCCTGAACTGGTGATTCCTATAAATATTCGTGCCAGGAGAATCCTGTACTAAAAGTCGTCACAAATAGCAAAAAGAAAGAGAGAGAGCGCTCCTTGTTTCAGTTCGATTTGTTAACTCAAGGAAAGAGTGTGTTTATTTTTTTTATTGAGCACTTAGTTGTGGGCATTATTTCTCTTTATAAGCCAAATAGCTGTCTGAAAGGATTTGGAAACACAGCAAATTCCCTTTTTTTCTTTTTTTTTTAAATGTTAGGAAAAGAACAATTTGAAGGTCTGCCTATGCTTCGGGTCATTAATAGAGATAATTGGCAGAAGTGGACAAGGCTATAGCTTCCTGAATGGTGACCAAAAGAAAAACGAGGTGTCACTTTGTTCAAACCTTTTCAGTTCCGTTGTAAAAAGATCACTACTGCTTAAATAGAACTGAACTGCTCTTACAACCTCCCCACCGCAACCTATTTATAAAAAACAGTGATGTGGCGAAATGCACCACAGAGTGAAGCAGGGGCAACTCCTGAATTGCCCAGAGCATCTTCAGTGGTACCCAGCTTCCTCTCTTAAACAACTTCATTTTATGACCATAAATGTACTTCTGACTTACAAGCATCTATTATTCCACTTTTACCCGAAGGATTAGAGGCTCTTTCCCTCTCTCCTCGGTCCCCGTGGTGCCTCTGGAGCCGGTTCCCGGGCGTGATGTTCCCCAGCTGCTGCTGGGCACAGGCAGCTGGAGCTCGTGGTCCTCCTGCATCTGCTGTTGGCGTTTCCCGGTGGGTGCAAAGCTGACACCACCGACACAAATAATTCTTCAGTCCTTGAAAAGCGGCAGAAACCCCAGCGTAACTCAGCCCGGCCCTTAGGATGGGAATAACAGACGCTTTGCAACTTTTTTTTTAAAAAAAATGACAGCGGGGACAGGAAACTGATGGATGTCTTAATATATTTATTTCTGGCATTTTGATCAAGTGCCGTGCTGATGGGAAGGGATATGTTTGCAATTAAAGCCAATGAGTTAACTGTAATCTTTTTTTCCCCCCCATCTTTCAAAAGAAAACATGCGTTTAAAAGGTATCAAAAAGAAAAAGAACTTTGGAATTTTCAGTAGTACAGAATTGCTTTTGGAAAGGAAAATCCGTCGAACCGAGAGCAGCTATTTTGCAAGTAGCTGTAAGGGAATAAGGAAATTAAGATATCCCTTCTCCCTTTTTCTTCTCCCAGTCATCAAACAATTTGATTTTTTAAAAAAGGCTTTAGAACTATTAAAATCCAGTAAAAGAAATCCTACTAAATGTAATAATTATAATGTAGAATTTTTAATCTGCTCTTAGGAACAGTTATCTCTTCTTTGTATTTAACAATCCAAAGTTCTCATTTATGGGGTTTCACAACATACATTACAATATTTTGACAATTAATTTGTTACTCCATTTCAAGAAGTAAGAGAATTATTAATTATACACTTATTCAGAAGTCTTAGTAAAGCTCTAAGTTAATGTTTCCTAATAGGCATTTAATTCTGATTTAATAAGACAATTATTGCATTATAAACAAATATCAGTTGATTATTAAACACATTTATTTTGGATTAACAGCACTTCCATAGATATGATAGCCATTAAACATCAATGAAAAGACTTCCATTAATAAACTGATTTATTTACCGCGGCACAAGTGTCCTGTTCGATCTAAATTAAATATCTATTTGGGATCCTCAGCCTGTAGTGTTACCAAAGGCATCTTCATGTTTGAACGCTGCACAAAAAGCATTTCTAGTTCAGATTTGCAAGATGCAATCTCAAAAATAATCAATCTGTATAAAAAAGACTTTGGTTACTGCTAGATAACTAATTATACAGACACAGCCTTTATGCATGTCTATATGAGATATTCTTTGTTATTCTCTTTCTTCTGAACTTTGATGCTATTTAAAAATAAATTTAATTACCCAGTGGTTATTTACACTGCATTTATTTCTTCCATCTTGAATTCTTTTCAAATTTAAAACCTGAAGGTCACTATCATTTTAGAGCAGTTTATTATTCATGGATATTGCAAAATTTCCAGGGAGAAAAATTGCTTTATTTCAAAATTGGAATGCAAGAAAAGAATTGTCAAATTGGCTGCACTGGGCCTGATCCCGCAGTACATTATAGTAGCTGTATTGCTAAATAAAAACTGCAGGATTAGGCCCAATATTTTTCTTCGTTAATAGCAGTAATTTAAAAACTACTATTTAAAAAGAGCGTGTGCGTGTGTGACATACATATTTATGAAAAGATGACAGGATATCTATCTTTTCTCTAAGGGTTTTCCCACATGATTTTATGGGCTTTCTCTGGTGAATTCACATGAGTAAAATTACCCACGTGTACACGAGTTAGCGGGGACGTGCTTTGTGTCCATTTTTCTTTGATTCGTTTTTTTAAAGGCCAGATGTTACATGCAGCTGCAGACCTACTCAACCCAATATACTAATTCAGAGTAGCTTACGTTTGTTACATGGCTGATTTTTTTTTTAAGAAGGTATTTCTTAAAGGAGGTTTAAAAGGTTTTTCTCTATTGCACTAACCCAGTTAGATGCACAGGTGACCTTAGCAAAACCTGGTTGCTCTTTCTACGCAGGCGTCCCCAAACACGCTGGTTGAGGCCAGGACCTTGCTGCCACGTTTCCTTTCAGGTGTTTCAAAGAAAGGAGGGAGAAACTGGGGATTTGCTAGCTTTAGGGGACACTTGGTTTGGCTCCTGCGGGTTGGAAGTCTCCTCGGCCGTGAAGGGACAGGGGGGATCTGAGGTTTTGAAGGGCAGCAGAAGAGCGGGGTCATCCTGCCGCTTTCTTTTTCCCTTGCTCGGGGCGGAGGAGCGAGAAACATCGCTGGAAGTCAGCTTGAGAGCAGGAGAAGGAAACGGTGGTGCGAAGGAGCGCAGCTGCCTCGCGAAGGCTGCGGCTGCTGGGGCTCAGCGAAGAGCCGGTAAGGGGACGGTGGCAGATGATGTGGAGGCAGACAAAGGGTAATCTTAGTCCCGCTTTGCAAGGGACAGGTTTGTCGTGCTCTGGGTCAGGAAGAATCTGCGAATGCAGACTGCCTGGTTTGTGGTCCCGGCCTCGGACCCCGCAGGGCAAGCGGGCGTTTGGGGAGAAGTGGACATCAGCAATGGTGCGTTTCAGCCGTCCCGACTGCTGTAGTCATCTTGTCTTTGGGTCCACGCAGCTCCACGTTCAGCCGCTGTCACTTCCAGGGATGTTATCACAGGGCAGCTGTAACTGGGTGGTCTGGAGTTCTCTGTCCCAGCTGGATGAAAACGCAGAAGGAGATATTATTCCTCTAAGGCAGCGAAGGTGGCCAGGACGGGGAAAGTAGCAGAGGTTAAACCAGTTGCGTTAGGATTTTTGTACTGTGGCTTTTTGTTTCTTGAGGTCGCACATAAACATGGTGAATCCTATCTCTGGTCTCCTTCCCCTACAGCTCTGAAAAAATTACTCTGCAGAAAACTATTGTCAAAGGATGCTCAAGTGGGGACTCCCCTGGCCTGCACTGGGGCTGGGGGGCAGCAGGTGGTGAAAGATGCAGGACATTTTCTCTTGGACAGATTGTCTAGTGTTTAACAAAAATGTCATAAAGCACGTGAGTGAGTGGGGGACTACTCCTCTATTTGTTCTCGTGCAAAGGACTCAGTGAAGCTGGTGACAACTTTGCCCAAGAGCAGAAAATGGAGCTGAGTTCCTGATTTAATTATTTCTCCCCCCCTTCCCCTGGATGTTTATGGGTTTGTGCATCAATTTTCGCTGAACGCCTTTGGATCAAACTGCAGTATTTGTAACAGTGCTTTACATGTGATTTCCTGGGGGTAATGACTTGAGCCCCCAAGACTTGTCGCCGTTATGACCTCCATCAGATTTGACCTACAGCCGCAGGCCAGGCAGACTGCTGCGTTCGCTAGGTGAAAGGTCTCCTCCTATAGCTATGCACTGACAGGTCTCCTCTTCCCGCAATAATAAAGGATCTCGTTAAGATCTTCTTTAGGCTTAGAGAGAGGTGGAGGATTAAAGTGAGAATGAGTTAGGTGCAAAGCTCCCCTCCTCCTTCTCCAAAGACGCTGAAGGTGTATCGTATGTGGAGCTTCCTGCTCGATTTGTCTCTGCTTTCACTTAAGAGTTAATTAAGTCAAATGATCAACTTACAAATGAGGAATTGTCCAAAAAGTAGTTGAACCTAAGTTGTGATGGGAAACACCTATTTGGATCCGTTGCTGTGGATGTTGTAATCAGGTCTGGAGCCAAAGGCAGAGATGTTCACTTGCACGGAAAAGCTGGAATTAGCCTGAGATACGTTCCTTGTTTTAGCATTATGGCTCTGCAGCGTAATTTCTACAGGGCCGTGTGAGAGACGTTACTGACAGGGATCTTGTGCTGATACCACCGCCTGACAGCTATGCTTTTTGCAGGGCAGCTCCATTTCTTTCCCACACGTTTCCTGTATTTTCTGTATTATTGCTTTTAAATCGCTCTTCCTTTAATTGGCTCATGAGAAAGGGCTCATTCCTTTGCCTCTAACTTTTCTTTTTTTTCCTATATAGTATTTAGGAAAAAAATTGCCGAGTATGTAAACTAGAGATCATTAGAGGTTGTGGGTTTTTTTGTTGCTGGTTTGTTGTGCTGTTTTGTTTTTTTTTTTTAAAAGACTAGATTCAGCAAAATATTGTTTTCTCCCAGGCTCTGGGTCTCTATTTAGGTGATTTTAAGCCCTGTTATTTATTTATATATTTATTCATTAGATAGGCCCACAGTCAAGGAGAAGGGGAACGCGGGGTTATTAATCTTTCCTGTCATCCGTTCACAGATGTGAAGTTCACACCACAGCAAATGTGAAGTCAGCAGTACGCACCCACAAGGTGGAAACTTCAAGCAAAACAGGCAGCGAGGAACAGGGGTGGGAGAAGGAGAACAGGAGGGGAAGAGGGGGGGAAAAAAAAGGGAAGAGGAAAAAAAAAAAAAGGACAAGGGAGGGATGAATGTCAAAAGGGAGGGGAGAAAGATGGACAGACAAGGGAAATGGAAAGAGAAATGAGACAGATGGAAAAGGGTAAAGAGGAAAGGCAGATAAGAGAGAAGAAAATCTGAAGAAAGAGGAGGGGAGAAACGAGAGATACAGAGAGAGAATATTTCAGATAGGGTGTTAATGTAGCTGGGCCTGTCTGGGTGCTTGGATATCCTGAAGATGTAAAGGGTAATCACTCTCTCAGCATGTATATGCTATTGATATGTTAATATAATTTTCTTTTTCATCTGAAAGCAATGAAGTTTTCAAACTGGCTGATTAACTGGGTCTGCCTGGTCCTGTGTACGTACATGTATTCACAAATACACATCATATATAAATATTTATACTTTATACACAATAGTGTCTGAAAATTCCCATAAAACAGCAGCCAGCATTAAAAGTCCTATTAGTATTGATGTGACATTGGACAGACTTGTATGTGCTGATATAACCTCCCACAATATCAATCCTAATACAGCTTTTTGGGAACACAAAATGTAAACAGGCAACATTAGTGAAAACATTGAGTATGTTGTACTAAAAACAAACCCGCAATAATGCAGTATGAGGGGTCTCAGATTGCATCTGGCCATGTATTATGGACAGTCTTCTATACAATTATACAGATAATCTTATAGGGTTTTTAAAAATGAGTAATTTCTCTGTTGTTTTCTAAGACTTAGCTCCTAATATATGCTTATATATTCACACATCCTGCAAATTACTTGTTAAACCATGGTTTTGGTTAATTTACAGAGATGGCCGTATAGAGAAATAACTCATGAAATAAGTTAAAGGATTGTTTTGGTCAGCTGCCAAGAGGGAGCGACACGATCACCCCAGCTGTGGTCCCACATTGCAGAGCCAGGCTGTTCATTCCTCCTCTGTTTTGGAAATTCTGCAAGTTCGTCAGTAATTTTAAACCACAAGTTGCACAGTTTGGCGGGGGGGGGGCACTCCAAAGCCAACCGCAGAGTCAGGATCTCTGTGGGGCTGTGGAAAAGATGAAGAGGGGCAGGTTGAGAAGCCTCAGCTTCTCTGTAAAAAGCAGCAAAAGTAGCCTGGCACTTTCAGCTTGTTTTTTCTCTTTGAACAGATTTAAGAGCTCCTCTTGCTTATGCTGGCCAGAGAGCTTGTATCTGTCGGAAGTCTAAAGCTAAAATCTAACCCTAAAAGTACTTTCAGACTATTGACCCCTTGTTTGCAGGGTAGGGAAAAACATTCAGTATAGTTTACAGAAATCTTACTGTCTCTACCTGGAATACTTCTGTAAAATGTCTCTGAAAGGGTCATTTTTTCAGAGTTAAATGGGCCCCATGCTGCATTCAGATACTGACAGAATAACTTGCATGTAAGCCTTGCGTTTTGGTTGGTTTATCTGACAACCTGCTAGATACACTTGTTTACTGGACTTCTGTTGTTCAGAAGATTTCTGCTGGCTTCTGTGAGTTACTGTCTATCTGTTGTAGTCGCTTTTATCTGGGATCAGTAGCTTCAGGACTTGAATCTGCTTTGTTCTTGTATCAGTTCATAATGTTAGCATGCTTGGGTAAATCAAGGAAATGGCTACATAATTTATACCGTATGGTCATATTTACTGTACTACTGGATCTGCTGTACAAGGTGACTGAGCCTTTGTGCTGCTGAGCTCACGCTGACGATCAGAGCCGCGCAACCGGACTTTTCCTCTGCTTTATGCACAGTGAGCAGGTATGGAGACTGTACCTGCGGGACTGTATAGGACAGACCCTCTTTTAATGTCCCTTAAAAATCTTCTATGTCATCTTAACACTGCTAATTAGGAACTAAAGAATAGCAGCTCTCTGCTACTAGGATTCCACCAGAAGGAGAATTTGTTGTTCCTACTTAAAGGTACGTGCTCAGAGTGGATGTATTCAGTAATTCTGGTTGTGAATGGGCCAGAAATAAGCCAGGGGATTTTGAGGTAAATCAGTGGAATTAATTTGCCTTCAGTTATTTTGGTATCATTTACAGAAGCTGGGAACTTGGCCCTTTCTGCTTGAATACTGGGTTTCAGCAAATTAATTCAGAAGCCTCCACAACCCAGAACACTTCATCTCCTACTCTTCCTACCCTAATTCTCAAATTCCTGATTGAATGCCACTTTCTTGTGAATTTCTGGCTTTGGCTTCTTGTATGTATGTGCAATGAAATTGGTTTTCTTTTTTCTAAGCAGGGAAAAAGTAGAAACGAGACAAACTTCCCCTCCCTTCTGCAAAGGTTCAAGATAGAAAGGGATAAAAAAAAAAAAGAATAAAATAAAAATATAGCTGTATTTTTTCCTCCCTTCGGAAGGACCTCCCACTGACTATATCATTATCTGTCTCATGTAGGATATTGGATTCAGGATCTATAGCAGTGAGCTACGTTAGTATTGAATCTCATTTGATTTAATAAAGCTCCCTTCTCCCTTGCCTGTTCAGTCTTTCCAGTCTTTTTCAGGCATTAGTAGCTCCCCCATAGTTTTGGCCGTAGAGGGATACATACCACACTGCCCTCTTTAAACGTCAACGTGGGGACCTTCATCCTTCTCTGGAAATGCAGATTCTTGTTTTTCAAATATAGCCCCTTCCTCTTTCCCTCCCTTTACGCATATATGGCACGTGGCCCACTCTATACATGTGCTGTTTGCTAGTTGTTATTCTCTGTAGTTGGATCCATTTACAGTGAACTTGGTCATAATGGAATATTTATATTGAGCAGACTGAAGATCTGAAATTATTTTATGTTTTTCCCATTTATGAAGTACAGTTTTGGTGATAATATGGAGATTTTGGGGAAGGGAAGAGAACAGAGAATAAGATTCGATTTAAAGTGAAAAGGAGCATCAAAAAATTTTGTCAATGGATATTTTCAATGTATTAGAAAAAGGAGGATATATAGAGTATATTTTCAAATCTTGCAAAATTAACTACGTAGCAAAATCTATGCTTCAGGAAGACAGAGCTTTTGGAACCTGTCTTTAATTTTCAAATGGGAGCTCTTTTGCTGGATGTGATGAGGCTTGGCATGTCTCTTGGCATGTATATGGATACGCAAGCTCTGTGTCTATGGGCTCTAATTTCCCTAGAAGAATTTAAGTAAACCTTTCTCAAGCCAAAAGGAGTTAACTGTGTAGTAAGAAACTGTGCTCTATGTCTATATTAAACTTGGAAAAAATGAAATGCTGTTCTCGCTCTGATGTGTCAGGCAAAGCTCACTTCGGAGAATGTGCAGAGGCAAGATTTCATTTTGAGAACTGGAAAAGACTGAAGCTCGATTACAGGCAGGCAAACTGGCAATCCTTTTAGGCTTGTTTTAAGCATATACTGTGTGTAGATCTGAAAGAGATTAAGTTTCTACAAGTTTCATTAAAATAGGGTGGCCAGTGTCAAAGGATTCTAGCTACAGAAAAAAACCGTATTAATGAGCACAATGCCTTATTAGACTCCAGAGAATCCACAAAAGCAAGTTAATAGGAATATGCTTATCCAAAACCTAATTAGAGCCTGTTACAATGGGGAAATCCAAAGATGTGATGTTAATCTGTAGGGTACGATAACCGGTGGAACAACTTGCTCTGAAGATAGGATGCTCTGGCCTTGCTACTCAAAGTCCTGTACGCCCTTGCTGGATATTTATACCAAGCGGATTTCTAAAATCTACCTGTTTCTCTTGTAGGTTACGCACCCAGAATTAGCAGTGAAAACACGGATCCCAGTGATTTCCAACATACTTTTTTAGACCATTGAAATACTAGAAAAGACTCTGGGACAAGAGGGCCAAATCCCTGCCCTAAATACAGTAATAGCATTTGGGGTGCCTCAACCAGACTCTCATCAGTCCTTTTGCCTTCATAAAGGGTGTGTGTTTGTCAGTCTCGAAAGCTGCTGCATCTCCTACAGCATCATCCAACGATGATGCCAATGGGAAAGGTGAGAACTGTTGCTTTGAATTGTAAAATCACCATATCCATAATGCATGAAAGGACCTATGCCATAGCACAGGGTTTCAGTCCTCCTGCAGCTCTGGAAAATTGGACAACTTCATAGCCTTTTATGAAAATATAATGTATCTTTGCTGCCTTTTGAGTAGTAAATTATGAATTTGAAAGTGGCAAATATTAGCAACCTGCCTTTATTGCTAACAAACCTGGGCAGGAGAGAAAAGGAGTCTGCAGAGCCTTTGACAGAATGTTTAATAACCTTTGTGATTACTGTTTCCCAGAGGTGATGCGTATAATATGTATTTTCCCTCTTTCATTTTATCATAACATTTATGCTGGAGACTGTTGTTGTGTCTCTGCATTCCTGAACTTCTTCCTCAGTCAAAGGTTAGAGTGATTTGAGCAACCACAGTCAAAGCAAAGTTGTGAAGCTTTCCGCTTCCTTTAATGGCAAAATTGCACTGCTTCGGCTTGGCGCAACTGTATGAAAATGGGCCGCAGCCATATGATAAACAAAGAGTGAGGGCCATCATTTATCAACAGGGAGGTCCCAGGTGACTGGAAGTTAGCACTTCTTCCAGATGAAAACACCAGAGATGGGGTGAAGGCTGAGTTCCCACTTAACTATGAGAAATGGTCCCACAGCTTCCAGACTCACGTCTGTTCCCTTGCATCTGTTTTCATACGTGCAGAAAGGACCGCTCAGACTAGCTTAATTTCAAGTGCGCAGTGGTTAGGTAAAAGCTGGTACCAGCAACAGGCCAAGGATGTAATTCAAACCATCAGGAACCATCTCTTCTGTAAGGCCAAAGCACTGGAAAGCCAACTCTAAAGACTAGCCATGTTATGGAGAAATGATGGAGAAGTTTTCATCCTTTCACCAAGCTCTCAGCCGTAGAACACAAAGGCAATTTAACCACATATTAAAAGAGTGAGCCTCTTTGCCTTGGTGAATACCTCTGTGGAAGTAGTGCACGTTTGCTGCTGTTGCCTGGGTGGCTTCCAGACAAAAGTTGGATCCAAAGTTGAACTCTCCCTCTGAAATCATGGTTGGTTTCTTAAAACAAAGCTCAAGCTGCAGCCAGACAAACATGCTGAAATTTAGTATGAGCTTTTGCTACCTGGAGTTTAGGACCGTCTGTCCCTAGCTTTACTTCACTTCCCTTCAATACAGAAAACTATTTAGACCCTGACTGTTTTCTGGAATGCAATCTTTAATGTTTGTAAAGCCATCTCAAGCACGCTGATGTGTGCACTCTTCCTACTCGTCAACTTGCTCTCTCTTTACTCTCATCTTAGTTTCTCTCCAGGCATGGCTTTGCAGTGCACTTTGTGGCACCTTCAGGTGAGAAAACATTCTAATTTCCATCATCAAGTGTTTTTTTTCCTTCAAACCAGACTTCAGCAACTTTTTTCCTAATCTTTTGTATCTTGTCCTTGGATTTTTTGGTCCCCTTCAACAGTCAATGAGATGAGGGAACATGGCATTATTCCAAATGTTTTCTGTTTTCAGGTAGAGTGGGATGGTACTATTTTGCTTCTTGGCAATTTGTTGATAACCTCATATTCAGTGTTATCAGAAAGCAAATTATTAGCTTCACCATCTCAAAAATGAGAACAGGTTACAGAATAGGTGATAGAAAGCCATTTGAACTGTATTTGTTGCTGGCTGTAGAAAGCCCAAGAAGTGTTCAAGCTCGGAGATGCACTGAGTATGAAAAGTAAGACCACATGATGATATTTTTGTTCAGCTGCTGTCCTGAGAAAGGAACAACCAATAGAATAATGCCCAAAAGTCTTTTTTTTTTTTTTTTTTTTTTT
>RSEF01000020.1:4134890-4166824 GCA_003993805.1 Himantopus leucocephalus
GGTCCCTTCCAACCTCAACAATTCTATGATTCTATGATTAAAAGTCACAGGATACTCCGTTCTTAAATCAGCTTGAAAATAGGCTTAGGGACTCAAACTGCACAGGCTCTTCTGAAAAGTTTAATTTGAGGGAACTTCTTCCTGGGATTTTCTCCCAGGTAGCAGCCCCCAAAACTTCTCCTAAACTGAGGGTGAGGAATCTCCAAAAATCACAGAAGTTCCTTGGCAACACAGTTTGGAGCTAGTTGTAAATAGCTTTTTCACTGTGAAATATTTGATATTTGAAAAATTAAGACAGTGTTATTTACTCTCTTCCCCTGCCCACTCCCCCCCCATGGCTGGTGTTGCTTATGTGCTGTTGGCAGATGGGATGTGGATCATTTTAATTAGATTTTATTGGACTGTTATACGGCCCATAATTGTGATCATTACTCATTTTCACTGTGGTTCAGACAGATCCTCTATTTAGACATGATGATATTTTGATGAGACAAGTCCCATGTAACTTGTTATGTTAGGGGCCAGTAGCCAAAGCAGAGGAATTAGGTGTTTTCACAGCATAAAAATAGGAGTAGATTAATAAAGGACGTAATGGTCAATTTGTGTTTCTAATTGTGCCCAGATTGTGGATGCTATGGGCAGAATGTCTCTTTGGGCTGCTGGATCCTGCTGAAAGCTGCACCAAACAAAGAGCCCTTGCAGCAGAAGCCCAGTTAGCAAGACATGGCATGGAGAGGGAAGGATGCCCCATTTCACCTGCAGGGAGAGAGGCAAACCCGTCATTGGTGTCAACGAGCCACCTTCTACCGAATCAAAGCTGTTCTGCTTATATTCACACTAGCTCCATGTTTGGTCCTGTATGCTTTTTCTCCTTTTCTGTTTTTTTTTTTGTTTTTTTTTTTTGCATGGCTGTTCTTGTAAATCACTGCAAGGAGACTGGGACTGGAAGCGAAGTCTGAACTGGGAATGGATCTTTTGTAACTTGTCTACAACTGGGGGCATCTTTTCTTCTGCTGATGGCCGTCTGCTGCTCTATGTGCAGCTGTGCTCAGGCACTGACATGTTCCCTTTACTTCTTGCACAACATCTCTTTGGGAGGCTGTGGGGTCCTGCCGTGTAACAGTAACGGTGGTGTTCTGGCAAAGCCTTTTACAGGAGCTGTGTCCTATTGTCAGATAGAACCATCTCTCATCTGTACTCCATGGCCTCCCCATTGTTTAGTGATCAGTCTTAGCTTTTTACTCTTGACTTTCCAGAACCACAACTGGTATTTAGACATAATACTTGTAGAGTACAGCTCTAGCCCTCCCTTTGTGTCCTGAGGAACGTTGGTCAGTAGGAAAGTCAAGCACTACTGCCAGGAGCCGTGGTTCAAGGAAACTGACAAAAATATTTAGAAGAAAGTCTTAGACTTTGAGGTTTTCCCCCCTATTTGTGAATAAAGTTGCCCTTGGCTAACTCTTTAAAAAATACATTTCTCTTTTCGAGAAATAACTTCTGATCCCAACTACACTGCATTTCAAATGACAAGGTTGTTGGAGAATTGTAAATGTTTGGACTCGTGGGCTTTGGGGTGCAAATGCTAGCGGCTGCCTGTGCACAAATGTTATCTAAAATGCACTTATCTCTATCCCAGTAACAAATCAGTAAATTTAGTTTAATATAAAAATCAACTACAGCAAAGGAGATGGGATGCTACAACTAGTTCCAGGCTCCTGCAACAGAGTGGGGGATGCCCCAGTGCCATCTCCACACCAGTGTGGAGGCCACAGGATTTGACTCGGCCTGCTCACATTCGTCTGGACACGCACCTTTAAAAGGATTCTGTTAAGGTGACTACTTAAAATTCTAGTTGAATCTAATGTACATCTCAAGTCAGATTTTAGCAAGGATCAACTCTTACTCCACTTTGCATATGCAAATGAGGCCTGCTATCCCTCCAGCTGCCCAGTTTGTGTGCATCAGCCGTCTTCGAGGCTGCCTACAAATCAGTTTGCTCCGTGCAAACTGGAAAGGAGCTGAGCTGCAAAGTAGAGGAGAATACCACTGAAATCCACCCCTCTGGTCCATGGTTGGGGGTTTTTTTGACCATCCTCATCCTCTATTTAAAACAAAACAAAATAATCCAAATATGTTAGCATTTCTACGCAGAGACACAAGCTGTATTTCTCCTTTGCTCATCCAAACAGATCCACTGAGATCTAGATGCTACTCCTGCTTAGGTCTGTTGTAGATTCCTCCTGTGTTACTGCTTTTGCACTCTGATAGAAACTAGGGCCTAATTTAGAGCTGGGTAATCTACCTTAACTTCTTGCTTCATTATCGCCTTCCACTCTCTTATATCTGGAATTTTTGTCTAGATGCAATATACAATAAAGTCTCACTTCTCACCTCTGCAGAAAAATAAATATGATAATCTCAACAGATCCCTTCTCTACTTTTACCTTAACTGTCTTTTTCTTCTTTTAAATTATGGATGTGACACAGCAGGATATTATAACAAATGGACAGACAAAACTAACTTAGAGATTACTTCACTGGCCATTGTGCTGTTGCCTATGTTCAATGATACTTTCATGGCTGAAAAATATAAATTAGTCCAAGTCAAATGCTCCTTGTAAAGAACTGGTTGCAAACTCATCTCCATTTTTTTTGTTTAGTAAAAAATATTTTAATTTATTAAAATGCACTCATTTTTTGGTAAGTGTTTTTTTTTGTCAGTTGTTTTTTCTGGGAATTGGACCAGCTCACCTTAGAAAATTATTTTTCTCTTTTGGTTAGTGTTAATGGACTCCAAATCTGTGTTGCTCCATGGGATGAGAGAACCTTTCCTACCAGGAGAATAATAATCACTAAATTCTGGTATGAATTTTCAAGCAAAGAATGTGCACTAAAATGGATAAAACATCATGCTTCATTTTCTCATGCTGATTTTTCAAGTGAATAATTGCAAGCCATGATTAATGTCACCCCAGAAATCTGGCATCCTTATTTGTGAACATATTAATGAGTCTAGTTTTATTATTTTTCAACCAACTCTAACGCCTTAGTGTAAGCCTTATCTTTCCCAGCTTCTCTATCCTTATAGATTACTTTTTTTCCTTGGCTTTACAATCTAAATTTTAAGGACAGAAGACTGGCTTTTCAAGATTTTAGGAGTCCCCTGTGTGCTGATGGCACTATAGAAATCATAGATACTGCATTCCTCGTACCACTTAAACTTGTCTCCTTCTTGCTAAGCCCCACTGTGAGGGACACTGTGGACACGTGGGACAAGAAAAACTATTGTACCACGAGTATTGCATGTATCTTTTTTAATTTGGCTGCTGATTGTGTTCTTGACTAAACGGTTCAGATAAAGAACATTACTTATCAAAACTGAAACCACTGGGTGGATAATTCATGCAAATTTTCACTGTGAGCAGACTAGGAAGCCTTTCCAAGTTTCATGTTTTAAGGGGAGGAAAAGTGGATTGGTTTCACTTTGTTCAAGGTAAGTCATGGCCTAGGGTTCAAGTGATTTAAGGTTAAAATTCACACATTGCCACAATTCAGTATGCTCTACAGCGCAACAATCACAAGGCCAACACATCTTAATTTAAGATCATTAAAGGAGGGTTTTCAGTTAAAACGTGACCTGTTTCTGGTCAGGTGAGAGTTTTATTTTGTAAAAGCTGTTTTGTTAGTGGTTAGTCCTGCCGTCTCCCAGTGAAACGGTTAAGGTGGAAAGAACTGAGATTAACTGTTGCATCACACTGGGCAAACATTTAGGAAATCTCTTGATATTCAGTGGGTGATGCAGTGGACAAAATTTCATATTAAACGCAAAGGAAAGGAAATGGGGAAAATTAGTCCTAACTTTGTATGCTCAGTAATGGGCTTTGAACGAGATGTTATTACTCAGGAAAGAGCTCTGGGAGTCATTTCCATAGAGCTGTCTCAGTTACCAACTCGTAGGTATCTGTGGTGTGCCCACAGTCTGAATAGTCTGTGAAGTGTTTGTCCTCCTAGCTCAAGTGCATGTTTAGAACAGCAAAGGTGCAACAAAGGGTGATAAAGGTGATTAAATATATGATACAGTCAGTCAGTCTGTATAGAGATGTTAACTTTGGGTTATTCTCCTTGGAAAAGCAAACCCTGCTGCGTTAGAGATGCATAAAAGCCTGAGCTGCGAGGACAAAGTAAGTAGGGAGTAGTTGATCACTGTGTTTCTCCCCAGGTAAAATAAGGAACATCATAATAATTTATCAGGTCACAGATTTAATAAAAACAAAATAAATTACTTTTTCATATGATATATAGTTATACTATGGCACTACTTGCTATGGGATAATGGGATGTGTGAAGTTTACCTAGGTTCAAATAGCCTAATTCATGGAAAAAAGATAATCACTAGATACTGAATATATTGTTATATATTTTGCATTGCTAAGTCTACATGACTTGTTCCTTTTTTCAGTTTTTTTCCCAAGCAGGCTGCTGTTGGAGGCGGGTTACAGGAGCAGCTAGGCTTTTAACCTGCCCCTGTTCTGTCATTATATTGTAATGATTTCAGGAGGGATGTGAAAAGGATCCCAAAGGCCTGAAATTAATTCCCCTTCAGGGCACCAAAAAGGGGTCAAAGAAGCAGTTAACTTGGAGGCTAACACTTTCAGACCTGTGCTGGCTGTCACCTGGATGAATTTGTTTCAGCAAAGCCCTGCTGAAGTCCCTAAGAAATACTTGCATGCAGGTTGCCGCAAGATCTGGTTTTATTTCTGTGTTGCCCTGGACAGGAATGAGATGAGGAGTGTAACATTAGGATGGCAGAAAGGGGGGGAAGGATGAGGGGAAAATCAGCAAAAAGTCCTGCTTTACCTACTAAGTGCAAATCAGATAAGGAAGTGTCTGGTGATGTTCACTATAATTCAGACATTATCCCAGACCTTAATTACTGGCACAGGCAACTGTGGACCTGGTAGGAGGGAGGCGGATGGTGTCTGTGCGCTCCATCTGCTGCCTGCAGAGACGGGAACGTTCCAGGCCAGGTGTTGCTGAGCATTGCTCTTGTCTAGCAGTAAGATAAGTTTAATTAAAGGGCTAATTATTCCCACTCTGGAACGGACCTATCGTTGTACTTACAATCGCATTCTAACTCTTTTCCTCTGGTGTTCATGCATTATACATTTATCTTCCATTGTCACGTTACTGACTTGTTTTGCTTAAGTGAGGATAAGTCTTTGGTGCGTGTGAAAATTGGAAACAAAGGGAATTGGCTAGACTTGAGTCTAGGTGATACTTCATTGTAACGGCGTTTGTCAGCACAAAAAGGCATTTCATGCTGGCTTTCTAACTTTCTTGTGAAATGGGTATTTTACAGTTGTGGTAACTAAGGGCTCGGATCAGTGGGCAATTGGACCCAGATGTCTTTGTTCTGCTGCAACTATTAAGAGCATCAGGCAAAACTTCTCTTTCAGTTAAACCAGGAGTAACCCACTCCTGGTTTCCAAAGAGCTGCTGGATTTACTTCACAGTAACAGACCATAGGATTATGTCTATTGAAGTTTTATCCGTTTTTACATTCAGTTTGAAAGCTGTGGTGTAACCCATGCTTGCTTTCTCTGGCTTTGTGGACTACGGAGGGCTCTGAATCTTCTCACCACTAATGGCAGATAGTCTTCTAGCTCTAAGTACTAAACACTTGCTCTTTAAGATGTGATCTTACCTTTCTTTTGACACTTTTTGACCTTACTTAAAGACACCCTACTTAGGTAAAACTTTAGTTTTGAGCCACGTCTTTCTCCTCAAGCTCCTGAAATTTACTGTCCTTTCACAGACCAAAGGCTGATGTCCTGTTTTTACAGGGTCCATAGAATGGAGGGACACGGATCACCCCCTTGTCAGGCAGCAGAGAGCTATGTGTTGGGAACAAGAGTACGTCAAGGAAAACCTATCTTTAAAAACAAGTAGTTTAGTTGTATTTTCATTCTACTGTTTTCCATAATACAGTGAGGACTTTGGGGTCTGCGTATGCCCTGATAGACTGGGAAGGGAGAGGGAATGCTCCTCTGCCTAGTTTTGTGCCTATGAGAACTTAAACACAAGTGACCATTTCCTCCAGGCGAGGACCTTTATTTTACGTCATTTCAGACCTTTTGTTGGTTAAAGCTTTGAGTCAGGTCAAACTGATATGTGAGATTTCCCCCTCCTCCTCTTGTGGCCAAACTTCAAAAGACATATTACTCATACCACTTTAGCATTCAAGGCTTGCATTAATTACCCACTAATGGCTTCATTTTTTTGCAGGAAGCACTTTATATTTCACTCATGGAGCCGGGAGAACTGTCACTAGGATGGAGAAGGATATACACATAGAGTTTGTAAGTTTAATATAATCTCAGAATATTCCATGATTCTGTAATGTCTGTCATGCTGGGCTTGAGCCCTGTTGCTGATGAACTGCCTGGGGCACTGTGTAGCAAATGCATTCTTTCACAGGCTAAAACAAAGCAGAGAAAACCATATAATGAATTCCAGTCGTGTAACATTATGGGCTAAGTAGAAGTGCCACTCCTTTACTAGGAGAGTTGTAAGAAGACATTTTTGAAACCACATAGCTTAAGTGATAGCAGCCACCAGCCAAAACCCAAACATGTGTCTGCCTGTGAAACAGGCACATGTGGAATATATGCTAAAGCTTTGGAGTGTTTTGTAAAACACGTTCGTAGAAAGACCATGAAACCTGAGAGACAGCAGTACAAATTACATTGTGAAAATAATGTCAAGAAAACCTAAAAAGAGATTTTTGGGCAGAGTGCTGGTCAGAAAGGTGACGGTGTGAGCAGTTCTGCAGAACAATCCTTTCTCATCATTTATGCCATGGAAGGAAGAATGGGATTTTTTATGTCCTTTGTAAACAAGCAAGATCTGCTCATTGACTCCACCTTCAGTTATTTTCCCTTTACATTAGAAAAAACATGCAGGTACCAAAATCTTTTGGCTAACTGTCGAGGTCAAAAAGGAATAATAATAATCTACAATCTCTTGAAGCTTATGTAAGCTATATAGGATTTATTATACTCTGATAGGGAATAATTAGGCTCTGAGAACTCCTACCAAAGTTTTCAACATAAACATGTCTAACTTGCATCCCACAAGTACGATTGAAGGACAGGGAGGGGGAAACCCCCAAGCCACAATTCAAAATTTACATTCCACAGGGAGACCCAAAAATGTAAAACAGTGGCAGCGGGACTCAGACTTGGCAACGTTTATCTAAGGGGATGTTCATTTGTTTTAACTTCAATTTTGAAAATGCAGTGTTTCGGCAGGAGAATGTATTACAGCAGTGTTGTGAAACCAAAGAACAGGTACATGATGTTCTTGTCAAAATCAACATGGGAAGGAAAGGGGCAGGCAGCAGTGGAGGAACAACTGTTTAGAGACTTCTCAGAGAAGTTGAATGTAGTTGAATTTATGGGATCAGATGGAATTCACCTGCAGGTGATGAAAAAGACAGCCAATGCGATTGTGAGGCTGCTGTCTGTGCACCATCCCGGTGCTCTGGGGGGAGGTCCCTGCTGACCGTAGAAAGGCTGATGTTACTCCAGAAAGGCAATGAGCAGGACTCAGGCAACAGTCAGTCAGTCTACAGGTCACAGAGTATGTCTTCTTGCAACCCATTTTCAACGTGGGCTCAAAAGGACAAGATAGCAATCAGAAAAATCAGCATGAATTTATGAAGGGCAAATCATACCTGAGCAACATGACTGTCTTTGATTAAGAAATAACTGCTTGTATGGATATAGCCCAGGACAAAGAATGTTGAGTGTTTGTGGAACCACAGCCATGGCTGGCCTGGCCCAGTGCTGGCAATAGTCCCTCTCTGAGCAGGTTCTGTACGGTCTGTGGCCTCCAGAGGGCCCTTCCACCCATTGTTTCTGTGATTTTGTGGACTGCAGTGAATCAGATGCTGGACTGAAGCAAATGAGGAGCTGTCAAAACATGTGTATGTACATTTTCATAAGAAGAGAGGCTATCCCTTAACATTCAGAGCATAAATCAACCTTCTGTAATTGAATGTGGTCGGAGAGAGAGTTTATAATCAGGAAAGGTGGCTGTTCTGCAATTGGTCAGCAATGTCCAAATCTGGGGAACTGAGCAAACTATTTATATTTCCAATGTCTTAAAATAATTAAATCTTCAAACAGTTTTCAAAACTTCAAGCAGCATTCGGCCATAGTAGTGCAGATCTCAGAAAAGATCCTACTGATTTTGACTTTCCCAGCCCGCGTCGCTCAGGCAGGCTCTGTTCGGAGCCTGCCTGCCTTTGTGCGGGGTGGCTGGGCCAGCTCTGAACGTGGCTGCGTGCTGCCCTGACGTGTGTTGCTCGCAGTGGATGGCAGAAGCCATACGTCACTTTTCTGGCATTGTCTGACATGAGAGTTTGAGGCTGGGAGGTCCAGGTCCTACACTGGAGCTTTCAGACCGTAATTCAGGAAGGATTGATCCATCCAGATGGCTACAGAGTGGACCAATTCCGCAATACATCTGGACAGCCCTCACTTTGTTTTAAACTTTTTCAGGATATCTAAGGAACTTGTAGAGTAGCATGAATTTTACAGCGATCACGAAAGCCAAGCACCTTGCACCAGCTTCAGGGACTGAGGAGCTGTTTAAACCAGCCTTGTGCTACCAAAGGGTCCCTCTGTGTTATTTTTAACCGCTTCTCCAAGCAGGACAGCTTTCCCAGACTGGTAAGATGTATACCTAAGTGTGTACTGCACAGCAAATGCAACTGGAAAGCCCTCTAAAAGCAACCCCTGGCACTGAGTAAACACTGCCCTGATCCGTTCGTCAGATCCTGTGTGCAGAAGCCCTTTGTGTTCATTATTCGTGAACACAGCATGGCGTGAGGATCCGTGAGCTTTATGGACAATGGATTCTGAACTCCAGAGAGAATATTTGCTATAGACACCTGAGTCCAAGAGCTGAAGGCACCCAGTTGGGGAAAGCATGCACAGAAATAGTCTCTCATTTCTGGCTGCAGCTTATACAGGCAGAGAGCTTGTTTACCTAATCTGAATATTTGACCTTTATACTTTTTGGAAATGGTATTTTCTTCCTCTTAATTATGTGGAAGGAGCACTTTCTTCAGAGCTCTGATGGACTTCCCTATAAATAGCTACTCACATGCCAGAACCTCACACTGAAGCCTTCAGCAAAGTCAGCATCCCTAGGACTCTATAAGCCTGAGATAGGAACCACGTGGAGTTTAATCATTAATCACCAGTCTTTAATTAACAGCTCTGGGCTTTGAACAAAAGGCTCTTACTGCAAGGCTGCTGAGGGGCCCTGAACTCTTCAGTGTGCTTTCGTTCGGGGGACCTGGTGGCCTTCCAAAGGGAGCTGGTGGAGCAGTCTTCTCCTCGTGGGAAGGGTCACTCTTCTGAGGAAGAGCAGATGTTTGTGGCCTGATCTCCATTTTCACAACTGTCCCGTTGGCTGGCTGCAGGCTGGAGCTGTCTCTACGCAGGGATGCTGCCAGCTCTCCGAGGTCGGCAATGAAGTAGAGGGTCTCCAGAGCCCTGTTGCCTCCATCAGGTGAGGTGGGTTTTAACTGGAGGAAGGAGGAAAGTTGCCCCAGGCTTGGAAAATTTTATAGGTGAGTGCTCAAAACTGAGCACTCAGGAGAGAAAGAAAACATTGCTATAAAAGTTGACTCAGCCAATATTTTTCTGCATTCCTGCTGCTGTGATTGAAGATATTTGTTTTTAATATAGGTTTCTCCCATTTGTAGTCTGGTGTTCCTGTAGTAAAACCAAAGGGCAGATCCTCAGCTGATATAAATTGGCTCCGCTGAAGTTAATGGAGCCATGCTGGTTTGTACCAGCTGAGGGATCTGGCTCATGCTGCAGTGTTCGATACCCCCATTATATTGCCATGATTACGATACTAATTCAGTAAAATGGCTTCGCAGCGTAATAAAACCAACCCAGAGAATGGAAGATGAAAAGGCTTCCTCTCCAGCCGACCTGGTATTTTTCAACAAAATGTTTTCCTTTATTTTCTCTTCTGTCAGAAAATACTCTCAAACAAAACTTTTTACAGCAAATGAAGCAGCTCTGACCAAACTTTCCCCGAGAAAGGCTTCTTGGCTTCAGCGTCCTGCCTGCCTGTACGCAGAAAACATGTACGGCAAACTCAGTGGCCGTGGGTCAGGGCATGCCGAGGCTTGTGCAAGAAAATTAATTGGATCTTTAAAGGACAGGGATGATACAGCAGAGCGGTTAAAGCCCTCAGGTAACCTCGACTTCTGAAAACCAGGAGTTATCATACTAGTGGGTGGAGCATTGATCATTTTACTCATGCTCTGCCCCGTCTAGTTTTTCTTGATCTGTCTGCACTGGGAGAAAGAGCCAGCGGAGTTGTATAAAGCTGTATCCTTCCCTGTCACAGGGTTAAATGACATGTTGGTGGTTTTCCTCCTCGTGACGGGCTCTTCAGCAAGAAGATGCTGGGCTCGAGGAGCGGGGAGCGTGATAACCTGTGTTGCCTTATTGCTTGGAGCTGTTGAGCACCGAAGGGAATAAAAAGACACAAAGACCTAAATAAAGGCAGATAGATGCATAGCTAGATCCCCAGGATGAAATACTTTGTTTGCCATAGCACTGCTGAACTGCACACAGGCTTCTCTGTGCCAGGAGCGATTTTTACAGGGACATTGCTAAATGGAGGCAGTAAATTTAACTTTAAAGGACCATGAATTGAAGCTTTTGGCTAAAGGCTGAAACGCTGTTACTCTTCACTGAGCCCTTTTAACTTCACTTGGAACAGGATAGTATATTTTACATCTAAGGCCCTCGGAAGTTGAAGGCCCTGCCTGTGGCAGGTCTCATCCAGCTCCTTGGGAGCTGGGGCCTTGTGGAGCTGCAGTCCAACGCTGCAGTGGACCTTTCAAGGTGAATATGAACCAGCCCAGCTTTTCTGGGTAAAGGTGAAATACAAAACGGTTACCAAAAAATAACAGAAAAATTACAAAAAGATCCCACCAGTGGGTGAAGGAGAGCTGTGGGTTACACTTCTCCCAACTGTGAGAAGCGCTGTGCCACTGCAAAATTAAATATCAGTACAAATTTAAATGCCAGAAAAGATAAAGGGACACGCACGTGTGTCTGAAAGGCAGAAAAACTAATGTCTGATGTCCTCAATTAGCAGGTTCGTTGAATCCTGCTTCCAGACCTGAGCTGGTCCTCCAGCAGCAGTCATATGAATGCCAATTCAAAGAAGTAGTTTTCCTACGTACTCAACATTTTGAAACAACCTAGATTATTCCTGATTTTGACCCTCTTGGTGACGTGATCCAATTTTAATCTATTTATACCCTCTGTTTCTTTTAAGGAAAAACATTTGTTTTGCACTAAACTCTGTTCAGAAGCAGCAAAACATTTCTTGATAGTATCTCGTAACAACTCATTGCAACCGCTTCTAAAATGTGTCCCCAGTGTTTGAATTATTCCTGAGACTGGGATACTCAGTGTGTGGATGACAAACTGCAAAGNCCTGAGACTGGGATACTCAGTGTGTGGATGACAAACTGCACGTCCCTAGTAAAGGTGGAATTTGGCTGCCTTTGGCATCCACATTCTTGTCTTCCAGGTTTTAATGAAAAATGAGAAACTTTTGCATTTGGCAGAGGCTGACAGTGGAAGCCGTCCTGGCTGTCTGCTTGAAGGCAAAGCTCTTGGACCGTGTGAGGACCATTTCTCTCATCACGAGCACTGCATGGTTGTGGTCTGAGTGCCTCAGCAGTGGGAGGCTCTGGTTACCTGAAAGGACCGTGAATCTTGCACTAGCAGCTGGTATTTAAAAGAAGGCTTTGAAAGAAGGACCCAAGATGGCAGGCTGAGGGGACAAGAGGATGCACACGGGTCTTACTTTTGGGGTAGATGTGCCCATTTCTTGCATTAATTAGAGAAAAGGATGATTGATCTGGAAACCTTTGCAGAACCCTGCAAAGGTCTCTGCTTCTGTAGCCAGACACTGGTGGCCAAGCACCTACCTAGAACCCAAAAAGCCTCAGTGCTCCTGGGTGCTAGTGCTCTGTTCCTGAAAAGAAGAGGCACCCACCACAGCTGGGGCGGTGGGTGAAGCAAGTGGCTGCTAGATCTAATCAGGCAAAGAAAAGCTTTGGAGCATATGGACCCCAATGTGTGGTCCAAGTACAACAGCTTGGTGAGTGTCCTGCAGGGAGACTTTTACTAGCGCTGCAACAACAATTCATCATTGCCTGAAGGTTTGATGGGTCTGGTACTCCTCGTCTTAATTGACCTCGGCTGGAGACCTGCGTTTCAGTCCAGCTTAGCCACAAAGGACTTGGTCTGTGCTTGGGCCTTAAAGAGGATATTTGTCAGAAAATCATATGATTAATGGAACTGAGTGATCTCTGTTTGAGAGTGGCCAGAAACTGAATTAACAGAACAGGGATTTTGGCAGGCGTGGAGCGCTGGCAAAGCCGAGACCCAAGTCTGGGCAGGCAGAGCACCCCCGGCCTCGGTGGGGTGCTGCCGCTGGCTGGGTGGGGGTGGCTTTGGGGGGTCGGGGAGGAGGTGATCGGCTGGCAGAACTGGCGGCACAACAGTCTGGGCTTATGTCTGGATAAAAACACTGTCTGCGGATTACTAACTCTTCACACAGCAGCCCCAAAATTAGGGTTGCCCACAGTCCTCTGGCAGAAAGGGCAAAAGTAAGCGGGAGGCTAACAGAAGCTGATATCCCCAAGTAAATGGTGATGGAGGGTGAGGAATAAATGAGCAAATAAGCAGAAATCATCCAATGCTTTCTTTCTTGCCTGCTTTTTTCTCCACTCTTATTTCTTTTTCCCTCCATGTCAACACCAAACAAGACAGGACTAAAATTAATGGGGAAAGCAGCAATTAGCAAATTAGGTTAGCGGCGTGTTGCAGTGTGCCATGGCTGCCAGGTGTGAGGGGCTCTGGCAGTATATTTATTAATGGCTGTCAGAAAAGTGACACTTTGATGAATGAAGCTGGGTAATCGGCACCCTCCGACAGCGAGCACTGAGAGGCCTCAACATGCTAAACTGCAAAATCAAACCTTTTTTAACCCCCCTACAAAAATACAACAACAAAAATCGCTGCAAGAGGAGCGTGTTTTTCCATCAGGAATTGGAGTTCACGTTCGCCTCTGAATACCTTTTATTTTTCCCAGGAACTTGCTGGGGAGGAGTTGTCAGGTTTGAAGGTTTTTCCTTTCCTTGGAATGTGGGACTCAAGAATTTATAAGTGCAGGCAGCTCAAAACCGTATGGCCCGCTCTGCTGGTTTGGGTATATCCCGTTACCGCTATCAAAGCCAACGGTGCAATGCTCACTTTCTGGGCTTTGCCCTTTAAATATAATGCCATTAATAATCCATAAACTGAGCTTGTGAACCAACTCCTGTGTAAGATATTAGTGTCTCTTGCCTGGTGGTCAGCAATTGCTCTGCTCCTAATTAACGCCACTGACACGTGCTGCCCAGCAGCCCACGTTGCATATAGGAACAGGTAAAATCATAGAATGGTTTGGATTGGAAGGGACCTTAAAGATCATCTGGTTCCAACCCCCCTGCCGTGGGCAGGGACACCTCCCACCAGCCCAGGTTGCTCCAAGCCCCGTCCATTAAATCTAAGTATCTACAAGGTAAAACATCTCTGACATAAAGTTTCACCAGTGGTGTTGTTGCATCCTGATGTTTTCACTCTTGATAATTTTAGCTTTGAGTCCCTTCTGATGAATATGTTGTTACTGTTGGAAATCAACTAGGTTGGTGATCGTTTAGGAGTATCACCATACGATACGTGACAGGCGTTGGGCGCATGGCAGGGTGCGGATCCACAGGGGGAATGCTAATGCTGCAGGCTGCCGTGTCACTTCACGGGACTCTGAACCCTTGGCCAAGAATTTTGGGGAAGTGTTCTTTTAAATTTTTATTTTTTTTTTTCATGAAAACTTCTTGAGGAGATTAATCTAGCTGCTGGGAGAGCATCTGGATAAAAGATCACTCTGCAAAATGCTGGGGTACATGGAATTTTTTCCCAGGTTTTCAGACTGTGTGTTGCACACTGAAGGTAGGGTTTGTGCAGCGCTTCAATAGCTCAGCACAGAGCCGCTTGAATCCCCCAATTCCGTGGAGAAATCGAATACATTTTTATAAAATCCTAGTTCTGGTTTTGGCCAGCTAACAGGACTGTGTAAGTTTTGATTAAAAACACGAGAATAAATGTAAATCATATCCCAGGCATTCATCTGTTCTTCTAGTTTGAAATGAAGCCGAAGGATCTTTCTGGAATTATCCGTCAGGATCTGTGGGCTTGTTAAATTTGGATTGGCACTCGAAGCAAATCTGAAATTGTTCTCTTATGCTTTAATATTTGTATTTAGTTTCCTAATTTGGCTGGTAAGTTTATCAGAAGATAATTGAACTTTTAAAAGCATAATCTGACCAGACGGTAGGATATACTTTAAAATAAACTTTCTGAAACTTTGCTCTGTTTTCACTCGCTCTCTCACAAAAACCAGTCCGTCAGCACAGCTCCGACCTGCGGAGGTGCACGTTCTTAAACCAAACAACTGCTGAATGAAACCAGGTTATTCCCTCTTATTCCAGAAGTCAACAGATCTCTGCCAAGAAAAACCAGCGGAGCCACCAAGTGCAGCCCAGCTACTTGTGTTGGCTTCTGCGCCACCCGGCAGCCCCCCGGCACGTCCCTGCCGGCGCGGATGCTGCGGTCCCGTGTTCGCGTGAGTGCCCGACTCCACGGGTGCACTTGATTCTCTCCGTGGCCTCTGCAACGCGCAGCCGCCGCGGCTCTGCCCTCCCTGTGAGGACAACGCTTTCAGGGCTCGGCCGATGGGTTGTGCTTTCAGGTAAAGACGGATCTGGTTTAAGTAAGGTATTGCTCTGAGCTGTTCTAAAAGCCAAAAAAAAAAGGGGGAAAAAAGGAATAATTTATAAATTATTCCAGGGGACAGGAAAAACTGTTCTCCAGTTGCTTTTGTTTCCTAATGCAACTTTTATTGCCGTTACTAAAGGATGCATGAGGTTTGCTTGTTTGCTGGTACACAGGAGAACTGAACAACCAGACACAGATTCAGTGCTTGTTTTTTACTGACTCTCCCCGCCGGCAGCGTGCACAGCACGCACTCCAGGCTCGGCAGAGGTGCAGCCGGCTTCGTTAGCTGCTCGCTGGCTGTCTGCTTTCGTTCCCCTCCACTTTTTCTCATTCCCCCTCTTTGCAGGCAGACGTCGCCTGTGCTCAAGCAGCGCCTCGCCAACTCCATCCAGCGGGTATCTCGTATTCCAAGCGGGTTCACACACGCTGTTGTTTCAGGTGATGGTTTCAGTGAAGTGAGCACGTTTTCCAGTTTCAATGAGATTTAACCCGAGAGCTAAATTTCTTGTAAGTGGTTCCTGAGTTTTGAGGTAAGTGCAGTTCTCCAGTTTCACCGGTGGTGTGTAGAAGTTTATGGGTTCATTGCAGACCAGTAAACCCCGGTTTTTCAAGTCCTTCATTAAAAGCACATAAACCACCAGGCTGTTTTACTCACCCTGCCTGTTTCTCTCCAGTTTTAAAGAGGATTTGCTGCTCTTCGTGTTCTCCAGTATATGAATTTGCAAAGTCTTCTGTCACTGTGGAAGCACGCACCAAACATTTTTCCCACTTATTTTGGTGCTTACGGTTTACATCTACTTCCTACTGACTTGCACAGGAGTCAGCAAGGGGAAGACCTCTGACTCTGCTCTTAGTCTGCGTCGTGACGGGGAAGCCTCCCAGCTCCAGTAATCAATCACTCTCCACTGATAGCAGCTCAAAGAGTAAGCAAAGATAAATGAGTTGTCCAGGCTGAGCTTGTCTTGGCTTTACAAGGGGAAATACTGCTAGAAGTTCCCTCTGTGTGTCAGCCAGGTGTGACGGGGGTGGCCTTTACCCACTGCTCGCCGTGGTTCCAGTGCAGAAATGGGCTGTTAGCAGCAGCGCTGCTCCTGCTCCTCACTGGGCTCTGCCCATCCTAGCCTGTACGAGGACGAGTATTTTTTCATGACAGTGTGCTTGGTATCCACCTGCCCAAGCTGTTTTCTGTTTTCTTGTCACTGTCAGCTCGGCAGTGCTGTCATTTTCCAGGTACATGGTGTGTAATTAATGAGAATGTCATTTCCGGGTTGTTTTCAAAGACTAGATTGAGAGTCTGAGAAATTATTTCAGTCAATGCCTTTGGATTTATTTTTTTTTTTAAATTAAGAAAACTATTATCTTGGTTGCATGGTTTGGGGATATACCTGGAGGGAAATCCCTGTGCTTATATTTTTAAGGAGAGCCAGGCTTGACCTCTTAGTAAAGACGCAGAATTTGGGTTCACATGCCAGCGAGCAGGGCAGCTGGGTGCACCGGGCAGGGTTGGCTGGCTCTTCCCCAAATTGTGGCAGCACTGGCAGTGCCAGCCTCCTCCCCGCCTGCCGTAAGGAGGATGGTCTCCTTGTGATGGTCTCGAGAGGCAGTGGTTGGTTGTGCTGCGGGTCAGGCCCTGCCCTGCAGAGCTACAGGGGTAGAAGGACATGCCGTGACTTGGCCCGGAGTCCTCCCCGGTGCTCCTGGCTGCCCCTCGGGGCTGGCCGGGCTGGGCAGAGGTGTTGGCCGGGATATACGTATTTTATTATACCTGTTACTTCTTTCACAGGAGTAATAAGTCTGCTTTATGGGAGACCCTGAGTGACTCCATAAGGAGCACAGAGATTGGTTTTAGCCACCTTTGCTCCCCAGGACATTGCTGTCCCAAACTCCGGATCAGAGTGCCCAGGCACAGGCTCCGATGATGCACGGCGTGCATCCTAAGAACTGGCCTTTGTGCTCATTTAGGGGTACTCTCTGCCATTCTCCTCCTGAGCAAATATCCCCAAGTGTCTCCACTGAGCCTTACATTGCTGTATACTTTAATTTTACTTTGTTATTTGCAAAAGGGAGAGGTGAAGAGAAAGACTCATGCAGCAAATACCTCTCTTTGCCTCGTATCTGCCTCAGTTGTCGAAAGCGGTATTAGCCTGTTCCTCTGCACTGATCACTCCCCCACGCCCTGCAGCACCGCTGCTTTGCCGTAAGGATCCCTACAGAGCTCACGTCTTATGGGCTGTCTTATGGGCTGGGTGGCTTTTCTTCATGATGGTGTCATGGTCCACGCTTCTGGGCTGCCGCTTTCGTCAGGGAACACGCTTCCACATACTGGACAGGTTTCTGTTTTCATTTTGGGGTGCTTTTTGGCTTTTTTTGAGAGGGTGAATGTTTGAAAACAATGAAGTTAATGTCAACTTCAGTGGATTTTCTGAGCATTGCAAATGTTTTATTCCCAATAATCTGCAGGCGCCTCTTGGGCGGGTGAGATGCGTGCAGAGCTTAGCATGTGCATGTGTACGTGTCTCCTGTGATGTACGGCGCTTCGGCGCTGCAGCTGCCATTAGTGTTAATGGGCTAAAACCCTTCACATCAAGCTGAGAATATACTCCCACTAATTGTGTACCAGCCATCCCCTGGGACCTTTGTGAGAATGATGCATCCGAGGAGAGGTGCTTTCAGTGATACGATGGCTTGGGATAAATAAATAAGGGGCTGAAGTTAGACGCCGGTTCAGGAAGGCTGATTCAGTGCCAGCATTATAACGCTGGGAAATCAGATAACAGTGATGCCAACCTTTATCCTCTTGGTCCTGGCCTAGTCCACTGCTGCACGGTACCATCTTCTGAGCCATACATCACCACTCAGCCTCACCTTGATGATGTATGATGCCCATAGATCCTTATAGCGGGAGTGCACTCTGATGTATTGCGCCAATACATCACGGACAGGGTTCGCCCGGGTGATGTATTAGTGCCCTGAGAATGTATTACTCAAACGCTGGTATTGTTCAGGGATAAAGCCAAGCCAAGGAGTGGATTCAATTTAATTACAGTGCAAATGATAGCCCGGCGCCAGGAGCACTTTGGTGCTGAGATGCTGGCACCCTGTGGAAATATGAGCTGTGGCTCTGCTGTCATTGAGTCACATCGCAGTGTACCATGAGAAGCGGTGCCGTATTTTAAAGGTATGGTCATTTTTCAGAGAAATATGGGAGGACCATTTTGAAAACTCTGTCGAGAGCGGTAGCGCAGTGTGCAGGAAGCTCCTGAGCAGGCAGTGCTGGCAGGCAGCGGTGCACCCAGGTCGCTTCTGCCCGTCTGGGAGCCGTGACCTCCCAGGGTGTCACCGAGAGGGTGGCTCAGCATTCTGAGAAGCGCGAAACAAGGTGATTTTTTCTTGGTCACCTGTGACACTGAAAATTGCTGGACCCCTCTAAGCAGTGTGAAGTACACACCGACAAAATGCTGTCTTCCCCACCAAGGAGACGGGCTTTGAATCCAACCTCACATGCACATATTTGTGTTGTTATTGGTAGGATGTTTTGATAATAAATTTGAAGAGATGATTCTGTAGCTTCCTTGAGTTTGCCTACACAGGTGTTGTCAAAAACCTGAGGAGAAAATACTTAGACCAGTGGACACCCTTGACTATCATCAGTGGGAAACTGCCAAGTGATATAGTCCAATGAAGAGCAGCTTTGTAAAGAATCCAGAAATGAGAAAGTAATTCCTCTGACAATCTACATTGGATCCTTGTTTCTGGTTAACTCTCCTGTCCTCTTTGCTTCTCTTTTTCACATCTCTCTCTGCTGCTCAGTATCAAAACAAAAATGTATATCAGCTTTACTTTAAAATCAACTTTACTTTCAAATAAACCTCTGTAAGGTTGTCTCATTGTCAGGGATTTTTTTGATAAGGAAAAGACTTACATGTATGTTATCCGGTTGTCAAAGGATGGCATGCCTTAAACCATCTGCTTTTTGTAACATCCTTGTTTGTAATGGGAGGTCCTCTGGGAACACGCAGACACTTGAGAATTAAGGTGAAATTTCAGACACGATCGGTTGAGTGCATCACATCTACNTTTTTGTAACATCCTTGTTTGTAATGGGAGGTCCTCTGGGAACATGCAGACACTTGAGAATTAAGGTGAATTTCAGACATGATCGGTTGAGCACATCACATCTATTATGTTCTTCTGAAAGCTCAAAATATGTTATTTTAACTGCAGCAAGATATGAAAATGCCTTCTTTTTTGAGACTTCCATTAAAGTCAAGAGGATCTCTATGTAGTCAGGATTTGACGCAGTCTCTTCCAGAAGAGTTTCTGATCATTGACTAGCAAAGATAATTTGATAATTCTTTTAGAGAAATGTTTACATTGAGCCAGGGGTAACAAGGTGGCAGGAATACTTGGCTCGTGTTCAGTGTTTTATATCTATAAACCCGGGCATTTTCCAAGCAAGGTAAATACAGGTGTGCAGATGAGAAATTTGCAGCACAAACAGATGAAGTGACTTGTGCAAGGTCATGTAGCAAGCGGGTGGCAGAGCTTGGAAGAGAAGCCAGTGGGTCTGACTCACTCCTCCTCTGACATCCCTGTCATTATTTCACTTCGATTATTATCTTGACTTATTTGCTCCATTGTTTCAAATTAGACCTGCTCCTACCTTCCTATTGTTCATGGCTCTAAGGCTGTAATTTTTGGTGGTCCTACAATGGAGAGGAAAATGTGTCCTTTTTTTCCTTTTTTTTTTTGTTGGCCATCAGTTTCCCTGTCAATAACTCAGAAATGCTGATTATTCTTTATTTTTGTGTGCAGAATGAGGAAGGCTCAGGCTGATAGACAGGAACAGTGGATGCTCCCAGGAAACAACTTCTTTGCACAGCACCACAAAGGTCCCTCTGCTGCTCCTTGACTGCCCTACCCCGTCACAGCCACGCCAGCAAGCAAAACAACTCAGGTATTCTTCTGTTTGGTTGTTGCTTAAAATGCAAAAGAGAGGCGGCGTGGCGTGGGGCAGCGGGTATTTACACTGCCTGTTGCAGATCCTAGGCTTGCTGTCTTTGGAGAAGAGTGCGCAGTGCTCCTCAGTATGTTCCTTCAGGGTGTCCTTCTCCGTATTACAGGAAACCATTGGTGTCCCCATCCGTGCACGACGCTAGAAACTGTTTGTCCCTCCCGTGCTTCTGTGTTGCCTCCTTCTGCGACTGGTTCACCACCACGCTACCCCTCAGTGGAGTCTGTGGTTCATAGTGATCCTTATCATCTTGTGATAACTGCTGTAAAAATTTCTATAAATAGAATTTCCTCCTGCCCAAGTCTTCTTGCTAGCTCAGCTGTTTTATTTTTAACAGAAAGGCATGTTGATGCTAAGCAGAAATAATTTTTTTTAAATCTCTCTATTAAACATAAAAAGATGCTGTGTCTGAGTAAAAAGGAAAGGTGCCCCTTAGATATTTTTAAAGCTTCCAAAAATAGTCTCAAGTCTGTGACAAAGCTTATTGAGCAGGAATAGTCACGGACAGCAATTCTACGATGGAAAGGATCATGTCTCCTCGTGCTTCTGGCTGGGGTGTGCGATAAGGGAGCCCGGTTGAACAAAGACCTCTAAAAGGAATTAACTGAGGGCTGCTCTTTAGAAGGCTCGATAGCAGCACTGCCCAAATAGTTTTGCTGATGATCTCACATGTGTTTTCCCTTCTGGGTTTGCAACTGCCCTTGAGGTTGGGAGCCCATTTCTTGAACTGAATCTTCGCTGGAGACCTGCAGCCCTACTGCGAGAGCCACTGCTGCGCAGGGATGGGGTAATGAGAAAAGGCAGTGAGTTCGCCGTCTGGTATTTTTCAGTATAAAGAGAGAAGGAGGAGGATTGTTAATCTTGCCTTGTATGCACAACTGATACTGGACTTGAAAAAAAGGAAAGCTCGGGTTATTGTTTCTGCTGCTACACCCCTGCACCCTCTGGGTCAGAGCACAACCATATATGCAGTTGATTCAGCCTCCAGCACAACTGAGGCAGCAGAAAATTTGGGGGGAGAGAGAAGCAGATGAGGGTGGGACTCTCCAAGGAGATATGTTTTACAAGGTTCCCAACCCTTTTTCTTCCCTCCCATAATGGGGGGTTTTTGTCTCCTTACTCATGGCAAATGCCAAGTCAAGTGTTTGTGTGTTCACGCCGAGTGAGAGGGGAAAAGTCTCTAGAGAACTACTGAAAATTATAAAAGATAAACTGATCATTATTAAAATTGCAAAGTAGTCAATTGGTGACTGCTGAACAGCTTATATGGAGAAGAGGGAGATCTTCTATTGTTTGCAGTTAGAAAAAAATATTCGCTTGTTTCATTCCCAAAGTGACTGATTAGCTGTGCTAAGCCAGCCTGCATTTGTGTTCAAGTTCAGTGCTTACCGCAGGTGAATTTCTGCCCAGGTGAACGTAGGGTTTTTCAGGGTGCCGTAGCCAGCTTTGCTCCCCCACACGGCAGAGCACGAGAGGTTGGTTTCTCTTGGACTTTATCAGTTCTGTTATCCAAAAAGGGATGGGGCAGTAGACTAAGATTTGAGGCTCAGTTCTTATTTCTCCTGTAAATATCCTGCGTGTCCTCAAGAAAATTGATTTATTGCTTTTAGACTTGATTTCTTGCCTGTAAAATTGGGAAAAATACTTCCTTTGTGTTCCACTTATTTATATGGGCATCTCTTTCACCATGGATGCTCTTCCTATCTGTTTGGTACTGCGCTGGGTGCAGTGAGGTCTCATTCCTTCCTCGGCACTCTAGAGACCAGTTTACATTGCAGCAATCCTGGTAACTATCATTAAAACAAAATTACTGGAGACAGAGCTAACCTGCCTGAGATGCCGGTGCTTTAGATAGAATTTGAATGTAAAGCTCGCCAGGGTTTGGTGGCTGTCCTCTGCCCGTAGCTGTCAACATGCACCACTGACTGTCAGGATGAATGATGGATTAACAAACGTGTAATGATTTAGTCCCTCTCCAGGAACAAGCAATACTGCCTGAGTGACATGCATTCCAGACATGCAGAGAAGAGGGATGTGTGACATTGTCTCACTCAGTGACACAGGAGCTGGCAACTGGAGAAAGCAATGTTTTTCACCCATTACAATGCGTGTATGTACGTGGACCCTAGAAAATGCAGTCCAGAGACAAGAGGTTCTGATTTATTTCATTTTTTTTTTATTTTTTTTAATCCAAGGGTATGATTTGGCAGCAGAACTTGGAACTTCCAAGCTGAAAGGCTTCATGCTCTGTTTTTTTTTCACATGATGTTAGTGAGGGACCGGCTGCGTTCACTGGGCTCCACGAGGTACTTTTGTTTATGGATGAAGCCATGCAGATAGGGATCAAAGGTTGTGTATAGCTGCTGTAGAGCACACTGGGGCTGAGAGAGGTCGGGCACCAGAGATTAATTTCTTGGCTGGTTAGAGCCAAGGTTTAATAGCAGACTTGGAAAGGACAGTGATTGAGTTTACTGCTAGCAGAACCTATAGTTCGGGTCAAGTAAAAGAAAGGAGCTAAGGGGCTCTGTGTGTTGGTTGCAGGAGAAAGTCTAATGGCTTAACAATATGTGGCCTCAACAAGACGTATTACAGCTGCTGCCACTAGTGAGCTCGGCGCTGGGGCAGGGGGGAGCGAGAGGAGAGGCACCCCTCGCGTCTGGTACATCACCTTTAACAACCCAGGCGGTTCTGGGGCTAGGCTAATGCTCACAGCGAGGCAAAGCAAACACACAGAGGAAGCCTTGTTAATGCGGATAGTGAAGAAGAAAAAAAAGGAAAACATCAGTGTTTTCTAAACAGGGAAAACGATGTGTTTGAGGTGCAATGAGGGGATGTATTTTCTTCTTAGTTTTTTGAGTTGCATACTTCAACAAACCCATCTAGGTACCAAATTTCCCAGGATTGGGGCTAGATGACCTATTTTGGCTAAATTAAGGACTGATTTTGAAGCTGAGATTAAACTGTACTCTCACTAACTGCACTCCAACTAACTGTGCTCCATCTTTTCATGCTACTATTCCATTACACGTCAGTTTCTGTTTTTCAGGGTTTTTTTTTCTTTTACAGTTGTGTCCTTTATTTATGTAACCTATTTAATTGTATCCAACTACACCGTGATTTTCCTCTCCTGGCTTTCAAAAATACTTTTGGATATTTTTTTTTCTTTTAGAACATGTATGACAAATATCTGGCCAGGAGAATTCGCTTTCAGCTTTCATATTTAATTTTGAAGGAGGTTCTATGTTGTTATAAATAAGTAACATCTTAAAGTAAAGAATTTTGCAAATAATTTCAGACTGTTATGTTTTTGGTGGAGGGAGCCTAGCTGTGTGCAGGAGCGACTTAGTGCAGGTGGTGGCCTGCCAGCTTGGTGCTATGCATCTCAGACCAAAATCTGAAAATTTGTCTTTCATTGGCGATTTGTCCTGGAGTTCCCAGGGAACAGGAAAATTGGGATATTATCACAGGCAGGACATGACCATGATATATGTAGTGCTATCAGAGTATGTATATCTCAGCCATGCAGACAGAACCAGTTCAACCCCACGTTAGAAATTCCTCATTCTGCGGTTCTGAGTCAAGTGTTCATTGGATTTCCTAGTGTAACACTTTCCTAACTGGTCCTGCCTCAAATTCTCGTTCTTGGAAGTCTCCCAGATCATGTGAAGTTTTGCTTTTCTTTCACCTCGGTGTGCTTTTTTCTCAGGAAGGTAACAGCAGCTGCACCAAATGTGAACTGAGTGACATGGATTTGCTGATTAGGCACAGATGGGATTCCTCTCCCAAAGTGCTCTTATGTTGTCTCCATCCATTAAACTTGCTACGAAAGCTATTGATGTGACTCTGCAGCCTCTCCTGTTAGAGTTATTCTACTCTTTTTGGAAGTAAATGCTTGTTGGATCACAATGAATGACCTGATCACGTAGTGATTAGGATCCTCACTAGAGATTTGGACTTCTGTTTCAAATCAATTGCAGAGAGGTCTTTCTTGTCTGAGGTAGCTGCTGAGATGAATCTATGGTGACTTGCAGATCTCTTAAGAGATTCTTCTGAAAGGTTTCTGGTTTTGCCATCACATAAAGTAAGAAAAACACAGTTGTTTGTTTTTTTAAAAAAAAAAATTGTTTGAAGGTTGTTTCCTTGTTCAGTTCAAATTAGAAATATAGAAGGAGCTTGGATGTTTGTTTGGCAGTCATTAATATAATGTTAAGTTTGGCCTTTCATGGAAAGAAATTTTGAAGAGGACTTTTAATCTTGTGAATCAAAGTTTGAATCAGTCTCTAGATCCGAGCCTGAACTGTAGCTGTGGAAGGGGCAGGTTATCCAGGTTTGCCCACTACAGGCCTTGTTCCTCCTCCTCCAGAGCATCCTGTAGTAGCTGCTATCAAAGGCAGGACAGCAGAGTCGATGGAGCCAGCCCTGCTCTCTGCAAGGTCTGATTTTGGTGGTTTTCAATGTGACATGTCATCTTTAGCATTATTTTTTTTCTTTTTGCTTCCTCCAGAACCTGTATGTTTCAGCTGGGATTCTCTAACAGAGACATCAACATGCTTTTTCACCAGAACTGCATGAAACACCCAAGTTGATAGAGACTGAAGAAAAACTGTCTCAGAGACAAACAGGTATGCAACTTCTCCGCTTTGCTGACGATATGCGAGAATTGAAATCTGTGATCCGTTACTCTTCCTTGGATTTTTCACTACTTGTCCGCCTTGTTTAGGTGTTACCAAGTCATTTACACTTCTTGCTCTGCATTTACTTTTGGTTTGGATTCTTTGGGTTTTGTTTGGGGTTTTTTTTTTTCCTATGGGGGAAAAACTACAAAATGGACATGAAAGATTCTGCACATTCCACTCCAGATGCTGACAGTCCCTGACCTGACCCCCCGCCACAAATCAACCCACAGCCTATGCCACTTAGCTGCAGCTTAAACGTTTCATCCCTCTATAGGATAATGCAGTTATGATGGTATTTAAGAAAGTTGTATCATATTAGAAAGGGAATTCAGTATATCCATGATTTTATCAATACAAACGCAGAGAACGGCACTGCTGTGGGAAGTCAAAGCCCTGCCTGTGAGCAGCCCTGAATTTACTGAAACATGGAGATAAGCAACTTTCTGATTGTGCTGCTATGCTGCCGCTTCTCAAACCAAAATCAGCCCAGCTCTATCAGCCTTTTAGTCCCATCTCAGTTAGGCTTCTATTTAATCTGAAACATTTAGTGCAGGATAGCATAATACGTGGTAGGAAGGATGCTTTTAACAAGACATAGCTGGCTCTCGTGGCCCTGCGGGTTGCCCTGCATGTTCTCCCTCTGCTCATAACACTGCATGTTCTCCCTCTGCTTATATCACCCAGTTTCATGAGCCAGACTCAAAGTTTGGGATTTAGCCCCTCCGTCAAAGTTTTTGGCCACATGAGCAGATGCGTTAAGGTACTTTCCTGCAAATTCTCCTCTAATTGCTCCAAGTGCTGCGGCCATCAAGCAGAAATCCAGTTGGTAAACTCTGCAGCTTGTGGACAACTTTTCTTGCCAACCATGCATTACGAAGGGCTAATTGTAAAAGTGGTGCACCTGCTGGCTCCCTTGGTGGCTGGAACCAACAGGAAAAAAAATAGTAATTTATTAATGATCGAGTCACAAATAGTAATGAAAACAATAGGAGCATCTGAAGGAAGCGCTGCCGGGGGCAGAGGTGCAGGTGCTCTGTGCCCTGAACAGGCTTGTCGGCATTTTTATAAAGCTACTTTACAGCCCTTATCAATTTCCTACTGCTTTCTGTGTACCCCCTGCCCCTTTGCAAATGTTTTGCCTGCACAACAGGCTCAGCATTTCTTGTTGTAGGTGATAAAATAGCTGTCACCCTGCGGAGGGAGAAAAGAGGCAAAAAAATAAAAATGTGAGGTCCAAAGAAACAAAGCAAAGCAAACGAACGCGTGCTAATGGAGCCGCTGAGTCGGCACAGGGAGAGCGATGATGTGATCTTAGCTGAGGAATGCTAAAAGATTTGGGGTAAGAAATGCTGGAGGGTGAGAGAAACTCATTCCTTAGGCTGAGGCAGTACTTTGTGCGTAGCCTTGGATTTCAAAGGCAGCTGGCACAGCAGACCTCAGCCAACACCATCCACAAGGAGTTTTGGATCTAGTGTGTGTCTCTGAAAATCTCCGCCATAATTTAAATAACTACATTACATTGGCAAGCCCAACACTTCTTTTTTCTTAAGTAGGCAGAGCAGAAAGCTCTGACGATTTTGGCAACATCCTTGTACCATTTGAGTGCTTAAGTAGTCATAAGGCGTGGTCATGCTGTCTCTCAAAATACAGTGGCTCTTGGGATACTGGGATAAAACAACTGATGTGCATAAATAAATGTTACATCTTGGAGAAAAGAGTGTGATGAACTAAGAAACTAATTTTCTTGTAGCTGTTCACCACTGGCACACAGCAGTACAGTGCCTGTGAAACCTGGCAGCTGATTGTAAGTTGCAGGACTGAAAAGACAATCAGGTCATGGTAAGCTCTCGTCATGCCCAGGAGCAAGGTCAGACATAATCACAGACTGGTCAGGGTTGGAAGGGACCTCTGGAGATCTTGTCCAACCCCCCTGCCAGAGCAGGGTCACCTACAGCAGGTGGCACAGGACGGCATCCGGGCGGGTTTTGAATGTCTCCAGAGTGGGAGACTGCACCACCTCTCTCTGTGCCAGTGCTCTGCCACCCTCACAGGAAAGAAGTTCCTCCTCATGTTAAGATGGAACTTCCTATGTTCAAGTTTGTGCCCGTTACCTCTTGTTCTATCACTGGGCACCGCTGAAAAAAGATTGTTCCCATCCCCCTGACACCCGCCCTTTAAGTATTGATAAGCATTGATAACATCCCCCCTCAGCCTTCTTTTCTCTAGACTGAAAAGCCCCAAGTCCCTCAGCCTTTCCTCATAAGAAAGATGCTCCAGTCCCCTCATCATCTTAGTAGCCCTTTGCTGGACCCTCTCCAGCAGTTCCCTGTCATTCTTGAACCGTGATAATGTGATGTGTGCAGTCTTAATGTTTGCCTTTCCTCTGTTTTGACCATCACACATGGCTTTAACATGTTGCTTTCCCTTGATAGAAATCATTCACACTGACATAAGCTTGACATGCTGCGTTCTGTGAGTGGTGGGTAGTGTCTGCAGCACTTGTCAGGGCTACAGCTATTAGTATTACAACTTAATGAAGGAAATGTGCACTAAGTGGAAAATTCTTGCACTGTCATGGTTTAAGCGCTTATACAAGGACATTTACCAAGGCTTAGGTAGGATTTGGAAATTTTTTAGACTGTGGGAATTTGCTTGTGTGTCTGAGCCCATAACCTGTTAACTGAAGTCTGCAGGTCTAAAGATTATCAGTTCTCAAATTGTTGCAGGTGTAGATGTCTCAGAAGAAAGGAGTCAAACTGAAAAGTCAACCTGGGTCTGTACCAAACCTGTGTGGGCCCCACGTCCTGCATTTACTTGCAAGGTTTAGTAAGGCAGCAAATACACCACAGTCATCTTGGAGCAGCTGCAACTGCCTAACCAGTAAGCATGATGTGCTGACACTTGCTAACGTTTCACTGCCTATTCTACATTCAAGGGAGCAAAAGAGATGTTCTGTCTTTATCTTGGTTTTAGTGGAGGGAGGGAAAAACACCAAATATGCATAAGAGAGAAAACAACTCTTCCTATAGCTGAGTAGCTCTGCCTAAGGGGGGTTAAGTCAAAGACCCAAAAGCACCATAGTGCTCTGCCTCTAATGGGGACTTGCTTTGCTTCCTTTTTTTGTTATTATTTTTGTTGTTCGTCATTTGTTCAGGACCTATTACTTCTTTTGAGTACTAAAAAAAAAAAATACACTTTTTTTCTTTTTTCTTCTCTTCTCTCATTCCCTCCTTTTCCCCTCGCCCCCCCAAAATCCCAAACCCTCAGACAAATGCCAGGAATTTTTAAGACTGACTCAAAGCACAGAGTTATTTGCCTTAGGGACAAAGCTTCACCTTGTAAAGTTTTTTTTCCTTAGGAACTAAGAATGTTCTCCTGTAAGGATAGCTGAAATCCTTGTGAATTAGCATGAATTCAGAAGGTGTGTATTCTAAGAACCATGCCTGATCCTCTGAAAGCAGTGCAAAGAACGAGGAGTTGGGGATGCTAATTATTGCCCAGTGATTTGAGGGGGCACCTGCATGAAGTGTGGCAGTGTTAACACGACTATGATGGCAGGCAGCATGATACATGAGGAAAGGTGAAGGCAAAGCTCATATATCCCCATAACATCGAATCTCTAATACCTCACAAACAGTCACCATTTGCTCTCTGCAAAATTAACCTCTCGTCTCCCCCAGCCTGCGGATTGGGTGCATAGATATAGGATTTTAAGCTTCTCTATTGAAAAATGTCCCTGCAAAGCTGTCCATCAGAACTCCTGCTGCTTTCCAGAGAGTATTATTAATAAAGTTCTCCATAGCAGAAATGGGACCCTTTTAGAGCTCCGATAAGGTATTTTCCCTGTTAACCAGCTGGGCTGTTTGGTTGTGGACAAATGCAGTGATGAATGACGGGTCAAGGATGGAGCAGGCTGATTTCTCTCCAAGCTTGACCTTGTCTCCGCTCTGACATCTGAAATGACAGATGCATTAAAAAGTTATTTATTTAGGTGAGCTGCAGTGCATCGTTCCCTTTGCAAGGCAGCACCTAGTTTTGCAAGAGTGTTAGAAAAAAGGCTGCCTGCGCCATCCCCTCCGTGTCCGCTGCTTCAGGCACTGCTTGCTTTCTACAGGCAGCTGCTGTGAAAGCAAGCGGACACGCCTGGGCGTTTGTCAGTGAACGGGAGATGCTCTGTGAACTGAAAGGCAAAAAAAGAAGCCAGGCTTATCCACAGTGGCAGGCTGCTCCCAAGCAAATAACCTGCGTATCTGCAAATCACTCGCCTGTGGAACAGCTTTAACTAACTATGAAAATGCACCTGAAGGTTTCTGGGCTGTTAAGGGCCCAATGTTCTGGATAAAATGCAGCACTGAGGATTAAATGAGTTCTGCTGTTCAGCTTCTTATGGCATCAGTGCACTCGGGAGACTTTCTTTTTTGTGAGTTTGGGATTATTTGTAACTTGTTGCACTGTGGCCCACTTCAGCCTTCACTATAGCTGAAACTAAAGGAACGGTTTTGCTTTTTACCTTCATATTGTGGGACACATGGGTGGAGGCGTAGCCAAGCTGTATCTCATGAGCAGTCACACTTCTTTTTTGGGAAATCAATTATTGCTGAATGGTGAGAGACCTCAGCCTAAATCTACAGAAAAACGCATGCATAACTCCTCGTGCTTCTCCATTCGTCTGCCTAACATTTTGCTGCAAGTAGGAAATCTGTTGGTGGGTTGTTCTTGTTTTTTTTTAAACCCGACCTTTATTTAGAAAAGTAATCTTGCCTATATACACGTCTGCTGGTGTGTGGCCAAGTGGGGATGTTATGACCTCCTGACAAGAGCTATGGTAGGGATTAACTTGGAGAGCAAGGTTCATGAAAGAGGCCAGGTGCTGTGATTCTGCATCCTTTGGGAGTCCTGGTAGAGCTAAGATTAGGGAGCACCACAGGAAAATTGAAGAGCTGTCACTGAGAAACATCGTAAGTCTGTTGACCTCAACAGAATTACAGCAATTGATAACCAGCTCTGAATATACCCCTTCTTTCTTTGTTGTCTCCTCTTCTCCCCTCCTCTTCCAAATAAAACCCCTTTGAAACAACTGCAGTAGAAATTGTAAAATACATGCAAATCCCATTTTGCCTGTCGGGACTGTCAGAACACCTGGATGTTGGTGTGCATCCAACTCACATCAACTTCAGTGCCAGACTGCAGCCATTTTCGGGTGACTTCTCAAATTCTTTCTACAACTGTCCAATTCAAACCAATGTGTGCATTAAATCTGCAGTATCTTTACCATATTTCATATGTCCGTTACTTCCCGGATTCTAGTGGCTGGGACTAGTATGTGGCTGAAGCTTGCCTGAAGGCAGCATCTGCAAGGTTTTTCCAGCAGAAAAATGAATGACCTGGTATAATGAATGATTTTGTGTAATACCAAAGAAAAAGAGTATCAGCTGTGCACTTCATATACCGTATTGATTGCAAGTACACTTGTTAATTTGTGAGATACAGGAAATTCCAGCCAAGGCTAGGAGGGCTTGACTACACTGCTCCCTAATGTAGCTGTGACTCCTATTGCCTTCAGAGAGGTTTGGATCAGTTTGTAAATAGCCAAAATTCAACTGTTAATTACTTGGGTATGTAAGTGTGTTGTCCCAGACTCTCCTTCTTCTCCTGGTAATATGAGTGTGCTGAACAGCGGAAAAGTTGCTCAGGACTAGCAGCATCAGTATTTTTTGACTTTACACGCGTGGCCTCAGGTGGTGAGGGCTCGCTTGGAGTTCAGCAAGGAAAAATGAAGATGTCTTGTTCTTGTTGTGCTTCTGGTTAAAGGTTCGATCTTTAGAGTTTGGGGTGTTTTGGGGGAATGTAGAGTGCACAATAGACCTGATGTCCTGGTCTATGCTCTTAATTTAGCACAACAAAGGATGGAGTTGGGGCAGGGGGAGGGGAGGGGAGGGAGAAGGTGTGTTTTCCACAATGGTCTGTTTAAAACATTACAAGCAACCTCTCTTCCATCATGAGTCCTGGTTTAAAACTATTGCCCTGGGGCATAAAAATCAACTCCTAACAACTTCCAGTGGGACCACTATTCCATCAATGTTCCCATCAAATGTTGACTCCATGATTAATATTCACCCTCTTTCTTCGTTAATCATCAGTCTTCATTCATTTTTTTGTAACTTCCCGCTGACAGGGGTAGTGTTCGTAGAGCAGCTGGTAGGGAAAACAGAAAGAGCTGAACTGCTGTACACAAGCTGCGAAGGGAAAAAGCCACCTCAGAGCACTGTGTCAGCTCAAAATGACTCCTAAAGATGCAATTTTTTTTCCTCGTCCTAGAAGCAGCGGGGCTGGGTTTTCGATAGTTTTTGTGAGATGGGACCTTACAATGACCCATGATTGCTATTGTACTGTTCTACCTTGAGCGCCATAGCACCCAGAAATTTAGAGCAGGAACTACACTAATGAGGAACAAACTCTCAGAATTTGGCTCATCAAATTAATCTGTATGTGATCCTAAAATAGAGTTTTGCAGTTAACACTTGAACTGTAATTTGTGAATTGGAAGCCCACTCCCAGCTTTGCCACCGACTTCCTGAATGACCTTGCACATGAGACTGATCTCTTCCTCATCGCCCAACCTAAAAATTGAGAATAGTTATTGCTTTTTCCCTTGTTCTGTTTGAGCAGTTGAGACTGTCTGTCCTGCAGAGAAGGGACTCCCTGACTCTTGTCCAAGACACTGTATAAACACGAGTTCAGTGAGCACTGGGGTAGATATGCACTCCTAAAATAGATGGTGCATGTTAATCTACTTTCTAGACAGCATTGTGGCAATTTCTGTGATCCCTCTCAAGTCTGGTAACTTCATAAAGAGATCTGGAGGCTGGATACCCCAGACTTAGACTTTATCCCTTGAGATGCTTTGTAACACGCTTTGATTTGTTTGATAGAAATGCTGAATAAGCTGCCTTACCATTGTGATCGCAGTAACCTACGCAATAGAGAAGCATCAGAAAGATAAATATTTGAGTTATAGAATCTAGAGCTTGGTTTGGTCTTCTCAGACGCATCAGAAATTCTGTATGAATCAACATTTAGGACAATGAATTGGACATTAAGTGAACAAAGTCAAAATTCACAGGACAATCTTGCTGGTGAGAGGAAGATTTGTGTGTTATGCCTTTTTTTTCCTAGCGAGTTGATGGTACACCTGTAAACAGCTCCCTCGATGTAGGTTCACAGGATGCACAACTAATGGCCGTCGCACATCAGCGGGATGGTGACGGCTGACAGGACTTTGCTGGGAGTCTGTCTTCTGCTTCTCCAATG
>RSEF01000020.1:4174935-4191039 GCA_003993805.1 Himantopus leucocephalus
AAAAGCATCCTTCCTCCTCACTTAGTTGGAATTATTATGTTTTATTAACAACCTTAAAATGATTTTGATTTAATACTGAGATATCTCAAATTCCTAATTACAGTTTTATGAAAGAAGAAACTAAAACATAGATAGGCTTAGCGTGTTTATTACTATCTTGGTTGGCCAGTGATAACAGTACTTAAAGTAAAAACTAGTTTAACTCATATAAGAGCTTTTTTCAAGTAGTCACCGACAAACTGCTGGTGTTTCCTACCCATTCAGAACTGCCAGCTTAACAGTGGCCACATCACCTCTGTCTGTCTGGCATCAGGCAATAATTTCCTGCTGTCCTGGGCTTGTCTCCCTTGCCCGGTGACTTCAGTACAAATTTTCACCCTCTCCTCCCCTTTTTCACATCAGCTTCTCGCACTCTGACACCTGCGATAGGCATCCACGCAGCCAGTGCTTTAGAAGCCGCCCTGGATATCAAAACAAACTCTACATGTGGAGAACAGATCTCTGAGTTATCTTACAAGAGGAATCTGCTGGCTGGGTTTTGTCTTCTTTTTTTTTTGTGTGTGTGTGTGTGTGTTAATGGATCACTTAGAAAATAAGTGGCACTTCCAGTGTCCATTAACTCTCATTTAAATAATGCTAAATTGCACTTGAGCACCTATGGACACACTGGCGAGAGGCATGTTAATACCAGATGAATTCATTAGAAGTGGGACTATTACTTCCAATGTAAAATGAATTCATAATCATGGGAAATCTAAAATAAAGGCTTACAAAAAATACTTGGTAGCATGTTAAGTACCCATTAATGCAATGGAATGACACTCGGACTGTTACAAACACAAAGGAAATCCCCACGAAGGAGGGTGGCTCAAGGGAGTTCTGAACAGGAGAGTGTTTGTAATATAAAACATGGGAATTCACCCCCTACCTATGACCTTCAGCATGTATCGGGGGAAGAAATTAATACAACGCTTCCCTGATAACAGGCTTTTATAAATATTATAAATCACATTAGAAGTTTCCTTTGAATTTCAGGATTTCCCTTTCTCCTTCAAGAGAAAAAGGCTTATTTTTGTTTCTTCTTTTTTTCAGACAGTGCAATTGGAAAGAACAAGAGCTGAGTGGAAGAGGGCTTAGAAATGACCCGCTGGCTTTGGGAGCCCCTGTCCCTCGGTGTCATCGCTACCTCCTGGGGTCGTCGCTCAGAGCCGGTGTTCTTTGCTCAGCGTCGCTGCGGTTCTGCTGTTGGTGCTGCAAGTGGCCAGGAACCCAGCGTGCCAGCTCTGCTCTTCAGGAGCCACGGCCCTTGCTGCAGCTGAACTTTTGCTGTCCTTTACAGGACACTTGTCCCTGTTAGCCCAGTCCGCCGCTTACCGAAGTGGAATGTTCAAAAAACTCTGTATGGCAAAACACAACAAATAGCGTTAAAAAAGTTTTGTAGATGTGGTAATTCCAGCTGGTTGCAATAGGCAGATGATTATTTTATTCTTGTTTCATATTGCTATTGGGTCCAGCTGGGACCTTCTGTGTAAATACAGTGAGTGTCCCTGCCCTCCAGGGCTTGCAAACTATCAGAAACTGGTAAAACAGATGTTCCAAGGGATGGAGGACTTGTTCAGTGGCACATGGTGCAATCAGAGCTTTCCTCATCTCCTAAATACCCCAATGTATGGAAGCAAACCCGTACCGTGGCTCTGTGCTGCATCTTTTTGCTATCAGACCTTCTGCTGACCCTGAACAGCTTCTGCTCTTTGAGGGCTTTTTTATTTTTTTTTTCTTTTGCTGTTGTTGCTGCTCATATTTTCCCCTCACATTAATTATACAGATGTACTGGGGGCCATGTGCTTTGCCACATCACAAAGGAAACCACAGGACTTCAGATCAGAAGAGCTGCCAGATGTACTTGCCTGGCAGAACACCACACAGGGGTCACGGCTCCGGCTGCCAGACCCGGGTGGCTGCCTCGGCAAAACAGGATGGGGACATCACCTCTTTCCAGAAAAAGGGACCATAGAAGACACTAGCTCAGTGCAAACACTTAGTAACATTCGGGGATTGATTTTGTCAGTGTTTGGGTCTCTTTTTTTTTTTTTTTTTTTTCATGTAATAGATGTTCTAACTACCCTGATTCTTTAAGGTCAGAGCTGCCACTCTATACTTAGGCTAAACAGTATCTTATTTCCTGAGAAGCCCTTTGCCTCTTGGTGCCTCTGCAATTTCAAGTCCAGAATCGAGACTTTCAGGACTGTGCCTGCTTGGGAAAGTGTTGTTTGTGTATGGCTCACATCATTGTTCTTATGCTTGTATTTCATTTGTGGTACGTCAGTAAAAGTCATTAAAGACAAGGGTTTTGAAGTGATTGTTTTCTTCAAGTAGCAACTCTGGAACATGTTGTACTTTGTCTCCTTTAGCAAACTTGCAGCTACATCTCTCCAACAGTCTGCCAGCGATGCTTTTTCTTTTGAGCTTGTAGAAATGGCAGAGAGAAATGGCTGATTTCATCTTTGGGACTCTGCTTACTTATTTTTTCCTCCTTTGGAAAGGTGACTTAAAATTTACTTTTTTTGCTGGAGGTCACAGCTCCCACTGACTTCTCTCAGCGTGGAGAATACTGTGTCAATATGTATTCCTTAGACTACGTCTCTAACCTACTCCATTGCACATACATGGAGGGACAGGGAGAGGGAAGAAAGCTACTATGGTATTTCTATTTCTGTCCCTCCAGAGAAATTCCACAGGGATAGACAGCCATTACATATAGCCAGCTGTCATCTCTGAATCCTGGTTCTAATTATTTTACCTATTTTCTTTCATGAAATTGGGGTTTGTGAATGAGAGGCACATGACAACACAGGAGCAAAAAGTTCCCCTTCTATCACTGGTCTGTGGATCTGGTTTTCTCCTCTGGTAAAAAGAAAAAAAATCTTCATTGAAATAACCCGGGGTAAAAACCTTCAGAAACCTGTAAATGACTCCAGAACATAATCCCTGGGATTTTTGTTTGTTCATTTTCCTCAAAAGTGAGCTATGCGTTTATGATACCCAAGCATATTCATTGCAGAGCGTGTTTAGACCCCGGGCTATCGCCGAGTGAGTTGGAACAGCCATGTAGAATCTATCAGTGGTGTACAGAGGTGTGGGCTCCCAGGAAGAGCAGAGGTGCATGGGTGTAACGCTGCTCCTCAGCGGCACGGCCGGAGCTTAGGGCTGGCCTTGCCCCTGGCTTGTCCGGCCTTAGCTGGGCAACGCTGTGTTTAACTGTCCCTGATGGATGCTGAGTGGGTAAGAAGCCTCTGATATAGGACTAAAGGCTCCATGGCACTTCAGGCATCCTTGAAAATTGTATATCGTTCTTCCTCTTAAACCTGGTGATTTTTTTCTTTAATTATTCATGTCCGTGGTTTTCATTAAACAGATCATAATTCCAAATTCTCCAGTCTAAAGGTAAATGGGAGCTGCTGATGGCAAATCTATCTGATGCATGTAAATACAGGATATCAATTTCAATTATTCGATAAATTCAGTCCATCCAAAACAAGTTAAAATCAATGTAATATTTCACTAGCCAGAAAAGCGAGGAGCAAAATACATTATTTATTTTTAAATAGTTTACAAGTCTTCCATACTTTTCAGGTAAGTGAAATATCAGCAGTTGGGGATCGGGTTTGCATCTTGCCTCTTTGTGGAAAATTCCACTGGTGACTTTTGCTACTGGGCAGGGGGTAAATGAAGATCAATTCCCTATCACCCCTCGAAGTCACGTAATCTGCCATCTACAGAGTTTCTCTCCCTTAAAAGAAAAAGGCAGGAGAGAGAGAGACTCCTCTGCAAGACACAGATAGAGAAAATTATTTCCTTTTCTTGCTGAAAATGGTGCCTGTGGGAATTCCGTGGCTTGTGTTACATCTTCGTGTAATTTCACGTGAGCCTTTGTATGAATCAATGATGAGGCATTTTCTCTTTCATTCAGAGCCTGTAACTTTGTGTGGGCTGAAAGAACAAACGCCGCTTCGTTCTCACCTCCACGTGTGAGCCCTGAGGAATAGCTGCAACCTCCCGGTGGCCCAGCGCGGCTGGGAAAAGGCAGCTAACTACCCGACAACAGGCACAGAAACGCCGCGGACCGGGAGCGACCTCAGGGCCGTGACCGTCTTCAAAGCAGAAGGAGTTGACGCTGAATAGCGCCGCATCTCCATCCCGATAAGACGGCGCGAGGCGCGGGCGGTTGGCGCTGATGGTGGCTATGCCCGACCTCTGCCCGGCTCGGGGCACGGGGGGTAACACCCCCCTCCCCCGCACCCCCTTTCCCGGCCCTTCCTGCTAATTGCCTCATCACAGCCCCGGTGGAGCTCTCGCCGTGCAGGGACGGGGTAACAAGACGCAGCTGAATCCATTTTGGGAACGGGCGGGTCCTCCCCCCGCGCTCCCGCCTGGCTTGTGAGCGGCGCGCTGCGCGGCCCTCGAGGTTTGTCTGCCGCCCGTTTTGCGCTGGGGTAAGTCACATCTTCACCGCTAACAAAGGGAAGGAGGTCTTTAGGGGCTGGTGCTGCAAAATGTTGTTGTAAATCTGCTCCCTCCTTCGCCCCCGCCCGCCGCATCCTCCTCCTGCCTCTGCGGCACTTCGGCCTTCGGCTCTGCTGCTGCAGAAGGACCCAACTAAACAACTACCGTAGCGGTGTCAAAAATGGCCAGATGGAATATTTCGCTGGGGCTAAATAGATTAGAAACCAAGAAAGTGTCCACCTTCTTGTGCTTTTTTTTTTCTTTTCCTCCCACTCTTCTGTGAGTGCCCAACTAGCAGGAGGCTGTGTTGCAATTCTGGCTCGACCAGGGTGGGATGTGGGCTTGGACCTGGTTACAAGAGATGATTGTGAGCTGAACGTAACTCTCTTTCAGCTACTTCTGCTTTTAAATGCTCCTGGCTGAACTTCCGTTACTTGTCAGTGTAATGTGTCTGCCAAAGAGGCGTTCATTTGTGACCTTACTCAGGCTCTCCCATGGTAGGAGAAAAGGCTGGGGTTGTCACTCCTTTGGGGTTTCCCTAGAGAGTTTTGGCATGCAACAGATTTAATTACTTAGTTAAGAGAGTTTCTTGAGTTCACCAATGCAGGCTAGAAACTGTAAATGACAGAGAAAGTGAGACAAGGGGTGTGAGAGAGTGAATAAAGACGAACGAAACTGTGATCTCTCCCAGATGTTAAAAAAAAATTCTGTGCAGCTGAACAAAGGTGCTGTCTGTCCAATATAATTTTTATTCCAAACCTTCAATATTGCAGCTGACGGCAGAAAATGTGCAGTAAAACATGGGGAGGCCACTGGGTAATATCCACTGTAAAGTGTTAATTGCCTATTGAGGCTGTAAACTATGTCAATACGCCTGGATCTGAGTTATTGACAGCCTCCCATTTATTCCAGCCTCACAAAGCTGGGCTCTTTAGAACTGGGCTCTAATCAGTCATGCTTTACTGAACCCACCAAGAAGCACCAGTCAATAAATGTGCTGGCTGTCTTAACCCTTTGAAGTTTGTAAAATTACAAATGGGATTGATAACATTGATTTGGGAGGAACTGACAGTGGAAACCCTTTGGAAATGAAAGCCGCCCGTGGTAAGAGGCACTGACTTTAGCCTGACAGTGGTTCTGGGTCTGTGGGGCTGAACCGAACCTCGGCAGGTTAGGCTCTGAGCTGGAGGAAGGAGTTGTCGGTGTTATGTACTTGCAGCGATAGAGCACAGTGGCAGCTGATGGTGTCTGTATTGCATTTATCGCTATTAAGAATTATGACATGGGTGGCATGTTGCTTCTGATCCCATAGCTGGCAAGAGGCACAGGACTAAAGCCATTAAACATCCCATAGGATTATTTGCAAGAGATGGGGTATTGCCCCTTATACACCAACTACTCCCCCCCCCCCCCCCCCCCCCCCCTCCCCTCNCGTTCTGCCTTTCCAGTGCCCGTGGGATTCTGTATTTGTCATCATTGTCACCGTTACTGAGTGTTGACGTGCAGCACCTGTGGGGGCGTTTGAGGTGTGAACAAAGCATCAAGTAAAGGGCCAAATCCTGCCCTGTGAGGGTTGTGGGGAGCAGTGCCTCTGCCTGCAAAGTGCAGGTTTTGAAAGCTTCTGAGATGCGGTCTGGCTTTGTGGAGTGCTTTGAGAGGAAACACTCTCACTGACGTGAGGATAAAAGTTTGTTGGTGGACTCAGTGGAATCCACCTGACTTGGTTACTCATGAGTATTGGAGCTAATACATTTGTATTAAGTTACTGCACGTGGGTTGTTTTGGTTTTTTGTTTTTAAACAAAGTGGCTAAAGCCTGGGGATAGCTGCTTTTTATTTGCAAGGAACAGAATCCAAATAAATACAGATGAATGTTCCCCATGAAAGCTGGAAGAGAAATAAAATAAAGGTGCTGCTACTGCTTGCCATAATCTGTAAGCAATGAAGGTCTCAAAATGCTGCGAAGAATTAGAGCTGGGGCAGAACACCCTTCCCATTGTGTTTGCTTACAGAAACAACTAATTGTCTTGTAAATGAATTCTGGTTAAGTGTTTCTTCCTCGATCTTTTTCTAACCACATATAAAGTGGTATTTGTCCTTTGATTCTGCTTTTTTTCCAAACTGATGAGGTTCTGTACTAAAGTATGGGATCTAAATCTGCTTGGGTTTAGACTCCAGCAGTACATGTGAAAAGAGGTGTTTTTTTGCAGACTCTTTAACACGTGGTTCCTGGTGTAGGCAAAAAGAGCGTTAGCTGGTCCAGGCCTTCTGAGACATGGTGATTATGATGACCAGCTAATGTGTTTTTTAAATACTAGCAGTTTGCCTGTATTTGGTGCTAAGTGGTATTCTAATAATACTAATTAATTTGTACTTGCTAAATTAAGTGCATCTAAGTTCCAAGCAGGGAGGTTAGGCTCAGGTTAACTATTTGTACTGCTCTTTTCCGTGTAGTAGCGCAAATCTTATCACTGTCAGAATAAAGCCAAACATCTTGCCATTTATTAAGGGATACACGCAACTAAAATCCAAACTTTGAGCCTGAAAACGTACGCTTGGTAGGTAACTTTCAGATCTGTCCTGTATAAGATACTGAGTGGCTATTCCTTACAGCTATATACGCTGCAGCCCCTCTCTGTAGTAAACAGGTGCGCTTGCACATGCTGATATTATTCCTGTCATCTCAATGAACTTCTGTTTTTAAGCAAATCAGAGTTGCGTATAGTTTACTGTTTTGTGTGAAATGAGCAGCTGTTTTAAATACATACATTGCTTTTGCAGTATGCAGGCTAATACTGAAAATAACCGCTCCCAAGCGGCAAAAGGAAATAAGGAATTTGTTTAATTTTCAGTTCTTTCCAACTCCCCACCCCTAATCTGTACAGATTTTAATAGAACTTAAGCTTTTTCAGCCTGGATAAAAATCAGGTGGGGTTTGGAGAACTTTGGCTAGATAATTCTCTTAGTATCAAGCCACCCAAACTTGAGACTGGAAGTTCCCCAGTCCCTGGGTTTGGGATGAAGCAGGTCATTGCCACACTGCAACACCCGTCGATAGAACTGTTAATTGTTCTGCTCTTGCACACCCCTGCTACAATGTACGTCTGTTTTTTGGGGAATGGGTACAAGTTCCTTTCGGGAAGCTGTGAAATACAGCAGCACTGCTTCATTGAAAGACCCCTGGCTGATCTAAGGCTTAGGTTTCTGTGCTGCTTTGGTGTACCTTATTTACATTAAGAAGGTGGAAGAAATATTGCTGGAATAGTAGGTTTCGTTATCCTGCTTGAATCGCAACTCAAAATTAATGTGACCAATCATTGCCAAAGAGAAGGATTCAGGTTAAACTCAGTTAAATGAAAAGCATGACATGTGACGAGAGCAAAATGCATAGAAGTTCTCAGGCTTGCCAGCAACTGACTGCAGGTCAGAATGCTCCCGGACATCACCTCGGAGAGAAGGTGGCCATGTGTGGTCCATGGTTAGGGGCAGCAGGATGTACGGACTCCGTGTTCTCCATCACTCAAAACTGTTCATGCTGACTGGAGGAAAGTGTGTTTGATTTTAAATAGCCGCAGTTCGTTGCGCTATCCTCTTGCGGCAAAAATGAGAGCACTGATGAAAGTGTATAAAATTCTGGAGTGGGGGGAAGGAAACAAGACTCTATGGGAAAAGGAATGCTGGAAGTTGCAGCAGCAGGGGTAAGCGTGATACATACTGCATATTTTTTTTCCTCATATTTGATAGAGAGGAATAGAGCTATGGTTTAAGATACCGTTTTCCGTAGGCTTGTCATTTGCTCTATTTGCTGTGTGATGTGACCGCTAGAGAGCAGACTTAACCTAGTAACAAGAGCTAATTAGTAGTTCTCTTCATTTCCTCCTCTTCCCCAGCCCCCTTCCACCTTTACATCTAGGCAGAGGGGACTTGGATGGTTCTTAGCTTTGCCTCCAACGCTGTGCAGTCTTAGGGCTAATTAAAACGCCACAGACGGCCTGAACCCCGCATTAAAATTTGATGAGGAATTGATCAGCCAAGCAAACAGGAAATTTAGCTGTGTGAGTGAAGGTAATGTTTGCTCAAATGTGTAATGAGGTCCATGGGGAATATTTATGGGGACCTTAGCGACGGTTTCAGCAGTTCCTTCTCCTTGAAGTCATCTTACCTACCTGCCCTCTCCTTCAGAAGAGCATGGGCGTGAGGAAAACCAAAGATGCATCAGTCAACGGTGGGCATATTTCAGAAAATAGGTAATGTTTGGCTAAGATGATGCCACATAAAGCTTTGCACAAGGAGTTGTGGAACTGCAGACTGACTTTTCTGCAGTTTTGCCTTTGCACTAAAAAAAAATCAATTCCCATAATCCAAGGAACTGTGTAGTAAAATTGCTGGTGGAACTCCTTGCAGTATGTTAGCAAACTAAATAGCTTGCTCAAAAAGGATCAGGCACTGTGTTACAGCAGATGTTAGCCTTATCTACATAGACTTTAGGATAAGCTGTAAAAGCTGTCAACACACAGGTATTTGGAGGAAAGGCAGTATGCTGTCAGAGAGGGCCCTCCTCAGCAGATTTTATCTATTTCTGATAATTGCTGAATGTAAAGTATAAATGCTTTCCATCTGCAGCAAACAGATGAGTTTACCTGCTTATTTATCACTACTCTGGCCAAGGTAAATCAGCCCATGCAGGTCTGAAGTTTTAAGAGTGGGCTTTTATTGATGGATGGTATCGCCCTCAAACCCCTATCTGCAAGCCACTTGTATTGAAGAGTCCCCTCAGCCTCTGGCAGCAGTTCAGCCCGACCCCGGTAGCTCTTCCCTTTGCAGAGTGTGCCCACCCAGATGTGGGCATCAAGCACAGCACATCTGCTGGTGCCAGCTCCCAAACATCCCGCGGTTTCCTTCCTCCTCAAGGCCTCTTCCGATTTTGACTGCCTATGATTAGAGGTGAGGCTGATGCTCTAGAAGGACTTGGCTTCGAGAAGAAGGAAGCAGGCTGGGTGGCTGGTCCCCAAGCCCTGTGATATAAAACAGGCAGGGAGAGGTCACCCACCTGGCGTAAATGGGGTAAGGGCAGCTCCCAGTGTGAGCCCTACGGTGGGAGTGGGCACGCTGGTAACTCGTGACCGCAGTCCCTGCCAGCGTGTGTACCATTGCTGTGCTCTGCTCTGGGAATACAAACCCAAACCCTGCTGTTTACAGCACTGCTGCGAGTTGTGACTGATACAGCACGAGAAGTTAGCAGAGCGATAGTGTTTCTTACTCGCAATAAAATCCAGGAAAGTTTAGTGAGTTTAAGTAGGTATAGAACAGCCCTGACGCTGGGAAACTTTGTCTTTCGAGTGTTGTAGCAACAGTAGTGATGAGATTTGTGTAAGACGAAGGCAATTCTTCCTTTCTCAAGGGAAATATTGAGTGGAGAAGTTTGAAAATTTGAAAATACTAAGTTATATCCTTAAATGATCATAAAAAGCCACGGTGGCATAATGTCTGAACTAAACTTTTTTTTTTTAGTAGGCCAAGGAAACTAGATTCCTGGTCTTGTGCTCAGTGCATTGGAATAAAAAGGTGGTCTTGTACATCCAGGTTACAGTTCACAATAGTATCTCGGACGATTTTGTAGGAGGAGGAGCAGTGTAAAAGCAGTGTCGACACACTGCTCACTGCCTGCCTTGCTGCCAGGGGCTGGTGTCTGCATGTGGGGACACCTAACCTGGTGTATCTTAAATATGGTACTCTGTTAGACCATTTAAACATTCATTTATGAGTCTAAGACTCACCAGAAGAGCAGCTGTATCTAATTCCTGGCTGCATTAGAGCAGAAAAGGTTTAAATGAAGGACCTGGCAGACATACCAACCAGACTGCAGCCTGCCTCCCGCGGGGACTCGGGCCACTCAGCCTGCTTTGGCTGCGGGGGAGAAGTGTTGGGCAAAAAGCTAAAATGTGAACTTGAAGCAGAATCTAATTACCCATATTGCACTCCTAAGTCACTTGTTTCCGTCCAGCTTTATGTCTATTACTGAACATGCTGCTTTCAACCTCGCTGATGCTTCGTTCAGCTTGTGAGATGTGGGTTTGAACCAAATATTAAAACTTCAGGGACTGTCAAGAAGTCTTATTTTGCATTACTTCCATCTTGCTAATTACCCATACTATTCAGAAACTGTGGGAGGGGACATGGGATCGTATGAGCATACACTAAATAAGCATGCAGTGAATGCATTAATTGTCAAAAGCAGGATAATTCATAGTTCAGGATAGTCTGCTGGGGTTCCTCTCTCCGGTGTTAACTCATTTTGCCCTTGTTCACTGGAAAGTGCCACCAGTTCTGCCCTGGCTGGAGCGAGAATCCCGACCCAGAGCCGAGGGACGTAAGAGTTAATGGCAGGGATTCCTGGATGCAGGCTGAACGCCTGCATGGGAGGCGAGCCTGTATGAAGAATAACTTTCTTTAGAAGTGTTTTGCCCTCAATAATTTATACTTTGTTTTAATGATAACTGTCTTTTCACTACTGATATCAGCCTTCGAAGAAACAGGACTTTCCACTGCTCCAGTCTTTGTCATCTGTGAGCTTTATTCACAGAAAATTTCATTACCAACTTGATCTTTTCCAAAATACTGAACAGGACTGGACTGAAAACCAGTCTCAGTGCAACTGCTGTACTCCCTGGTAGCTCTCCATGAACAGCTACAGCTTGAGGTCAGTCAGTGAGCCACTTATTTAATCCATTTGGGACTAGAATATGGGGTTTTAAGTAAGAATTTAGGTACAGTTGAGTCAGAAATCTTGGAGAAGTCCAAGTCCACTTTATTATTGCAGCTGCCTCTATCAATCAGACTTGTAATCCTGCCAAAAAAAGATAAGTGTGGTTTGTTTAAACTGATTTTCCATGAAACATCACAATTGTAGTTCCAGTCTGCAATTCTTTGTTGATAATTCATGAATAAATATTTTATTATTTTGCCAATTACTAAGACTAAGCTAGCTGGTCCACAATTCTCTGGAGTCATCCCTAACTGTCTTCAAGTTGAAATTATGTTGGCAATCCTGCATTTGCGAGGTTGTTTGCCATGATGTATTAAAAAGTTAACAGTCCACTAGTTCCTTTAAAACTTTGGTCTCTGTTATCTTGTTGATTTAATTATTTTATTTTCTTTTTACCTTTGGCAGGCAGCCGACGGTAATGCAGGCAATTTAGTTGCTTGATGATAAGCAGTCTGACCAAACTAAGTAGAGCCACAACTCTCTGTTAAACTCTCTAATCTGGCTGTAGCATGTAAAGGACGCGTATATACACTGGTGTCTTTTGTTTCAAAGATTGACAAAAAGTATCTGTGAAGCAGTCCTGCATTTTCATGTATAGTTCTATTGTCTGTATTAGCAATGAACGTATGCTTGCATATAGGCGTTTTGCTGTTTTTAAATACGTTGCTTAGTTATTATCTGTTGATACTCTGTTTATTCCATTAGCCTCCTCTTATCGGGCTTTTAAATTTTTTTAATATTGCTTTTTTCTTTTACACAGGAATATTATTTTGGCCAGCATATCGTTCTTTTAAATCATTGTTTGTGTAATTATGGCTTTTTCAGCATCCACTACGAAGTCCCTGAACAATTTATAATTTTTAAGGATGCATTAATTGTTAAATGTGATGCTCCTGGTCAGTTATTAGTCCTGAGCATTTTAGGCATAGAAAAGGTCTTTCTAAAGACCATAATGTGAAAGGTGTGGAAAAAAATGCAAAATATACTTGTTATATTGATGACTTCATTCTCCTGACTTTAATCTTGCAGTCCTCTGTGAGTTGCAGACCTCTCAACAACATCGGTAACTTCCTCTGCTTGTAAAGCTCCTGTTGGTTTTCAGGTACTTCCGTCTGTGCAAGTATATTTGAAGGATCTGCCGCTAACAAAGAACCCGTGTCAAAGGAAAGGTTTAACGTGAAAGCAATGTGATCAAGCACTAAGTTGCCTTCACCAACAATTAAGTGTAACATCACCTAATGGCAGGCTAGGAAGGATCAGCCTGAGGGCAATTTCTACCACCGCTTCTCTGCGGCATCGCTGTCTAACTTAATAAACTTTCCATGCACAAAGTTTCAATTAAAAGGAACACGCTTTGTTTTTAAAATCAAATCAGGCGTGTGCTCTCGGTAGTCAGGTGGCAGCGGAGATGCTCTGGGAAGAGGGCTCTGCCTGTGTTGGGAGAATTGGGCAGAGCCGCTGGCACGCTGCGCTCTCTCCCCGGCAGACTCGGCACCCGGCGAAGGGTCCTGGTGAAAACCATCCCCAACGCGGCGAAAGGGCCGGGGTGGATGTGAATCCCACTGAGCAAGGCTGACACCTGCCTCGCAGTGCCTTCCTTCAGTGCCTCGGACGGAATGTTTCTGCCTGAAACTCCAGTGTTTCTTTCAGAGTGAGGGGGAAGAGAGAGCGTGTTAATTACGTGGACTTTTTCAGAGAATCGTCTAGGTTGGAAGGGACCTTTAAGATCATCGAGTCCAACCGTTAACCCAACACTGCCAAGTGCACCGCTAAACCACGTCCCTCAGCACCACATCTGCACAGATTTTCGATACCTCCAGGGATGGCAACTCAGCGACTTCCCTGGGCAGCCTGTTCCAACGCTTGATAACCCTTTTAGTCAAGAAATTTTTCCTAATATCCATCCTAAACCTCCCTGGGGTATCTTGAGGCCATTTCCTTTTGTCCTAAATATATTGGAAAATATATAGTTTAATATCTAAAATATTTTCCAAAATATGTAAATATTTTGGAAAATAAGAAAATGGCGCAGCCCTTAGTTTCATTGGCAACCCCAGGGCTGATATCGAGGCACATATTGGTATTGTAAAGGTGAGGGGATTTTTGTTCCCTTTAACAGCAGAGAGCTAACTTGCTTTCTGTTTTGTTTTCTCTTTTTTTTTTAGGTTGGTTTTTTTTTTTTTAAGCAGCATTCTCTCGCTGCCTTCCCCTGGCACTGCTCAAGCCTGAATTCCCTGTGGGTGTTGCTCTGCTTCAGCTGTTCCGAGGCGCAGCAGAAATATGTCCACTTGAGATGTCTCTTTGTTTTCCTATTGTAGTCTCTTACCCGAAACTCTTAATTGCTCTAGGAACACTAACGAGCATGTCATCAGACCTCCCTGTGATAGTGGCAAATGTTATATTCATTTTATAGACAGGGAATATATCTGAGGAGGCTCACACTGATTTCAGCAGTGCAGCCAGGAACAACTTTTATTTTTGTTGTTTTTTTAAAATGCGGCCCTTCTCACAGGGTCATCCTTTGCTTATTTTTATTATAAACTGATTTTCAAGAAAATGTAAGGCTGTGCAGCTTCCAACAAGTTGAGGTAGAGAGGAATTTGGGGAACAGGGATGCTGTCATGCTGACTGCGAGCGTGAAGTCAAATGGTGACTAGCTAAAGCAGCACAAGGGTGCAGAGGGGTGAGAGGGGGGCACACCCCCAGGACCATTTCCTCATCACAATGTTTGTTTAAAAAAAAAATAAAAATCTTAGTTGAGCAAAAAAGCATGGAGTGCATTTTGGAGATACCTGATGGAGAGATGACCAGGTAGGTTGCAGGTGACTAATCTGAGGTGAAGCAGCTCCTGCTGAAGCCTCTGCAGGATGAATTCCCTGGTTTGGGGCAGGTTCTGTTGCCAGGTGATCTGCTCCAATGCTCAGACCAAGGGCAAAGAGAATGCTTTTCATGCTTTTTTGTGCTTTTACACTTTTTCATTTGGCAGTGTTTCTAACTATGACCATATTTCAGGTAAACTGGAATGCAGGCTTGTTTTGTGTCCTAAGTTACCAGCAGAGTTCTTCTACAGGCAAGTTATATATGCTTACCAGTTTTTTGGTGTGGTTGGTGGACCACCAAATATTGCAATACTGGACCTGATCATGGACTCCCTTCTTAGTCATCGTTTAAAATCTCCACAATAAAAAATGTACAAGTATATCAATACTTTTGTCTAAGCTAAGGCATTAGTAATGTACTCACAGTTGCACCCCGGGACCTCTCAAGCCGTAGCGGCTGCGTCCCCAGGTTGGGAGTAAGGGATTAGGCAGAAGGTTGTCATGTAACCACAGCTGAAGTNGTGTAACCACAGCTGAAGACTTACATAGGAGTTTGCTCTACCGAAGTCTCTTTGTATACATGTGTGAACAGGAGCTGAGCAGATGCAGGCGTGCCCGTTCTCAGCAATGCCTAACTGGGAGAAACGGCCCTCTGTAGCCTCCTCAGTGTCCTCTTACATCTCTTGAAAACTTGTAAATAGAGAGAAATTGTGCCAACTGTTGGACTTGGCGAGTCACACTAACCCCTCAGCAGACAAAGTCTTGCCATGTTTTGGACAGCATTATCATTAGTAGCTGTAGTATGAAGGTGTGGGCTTTCTTGTTTTGCCCCTGACCCCAGCCTGCAGACTGGCCAGTCACTTGCCCCGTCTGTCTCTCTTCTCTAACTCTGGGATATGCAAAGAGTTCAAATCCAGCAGTTCAGCTCCTTCGATATTTCTGAGGGTGACTATCTCTGTTGCTCCTTACCAAAAACCTTCAATGTTTTTTGGAAGGACTCCTCTTGACTGAAGGCCTCGAGAGCCCAATCTTCAAGATGATTCCTTATGGAAGTCCTTCAGCATCCCAGGAAAGACTTCTTACAAATGTCCTGTCATCACTTCAGATTCAGTTCTGACAAGAAGCCACAAGGGTCTCATTCGTAAAAGCCTTGCACATCATATTATATGCCCACAGTTGCTGTAGACATTTCTGGGCTGCAATAAACTTATGTGACAGAAACCATTCTTTCTTTTTACAGGTGACATCCTCAAATTGCTGGGTCCTATTCTCCATTGCTTTGCACCTTAGCTGGTCTTATCCAGTTATGCAAACTCCTACCACATTGGAACAGTGGCATTTCGTCCTCCTGCCCAGGAGAGTTAATGTCGGCAGAAGTGAAAGGCAATGGAGAATTGAGTTATATAGCTTCCCTCGGCTCCCAAAGCGAGCATTTCAAAGTTGTTCATTCCAGACGTAAGTGAAGGTGTGGGATTTGAAGATGGCTTGGATAAATGCTTTACATTGTGTGCGACCTCTAAAAATGAGGGGACAAACTTAGTGCAGTATGTCCCACGTTGCGGAACAGTAATTAGCAGGGGAAGGGTCAACCTGTTTGTCAGAAGTACAAAATTAGACGAGAGAAGGCATTTTGGCCATGGGGCCTTCCTTAGGCTAAAGAAGAACAGGATGTTGTTTAGTTTTGCTGTGTCCTAGTTTCACCATGCCCTGAGGAAGACCCCCAAGGCTAAAACCTTATTTCTAATTGTTTTATAAATGACTTTTTCTTCCCTTTTTGGCATTCAAGATGACACCAATTTTGAACAGGAGAGTTTCCTTTGGACAGACACTTCCTGAACAAAGGAATAATTTTATTCAATATGTAAATAGTCACTAATTTGTTGACACTTTCCTGGTTTTCTTCTGTATTCGCTTTCCTTGCTAGGTTAAGTGTATGGCTTATCTCACATCTTAAGCGGTCTGGCCCAGAAAAAGTAAAAATTCCAAAGAAATATAAGAAGAAATACTAAATGTCTTT
>RSEF01000020.1:4191139-4202919 GCA_003993805.1 Himantopus leucocephalus
GTTTCAACATATACAATAAAACTAGTAACCTAAAACATGGTAAGTTAGTTTCCAACAAACGGTGAGATAGTAGCTTAATATCTTAGGCTATTTTAAAGTATCTCAGGCTATTTTAAAGTGTCTTTGGAAGATCTAAGACTTCCGAGCGTGAATTTTATGTTTTCCATATACTTTGATCTTTTTCCTGAAAGGCCTCTTTCCAAATACTTAAGATGTCAGGAACGGTCACAATTTGAATTGCTAGGATGTCGCCTGATTAATGGTTATTAACATTTTTTACTTTTCTTCACTCTGCCTCTGCAAACTGTTTTGTGAGTATTTGATAATTTTATTTTTTTTTTCTTTAATATATTTTCTAAATGGCCTTCGTTGATGTCTGACCTACAGCTAGTCTCGGGTTAGGTTTTTGTGACGTTGGTCACATTGGCTGTGTGAGGTAGCAACACCTGCGTAACAAGACCTAAGAAAGTGAAATTTTGGGGGAAAATACTTGACTGCTAACGTTTCCTTCTTTGGCTATAACTGGCTATCCTGAAAGGAAACTCCTTTTCTCACACTGGAATCTTTAGAATTGGATGTCTCATGATAGTGGTATTATACGGACTGTAGAAACACACCTGCATTGTACACTTCAGTCCAAATCTTCTTAAGCACCTACTGGCTTCAGGTGACTGTTTCTGACTAGCAGCTGATAATCCTTTTAGAGAGTAAGGTGAGCATCTTTCCAAAACCATTGATCGCCAGTTTCTGTGCAGGCACAACTTCAGTGGACGTTGCCCTGATGAAAGGCAGCATGGACAGACCCCTTTGTAAGATTTATTAAGCAACGTGCAAAAATTGCTGCCCCAATTGTAAGCTGAAATACAAAATAAGGCAAAGTAAAAGCCAAAACCAACATGAACTGATGATACATCAAATAGAAATGTCTTGTGCGTTGCCCAGAATGTCAGGCTGTCCTTTGGGAAGAATGACTTTCACAGGGGCAAGAAGCCTGCGGGAGAAAGCTGGCCTGCCAGCCCTCTGTATACTTATAGCAGATATTTATAGCGTGCTTAGAAATGTAAATAGAGGGCATATGAAAACGCTGAGTATAAAACATTATCAAAGATGACATGAATCCTGGTGCTTAATGAATCTAAGCAACCAGCTTTACAACTTTTTTTTTTTTTAAAGAGTATTTTATCATACGCATAGATGGCTAATAAGTGGGAAGAAACTCCAAACGTTGCCTCAAGCTATCGTGGCAGGTCTGGACTGATGCAGCCGAGGAAGCACAAGAGGGTTTGGAGACGAGGGATTGAGTTTTTCATGGGTTTTGCATTTTATTTAGAAACATACCCAAAGGCATCGCTGACTTTAAGGCTCAGAGGGGTGATTAGACTGTATTATCTGATTCCTGTGTAACTGGGACCGTACAAAAGCATCCAATTCCTTCATTTTGGAGAGATGGAGGAGTTTGAAATGGACATGTCAGGATCACCCAGCCCTTCCCCACGTTGCTCAGAGGAACGGGGCTCTGGCTTTGTCCCAGTCTAGACAATGTCATGTGCTATTATACAATTTATTATTAGGTTTATCTTCTGGAGAGACATTTTATTCAGAGTGATAGAAAAAGGGTGGTAACACAAATAATATATGTAAATCCAAGGGGAAACCTGGTCCGAACATCAGGGAGAAGCTGCTGGCACTGCGCCTTGCTAGCTCGCCAAAGAGTCTCCGTGAGGAAGCCACAGAGGCCCCACGTCTCGAGATATTGATAAGCAGTTTGGACAGTGTATGGCCAGGAGCAATGCTGTAGTCGTAGAAAATACCCTGAGCGTGCCTGTCTGAGACCAAAACCTTCAGGGGCCACGTGGAGGGGGAGCAGTCCAGGTTTCTGAACTGACTGACAGGCAGGTTTGACACCTGCGGAATCGGTGAGCCATGCTTAAGCAAGAGGGTGTCTGCTGGTCACGTTGCCTCTCTTGACTGGAGTATGGGGTCAGGGAGAAGGTACGTCCGCTTTGTGACCGACCCTCAAACAAGTTAGGAGACATAAGTGAGGGGATGAGCACGAACGGTGTTAGGGAAGAAGAGGTGGTACTCCCATGTTGGAGTACAGGAGTGAAGCGACTAATCAAGATCCCGTGGCACAGACATTTCTTTTGCTAATGATCTCTTAGATGCTGCAGCCATCTAATGGCACAACGCGTCTGTGCTGTATGTAGTCAGCCCGTTCTTTCTAGTGCCGTGGGACGTGGGGATTTGGGCACCTGAGCTACTGTTCTCGGGAAGCGTTGTAGAATTGCAGGAGGTGTAACTCTATATTGAACTGCCTCTCTAGCAAATCGCTCTGCTTCATGAGCATATCCTGAAATGTTTAAACTTGCATCAAACTGATGGGAAACAAAACGCTTCCTTCCCCCTGCCCTCCATGCATGTGGAAATCCTCAATTTGGTTGAAATTGCTGGGGGAGGTGGAGGGTGGTAGAAAAATTGCTTTTTAATGCAAGATTCCTAAGCTGTCAAATTGTTATAGACAAATACGTAAACTGTGGCAAAGGAAATAGAGGATAGATCTGTGTATCTGTTTGGATAATCTCAGTAAGAAGAGTGGGGTTTGTTTTGAAGGCTGAAAGGAAGACGTTTGGGCCGCTGGCCAAAAATAATAGAAAAGTTCATATTTTTCTAGATTTGTGAAAAATGAAAAATTTTATGCTTCTGCCTCAATTTGTTTTTGTTGCTATTCATCACTAAAGCAAAATGTGCTATTTATTGCCTAAGGGTGTTTTTCCTACCAACATGGCATAATGTCTTTACCAAAAAGTTTAGCATCTGTGAGTTAAAAATGCGTATGAGGATTTACTTTTTGTTCCTTCCGTGAATGCTGCTGCTGTTCTTATCTGAAAAACTGCTTTTTGCATTGACAGAAATGGTGAAAAATGACCCAATTTCAGATTATTTACACAAACTAGCTTTAGTTCCACACTTCACTTACAAACATAGATCACAGTACCACAGTATTTAAGCTCAAGCTTAACTTTACACTTGTGAATAGCTTTATTGACTTCAGTGGAGCTACTCGCGTAGAAAGCTTGGTATGTCGTTCCGTGTTTAGCAGATTGGGTTACGGAAAGGTGGAGCGGTCCTGCCTGGGAAGCCCTGGACTGGCTGCGGACTCGCAGCTTGGATCTCCAACAGGCTTCCTTTATAACCCCGCGTTAATTATTCTGTGTCACTTGGTTCCCATTTCCACCTTGCCTTCCCAGTTTCTTCTTGCTTATTTTTGGTCTTTTAGCCATTCTGATCATAAATCCTTTAAGATGGGAATTTTCTTGGTGGCTAATATCTGACACTGTGTTGAGCACATGTAGATGCACCAGTACGAAAGGCGGTCTCTCCCTGTATACTCTTCTTCTATTCCATTTCCTTTCCATGTGGCGAGTATGTGTCTCCGCTTTGAGGAGTTGGTGGGGCTTGCTGGTACTATGGGCTCGTTCCCTCTTGCAGGTATAAATGTGATGTNTGTGTTGAGCACATGTAGATGCACCAGTACGAAAGGCGGTCTCTCCCTGTATACTCTTCTTCTATTCCATTTCCTTTCCACGTGGCGAGTATGTGTCTCCGCTTTGAGGAGTTGGTACTATGGGCTCATTCCCTCTTGCAGGTATAAATGTGATGTGGTGCCTGGTGCAATGGAACCCTGCTCCCCTCTGGAACACAGATATGCTTTTAATTTCCCCTCTGTGAATGTCGTTAACGGAGCTCTAGTTTTATTTTTATTAATTACCAAATTTAGAAAGTTAAAGATTTAATAAAATCATAAATCTAGGTCAAATTGAGCTTGAAATACTGAAGTGCCTCTGTAACGCATTCATCCGCATGATCTTTTCTATTAATCCAACAAATGTCTTCCTTCAGTAAGCAATTCTGTTTCCTGTTTTTCACCCTCATCCACAATAAGCACCTACATTTGTTTCTTCTTTTTCTTCTAGCCTAAAGATAATTCATTAAAGTAGTTTTCCCTCCCCCTTTTTTTGATCCACCTCTCCACCTCCTAACACCCCCCTAAAAAACACCATCAATATTTCATAAACTTACAGTGACAAATGTATTTTAATGTGGTCCACAGAGAACCCGAGATTGATTGGCCTCTCAGAAATATGACACGTTTCAAAGCAGGATATTCATGGAGTGTTTTAGTGCCTACATTAGTCAGAGAGAAGCAGCGCCTAAATTTATCATAGTTATGGCTTTCTCGGTATCCATTTTCTTTTAGCCGCTGACAGCAAGTATCTGAATGGTCCCTATTGATTGGCTTTGTGGTTCTGTCTTTAAAATGCATTGGCTGTGGGGGTTTTCAGATCAAATTAAGTCTTGGCTTCCTGGAGTTTGTGCATATCTACAGCGCAAGTGCGGACAAAGCCGGCTTCATTCATGCTGATTTTCATTCACAAGGGCATACATGTGCGGGAGGGGAAGACTGAAGTCTCGGCTGATATTGTAGGTGAACCGAGCCGCCTTCTTTGAAAGCAAACATTTCCTGACCCCAGAAGGAAGCGGCAGGGAGGGATGGGGGACAGGAAGCCCCTACTGCCGCCGCTTGGGTGCAAATGGAGGGGATGGGTGTTCCGGCACTCATGGGCCATGGCCTGGGCAACCAGGAGAAAGCTGAGACCTCTTCAGTCTTCGCGTCTTCAGCACTGCTCGGAATCCCTAATCACTAGGAGCGTTATCTGATGGGCTCTGCAAATAGTCTGTGCTGTTCTTGTCTCGCTCTCAACAGGAGACTTGTGCATCCTTTGATAATCCCGTCTGCACTGTTACAACGCTTGATACAGACAATCCTGGTACCATATAGAGGTGTGAGTGAATTTTTAGCGTCCTGACCAAATTTTAAGATTGGAAAGAAGATGGTTTTCATGCCAAAATAGGTTATTACATTATTTTAAATGTTGAGCCAAAGAAAAGACTTTGTTTATGCAATTTTAATTTAACTCTGTAAATGTCAATTTAGCTCAAATGAATTACATACTTTTGTTGTGTAATGTATATAGAAAGTTTTAAAATTTATGGCCTATTACAATCACCACCACTCTTTTTTTTTTGTACCCTCCAAATGTATTGATCATATTTATGAAAAGCTTTGAATAACTTAGAGATGAGTTCTATGACTCTACTTTGGTAAATACACAATTGCTTACTAATACCCTTTTCCTTGATTTGAATTGCAAGGCTGGGGCAGAACAAATGTGCATGATGAACTGCACTCTTTAATTTACAGAATATTCCTTCAGGCATCTTGTTGGATGAGGTGCTTTGTGTGCTTGAACCATTTTAAATTCCTGCTTTCGCCCTGCCCCCAGTACAGTTTATCGGTGTCATCAATCTAATACTCCTCATGAGTACAAAACCCATTTTTAAAAAACAAGCAAAATAAATTAGCTCTTGGGTTATGCCTCAGCACACGGTTCAACTTGGCTTCGGATTTTGCTCCAATCTTTTGTACAGTCCTGTTGTAAAACGCGGGAGTTTCAGCAGTGACTGAATGTGGATGGAAAATCGGAATGATTGGATTTGTTAGAAGGGCAGAGAGATGGCTTTTCCAGAGTCCAGAGATTCATGGAGTTTGAGGTCAGGAGGGACCACTCGATCGTCCCTCTGACTTACTGTATATTGTAGGCTGTTGCATTGCGCCTGGTTGCCACAGAATTGATCCCAATAACTTTTGGGCTTAACTGCAGTGTAACTTGTGTCTGTCTATTCCAGGTGTCCCAGACAGCATCCATTTCTTGATTTGAATATAGCAAAAGCCGGAGGGTACCCCACAATGTGTGCGTGGAGGAAAAAAAAAAAGGTGGCTGTTTTTTAGTTTAAATCAGTCTGGCTTCAGTTTCCAGCCATTAGTTTTTGTTATGCCTCTCGCTGATAGATTAATGAGCCGTTTAATACCCTTTGTTTTCTCCCCATGAAGGTACTTATACACTAATCAAGTTACCTCTCAATCTTTGTTGATAGGCTAAATAGATTGAGCTCCTCAGCTCTCATTGAGATCTCAGTTATTTCCCCCCGCCCACCCCCCCAATTGCTCAGATCTTTGTTGTCTCTCAGCACTCTTTAAAAAGTTGCGACACTGCAACTGAGCTTTGTGTGCCTTTTACTGGTCGCACCAATGTCATAAATAAAAGTATAATCACTTCATCAATCCTGCTTACCACTCCTCTTGTTTATACCTCTAAAACCAACATTAGCCATTTCTGTCACAACATTGTGCTGGGAGCTTATGTTGAGTTGCTTGTTCAGTAAATCTTTTTCAAAGTAATTTATTTGCAGGGTAGAGGTCCTCTGTTAGCAGGAAGGATGGCGTTTCTTTCTTTTTCGTTTTCCAGAGTTCTCACTCCTGGGTTGCATTAGGAACGTATCATGCTCTTGCTTTCCACGAACTGTGAAAGCCTCTTCGTATCTGTATGCGAGGTCTACGCTGTCCTCACTGCTGGCTACCACCTTGGACTCAGCGTAGGAGAAACCAAAAGCAGCTGGTCAGGTATACAGATGTGCTCTCCCTGGGCTTGACAGATCTCAACACGATCCCTAGAGTTCCCAAACCTACTGCCAGTTGGTAGAGGATGGTACTCTCACCTATTTTGCGTTATGATGCAGTCTCTTTGGTTTAAAAAAACCAACCACCCAAACACAACAAAACATCAAACCAAACCAAAAAACCCCCCAAGCAAACCCAAAAACCCTCAGAGGTCTGTTAGTATGTAGATGGGACATGAGGGTAGAGCAGCTGTAACCAGCACCCCGTGATGTGGCCAACGTGGACTGTCCTTTGTCCAGCTGCCTTTGACTGACTTGACTCGATGACAGTTCAGTCGGGAGAGCTGCGTTTTGTGCAGTCAAATTATTTATATACACTTCACTTAGTATTTAAAGAAAGAAAACGAAAGAGTAGGTCTGAGTTACAGTAATGCTGAATGTGATAATTACGCTTCCCTCCTAAAGGAATCCACGCTGAGACTAACATATGCTTTCATCCTCCAGGACACACTATGCTGTTAGTCTCTTTTTAAATAAATGATTAGAGCTGGCTGAGAGGATCTGCGAGAAGGATTCTGCAGACAGTCTTGCAGGCTCCAAGAGACACTGCCGTTGGACTGTGATTTGTTCCTCTGTATTTACTCTTTACAAATTAATTTTATTTGTATTGGGGATTCACCCAGAAGTCTTAATTAGGCTGGAAGTTATTGTGTGAAGAGAGATCCAACCACGGACACCAAACTGAGAGCAAATAGTCAGTTGACGAGTGATTTTTAGCATCTAATTTTTCTTGCTTCGAGGGTGACCGAGTGTGGGGTTTTTGATGGGCAGCATGTGCGTGGCGATGATGCAGACTCTTGAGCAAATCTCAGGTTGGACCCACCCCACTCTTCCCCCAAGAACAAAAGCATCTAAAATTGCTTCCTTTAATGCCATGGTATCTCTTCTGGAAAAGATTAAAATAGAGTTTTGTTGATGCACGTTCTTAGGTGGCTTTTGTACATACAAAGACGTGTTTTTGCGTGGCAGCGATGGCTATCCGTGGACAAACATGACCGTTTTCCGCTCATCAGACACTGGTTGTAATTCTCCTGCTGACCAGGTTCCAGTCGAAGCAGGGAGGATAGAAGCTGCATGGCACGTGTAACACTGGGAGGAGATAACGAAAACTGTTCCCAAACATGAAGTGACCTGCCAAGGGTTACTCCAAATCACCTGTGAATCATTGTAAAATGAGAGCTGAGGAACAGGGGCAGATGTCCACGGGTTACTTGTCAGCAGTAGGTATGGCCACAGTTGGGTTTTTCCCCCCCAGTTATTCAAGTTGGTCCATAGTTTACTACAAATACATCCCTTCCACGGGAATTACATGAAACTAGTATTTTCTGATGCAGTACTTGCTGCAGAATTCAAAACAGTTACATTTCATAGGTCACTGCAAAACCCGACCAAAATAAAACTTAGTAGCTATACCAGTAGCTCAGTAACGCACACCATCTCATACAGATGGTTTCATGCAAATAAAGGGGGGAGGATCTGTGGAGCCAGCAGGCACGCTGCATTGTTGTGGTGTTTTCAGTCCCTTTTTTTTTGCTATTGTGCTCCTGTGAATGAATCTTTGGTTTATTCTTTTTCAGGGACTGTTCATTTTTTTCCTCCCCATTGAAAGCAATAGCCCCGGGAAGCTTTTGCTGTGTTTTAGAAGAGAAACTGTGGCAAAGAATCAGTCTGTAACGCAAACACTTTACTTGAGCCGGCTGGGAAAAATACCCTACTCTGCGTGGTGAAGCATTCTGGGTTTGTGCGCTGTCCCTAGCGTTTATGAGAGGTGACAGAAGATGCTTGGAGGAGAGACAGGCGTCACACCCCGCTCCTTTGGTGGTGAATTCTTTGCCAAGTATGGCGTGGCACGTCTCATTGAAATTGCTCGTGTCCTTACAGGTGGAACGATGCTGGTTTTCTTTTCACCCTGTGTTTAGTTTTTTTTTGTAAGGTAACAAAGTAGCCTGTGCATTTTCGTATAATTCAACAGAAGGAAGAAAAATGCAGTAAATGACCTGACACCTCAGCTGAGCAGAGGACCGAGCCTGTCACCAAACTGGTCTGTGCTGATAAATTTGCACAAGATGGCCAGGGTACAGTTGCACAAGAAACTCATTGTAGCACATGCTCGACTGGCTTCAAATTTGCACCAGAATGTTTTGGGTATTTTTTTGTTAAATGTTCTAAGTGTGGAAGTTGGTGATGTGCTTAGTTTACTCTTGGTGAGATATGTTTCAGTGCAGAAAGCCTTTATGTGACCCAGTTTCCCATTTTTAAACTGCAGATCGCTTCTCGGTTATTGACTCAATTTACTCATAACTACTCTCTGCTTTCCAAGCTATATAATTTGAGGTAAACAGAAAACAGTTTGTTTACACTGATAATTTAGAATACTTTAGGGTCTTTTTTCCCCTTTCTGCATCCAAATGAAATGTCAGTGTGGAAAGGGTGCGTTTTGTTTTGTTTTTTGAAAACAAGTTCAGTCAACCGATCAGGTCAGTTTGTGTTGATAAACTCAAAAGATGCAACTTTATGTACACTTATTTCAGAATTAAAAACCTTGCTTTGCTAAAGGAAAATCCACTTTAAACCACAATACAGTGTTTTGGTTTTCAGCTTTCACTGTCCTTTTTCAAGTGGGAATTCTGAAAGGACTCTTTAGGGGGTTGTTTATGTTCAGTTGTAACAAAGTGGCTACTCTGAAAAGAATTGTTTTTGTAAATACAGTTGCTTCTCACAAATTTCTGTTTTGTGATGGAAAAATTTTGATTGAAAATTCTTGATCAACAGTCCCTATCAACTTATATATAGGTCCCTAGTTAGCTAGAAAAAATATTGATCTCTTCTGTATCTCTCTTCTTTAACTGTCAAAACTTTATCTGAGAAATCTTGGGTTTGATGCTGCTCCCACAAATATTTTTTGCATAGTTTGCAAGTGTTAAGGAGAATTAAATAGTTCTTGCTTATTACTGGCCAGGCCGAGCTTTACTTACACATTTGGCAGCTGCTTTGTCGCTCATTTGTATGCTCTTTACAAGTTGTAGAGCACAGCAGAGTAGATTTAAAGAGATAACGTATTAATAAACATAGGAAAACAAAAGCTTTCTGGCAGCAGTTTAAACTTGCATAAGAATGGTGGTGGATGTTTTTGTTTTTGTTTTTTTTTTTAAAAAAACCAATACTCTAAACAGGGGAAAAAATGAACTAAATTAAAAGAAAGCTTATATGTAATATCTTGTGGGGAGAATGGAAAGAAGTTCACATAGCAATACCCAGTAATCTCAAACATTAACCCCATTTTTTTAGTCCAGATGTGTTCTCTGTTAAACCTTTCTTGTGAACAATTAAGTAGTTGCACTTATGCAATGAAAACTTCACACGCATACAGTTTCATTAAAACCATGGCAGATTTTTTTCCATTTCTCGTTTGCAAGGTGGATGTGTTTTATTGTAGTGCCGTTTGTCACAGATAATATGGTGATGAAGTGTGTTCATTACAGAGATGGATTTGTTGATGATTAGGGAGGAGAAATAAGAAAGGGAAAAGGAAAATTTCTGGGTATGGAAAACCAGCAAAACCTGTTAGTACCAATTCCATTAGGGAGCGTGATTACACAGAGGGGTGAAGCTCTTGGGAAACTGCAGTAAGCTTACTGTTGTTCAGGGCAAGAACAGATTTTAGAGTATTATCCTTTTGATGAACTAATAGTCTTGAGTACTTCTAAAAATAGCTGTCAAGGAAGCTGATGTCTCCTTAAACGTTTCAGCTTGACATAATATTCTGTAACCTGATACAAAGTTATTCTTGAATTGATATATCGATGCAGACTGTGACACCATGCTGCCGAATATGAGTGTTTGAGCTGTAGTTCTTACATCTTCCTCCAGGATTCACAGATTCTGCTTTGAGTAGCTAGTGTGAAACTCTACCCAGTCGGCAGAAACCCCAACAATCCCATCAGTCTCACTTAGTGCGTGAGTGTCAGAGCTGTAAACCTGAGTTACAGGTACAAGTCGTATATAAATATGTCAGCATACAAGGAGCTTTCTTAGAGAAACATACAGGAAAAATTTTGGTTCCTGTCTTGATTGAATGGAAAAATCCAATTTCTCTTCATTGCCTAAGATTGTGGTCCGCCCCTCCCATCCCCCTTTGGGTATTTTAGGTATTTTGTACTTCTGTGCTTGGTTTGCTGTTTTCAAAAAAGGTGAAAAACTCCCTCAGTCGCTGGTGAGAAGCAGGATGGTTGTTCTTGGAGGCAGAAGCTCACCGTTGGGCTGTTGGGCACAAAAGCTGCAGTTGTTCACAAGCATTTCCTCTCATATCATCTTCAGTTTTGATTCTGATTCTTATATTTCTTTGTTTCTCAATGCAAACTTTCAAACCTCTGTTTACAGTCTGATGAAAAGCACGCAGACCCTAATATGTGGTTTTCCACTAACTTTAACAGGCTCTGGGCTATAATTTGTGCACTGGGATTAAAGTAGGTAGACTGTGTGCGTGTATTGGGTGTATGGTGAAATGGTTGACATCAAGCTTTTTTAAGAAACTTTGCGTCAGTGACACATTAGCTTGGGATGTACTAATGTAGATGAGTAGTCTAATGTGGCCCAACTTTCTGCAAATTCTTTTTTGTTGCTCGTAACTCCTCAATGTCTCAAATACTTGGAATTAGCCTCAAACTCCTAAACCTGTTAAATCACTTTCTGGAGAAATATATCACTGCTAGAAGTACTGCTGTTGTGGGTTTCTTATCCTCCTCTGTTCTGTGTTGTTTAGAGCAAGGCAGGCTTTATCAGGGAAGGTGATATCTTCTTACTAGAGTGTCTGATATAGCGGGTGCTGGGGATAAACAGCCGCAGTTTGGAACAGAAGATACCAAACTTGACTGTTTTCCCTTTTGCTTCTGTCAGTTGTTCCACCTGGACCCTTGTCTCTGCTCAGACCATCATTGCTATAATGATGCTACCGGCAGTGAATTAACCGTCAGTTCAAAATTCTCCATGTGAGAGAGTGTGATTAATTCCTGCCTAGATTTTTGTTGTTGTTTTTCCCTGTGAAAATGTGAAATAGGTTTTAACTTGCAGCTGACGTAAATGTCCAGGGAATAATGGAGCAGCCAGCGCTGCCAGCCTGCACTCTGTGGGGAACACTTGGTTTGTGAGCTAAAGGACTGGTGTGTGATGTGATGTGATGCTCAAATATTTCCAGGTTGCAT
>RSEF01000020.1:4219960-4239667 GCA_003993805.1 Himantopus leucocephalus
TTTTAAGCGAGTGCTTTTGTGTCCTGCACACACACACAAAATCTGGCATAACAATACCAAAGCTTATCTTTCTAAGATCAAATGAAAGCTGTAGTTGAATGTTCCATTTGTTTCTTAATGAGCAGTGTCAGGCTGTGCCCTATGCTTAACAAAAGCATATGTGCAGATATTGTTCTGTTATGATTACAGTACAATTATATCATGTCTGCAATAGATTACTGCATCTGGCCTTTTCTCGGTTTAGGAAATCGAGAAGGAGATTAGTTGATAACTTCTGAGAATGCACCTATATAATTTAACAAAAAAAAAACCCAAACCCAAAAATAAAACTTTCTGCATTAGCCAAATTGCCCTACAGTCAGGTTTGGGAGAACAGTTCTTTCGGGTTCTGGATCAAAAAGTGTTGTGTGGGTGTTTTTGTTGTTGATGTTTGTTTGTTTTTTAACTGAAGAGAACACACTTAACTACTCTGCTGTCCATAAGGCTCTTTTTATTTTAAAACAAAAGAAGAAACCAACCAACAAAAAAAAGTGATATAGGAATATAAAAAATGTTTCAGCTGGGAGATTAAGTACTTTAATTCATACGTGCCAATGTGTTATTTTACAATAATTTCATGTTTCGCTAGTACCTCTGTGTGTGGCACCTCCTGCTCCATTTTACCCTTTGTTATTGACAGCAGTGCCTTCTCTTGGGAGGAAAATGGGGCATGTGAAGTACAACAGTGGCTTTTCAGATTTAAATTTGCTTTTATTTAATGCACGAAAACCTTGTGTGGGTAGGAGGAATCAACTTTTTTTGCTGCTCAGCTCCCTTCGCAGCAGACATCTGTTCTATGTAATTGCTGTCTGTTACATTAGGACACATCCCCTTTTCCAAGAGATGGGGTAGTAAGTCAAAATGATGATTAAGAAGGAATGGCTCCTCCCAGTCTGCGCTGGGCACGTGCTGGAAGAATCAAGGTTTAAATGCCTGGGGTTTGGGGGACTGGCCAGTATGAACTGAAAAGGGGCAAAGAACTTACCTGGTATGTTAGTTACTCATCTCCAACTAGATGGTGTCTGAGCTTTAATTTTCTGCTTCAGGTTCATTTTAATATCAGAAGAAGCTGGTATTTGTTTATTACTGGTGTTTAACTTTGGCAGGAGATAAGGCTCTTGAGTGTACGCTGCAGCTTTGATTTGCTGCCTCGGGGTCTGTCACGGGTGAAGATGCAGTTCCCAACACATTTGTGCCTTGGCTTCTCAGAGCAAGGGAGTAGTGTTGGTATTAACTTTTAATGAAACGTTTAAAGCCTGGGCCAGTTTAACAAACATGAGCGTAGGACTTTCCTAGCTATTTTTAAATAATCTTAAAATACCATAAAATCAAAGGAATGGACCTGAAAAGGATCTTCCAAGAGTCCTCTTGATCCATGACTTGACTCAAACTGTACCTCACTGCTCAGTGTTGTCTCCGTGGGCTCTTCCCTACAACAGCTGCAAGTTGCTCACTTTATTCGGCAGCTCATCCTCGTGTTTGGCTTCCCATATGCCGATCCCTTCTTATCGACTGTTGAGGGGTGGTACCAACCCTCACCCAATTTCTCTTAAAAAAATTTCCTCACGTGGGATGTGTACAGGTGATTTGATGGTAGGGGACCCGCTCTGTCGTCTGCCTCTCCTGCTCGCTAAAGCTGTCACCCTCTGCTTCCCACGCTCTGTGTGTTCTTTTATTTCTGTGCAGGTTTTGCTTTGTCTTTGGCCTGAATTTTGATTTTGGGCAGACCAGTGTTCTGGCACTGTTTGCTGAGCGATGCCTTGATGTGTGATTAATGCCCTTAGGTGCTATGGTAATACAAATAATTAATGAAGGGCTCTTTAATTCTTCTTCATAATAAATGTTATGTGGCATATTTGAAATACAGCTAAGATAGAGCCATGTGCACCGAAGTAGGCATATCTACTCACAGTAACTCTGGTGTATTAAAATGCAGAGTTTTATTATCAGTAACCTTCTGTGCCCTGCAGGCATTTAAAATCCTACTATCCTGAGCAGGAATGAGAAAATAAGAGTTGCCAAACAGGAGCTTTCTTCCTGCCAAGAGCCTGAGCTGTAATATTGTGAGGGCTTCACAGTGCCTCTCTGTTCTTCTGGTCGCTGGTCGTAAGTTAACGCGCTTGTTCTCCCGGCTTAACTTCTTCAAAAGTTAAGCGTTCACTTACTGTGTGTTCATTTGCCTCCGCTGAAACCAGCACGTGGGGATTTTGTTAATTGCTCTGGCTTGAAGTTGTATTTCAGCAGCCTCATTACTGAAGCAGCAAAGCACCTGAGGTCATAACAAAATACAGAGAAAGTAAGTTAAGGGGCTATTTTCTGTGTGCTTTCAAGCTCTTATGATAAAAGCTGATGTAGGTACAGCTCCAAGCTGGGGCCGGAGGGAACATTGTCAAGTGCCAGACCTAGTGAGGATACTTGATTTACTTATTTTTCTGTGTAAGGCTGGGGAAGGCTTTTACAGTTATAGGTTTCTCGAGTCTCCTTCGTCCTCAGCATGGGAGCAGGTGATGCCAAACCCTTACGGCTTGCATAGATAAGAGAGATTAGTTCCCTCCCCCCAATAAATAACATTTCAATTACAGCAGTGCCGGTATGGTGTGGAACACTGCATTTTTCACTTTACCTTATGTTCAACGTGAACACCTGGCTATTTCCGTGTGAGTTAGAGCAGGGTAACTGCCAGGGTACAGTCTGTGGCAACGACTGGAGCGGGGAGAAGGAAGCATGACAGATCACTTTGCAAAAACCCATCGCTTCCATGAGCAAGGCTGGACTAGGAGCGCTGATCGAAGGAGACCTTCAGAGACAGGGAGAAAAAGCGTATGTTTGTTGGTTTTGCCTGTTAACAGCTTTTTAAAAAGAACAGACGCCTCATCTGACATGTCAGATGGTTGTAGCTCTTGGCTCGTGGTGTGACCCGGAGGATCCCACAGCTGCCCTGTGCCAGACTGGGGAATGGGGCTGGCACACAGTTTGCCTTCTTCCCGAGGAGCGCGACGGCATTGTCCGGGGTGAGGTGCCCTGCCGAGAAGCAACATAAGTTACAGCAGGTTGCTTCTGGGCTCTTAGTACCCTTCTTTTCCCTTGTCCTTCAACTCAGGTATACAGCATGCATTTCTTTTTCTTCAGCTCCTGGAGAAAACAAACAGCAGGTTCCAAAAAAGACAGGATTTTCTAATCTCCCATAAAAAGGCTGTGGAAATTTGAAAGGAAAGGAAGACGATAGTATCGCCTGCACTGAGACGGCAATTATGGGTCCTGGGAGGAAGTGTATAAAGCCTTATTGAGTGGAGATAGCCGAGATGCTGCAGGGGCCTGCATGGTGCGAGGAAAAGGCTGGAGGAAACCCTTATCGGACCTGTTATCCTGTCTCTGTCATTCCCATACAGATTAATGAGCTCCAGGATGCCCTCAGCCGTGTTCAGACCGGGGTCTGTTTATCCCAAAATAGAAGGTGCTGTCTTGTGCCAGAGTGTCATATTCCCAGGCCAGCAGCACCATTGTGTTTTATTACCCCATTGTATTCAGGGGTTACATCCGAACTTTTCCTCTTAGTTTCTTAATCACTGTTTTGATGGATGAGCTCCATGAGAAAAGCTGCTGCGGCCAAGGACTCGGTATGGATCAAAATGGTTGCTGGGCACTTGCTGGGGCTTGGCTTCCAAACTGTTCCAGGCAAAGCGAGGCAGGATCTTACCCTTCCCGGCGTGAAACCGGGAGGAAGGAGTGGGATGGAGGGGAGGGAAGGCAGCAGTTGTGGTATTTCTGCTCTCGCCCGCGGCGTGAGGCCACTCTGCACTGTCAAACTGTCTCGAAGCGCACTTTTGGGATGGCACTGAAGAGGGTGAAAGGCAGATTCACGTGTCTGGGAACATCCCTTCCCCTCTTGAACCCCCGCATAGCGTGCTGTGCTCTCCACCCCGGTGCCGTGCTGGGGGGAGCCCGGCAGAAGCACCACGGATCTGCAGTCATCAGCGCTGCGGGACGTGCGGTTCCCTCCGAAGGCTCCCGATTGCACTGCCACTTCCCTGGTGCAATCCTGGGGAATTATCCATATCTCTGACAAGAGAATAGGTTACTAATGCACCAACACAGCTGTTTTGACACTTTTGATGAATAACATTCAATACTATTAATTGGAACAATTGCTTTTCATTTAACTAAATCACTAGAATTGCTAAACTAAATTGAAACGGAATGTAATTTTGCCTCGCTCTCCTTTAATATGGGCCTCTAAATGTCTTCTCCCTGAAGAATTAGTAACTTAATCACCTAACAGTGATAACTGTTTCATAGCCCTCAGCTGGAAGGCTTTCCTGCTAAGCAGTATTGCATGGGAGTAGAGTGTTATAGCAGGGAACAAATCCCATCTCTTTCCTTTCTCCCCCTCTCTGCTGCAATATTAATCATATTAAAAATGATTCTCTTCCTCTTTCTCTGTTCCAGCAAGATCTTTATAGATCATCATAATTTCACCCCCCTCCTTTTTGCATTGTATCAATCACTTGGTATGTCTAACAGGGTGCACAACAATTATGTGTGTCCATTATGTTAAAGATGGATTTTTTTCTGTCAATGACTGGGAGATGGGTTCTTGTTCATTTTCCAATGAACTCGTCATCCAGTGCACACAACGCAACACCACAGCATAATGCGGTGACCGCATTGACCAGAGAACTTAAAAGATATGACTATTTGGCAATTGTTTAGCTGCCTTTATTTATTTAAAAAAGGAAATTTAAAAAAAATCATGGCGTAAATAAAAATAGCCTGAAATGTATTTGCATTACCTTAAATGTATGTGGCTTTGTAAGTCAGCTAAAGAGCACGTCCTCCGGTCAGGATTTTCTGCAATTTTGGGACAAAACTTGTTAGACAAAAGGGAGTGGGAATTCAGAGGGGAAGGACAAAAGGGAGTGGGAATTCAGAGGGGAAGCCTTCTGCTAACAGGTAGTACTTTTATGGTTCTCATTTGATTGCATTAATAGATTGAGCCTTTTGTCCATGCAGGTCTGTTTTACAGCTGGGAAAATGGAAATCCGGAAATTAAGCGCTTTACCCAAGTTATGCGGAAAATTACTGGCAAAGCTTGGCTTGCTAACGAATTGTTTTGTGCTCTTCCCTCTAAATTTGCACTTGCTGTTTTCCCCTGTCACCGATTCTTAAGTTTTGCAGGCCAACTGCTTGAGTTTGTTCAGAGACAGGAAAAGATACAAAGCTGAATGTGGTTACTACTCAAATTTACTGAGATCTCGTGTGCAATAATATAGTTCCATTGGAATAGTTTTTAGTAGGTTTGCGATGGCTAAGAAAAAGCCCAGAGCCTGGAGGTTTGTGCTTGTGCGTAAGGCAGGCAGATGCCAGGCTCCCTCGTGTTGCCTTAGGGTGATTTCAGAGGGCGTCCTGCACTTCACGGAGACCTTCCTTGTATTGCTGAGACCTGGCCGCTGGAGCTAGACCGTCCTCTCTCTTCACATAAGCAAACTGATGCTGACCTTTGGTCGGTACCAGCTTGGGCAAGGACTGCCAGCCCAAGTGCCCCGAGCCTTTTGTCACCGAGCCTCTGTCCTGGCCAGATGTGCTGGGCCTGGCACTGCATCCTCCGTAGATCTGTCATTTCACAACTCTTTTGGTTAGCTTACTATACACAGGATTCATTTGTTTTAAGCTTGCCAACCCACCCCCAGGAAAGCTAAGGCAAATTAAATACAAGGCAAATGGATTTGGATCATGCCAGATCCTCATTTAGGCATTGCTTTTTTGGATGGGAGGGAACAAAGTGGTCTTCACTGCAGATTAATATGCCCACCTGGTTTTTTTGAGTTATAGTTAATTCATTCAAATCTGCTGCTGAGGCTTTGCCAACATTTCCCTTCTACAGTTTTAAACTATTAATGACGAAAGGTCTTTCGTAAAAGGCAGAGCTGTGCAGGTTCCTGCAGGGTTCAAGGCTGCTGATGTCTGAGGACATGATTCTCTACGTGTGTTACCACTGCGATTTGAAATTATACCTACGTGTGTCCCAATCACTTTCCACTGAATCCAACAGTTGACTTTAGTGAATAAGTCTGGCAAATTTATCTCTTTTTAATGAACGATACACGGAACTGTGATGTTTCCGAAGTGCTTGAACACTCTGTCTCTGTGTCGTCATCCCATGTCCTGTCCCACCCCACCCCACCCCCAAGTTCAGGGTTTTATAACCAAATGGCTTGGTCGGTGTAATTAGTTGTTGTTATTCTTATTTTTCCATGTACATATTTGAAAAATCATCTGAGTCTGTAGTGCTTCAGTTTTGTGTTATACAAGGGGTTAATTTACTTTGCTAGATACTGGTTCTCATCCCGGTCTGAATGACTTTCTAAAAACTTAAGACTAACATGGACTCTGTTCACAAATTGTTAGTGAATACCTATAAATTTATTATCTGTGAATAAATAAAAGCGGGCTTCAAAGTGTATTTGGTGCAAGTGCTCACTGACATTAAATAATGGACGCCAGATTAAATAATCTGAGAAAAATGTGGAGAAACAGCTACAATATCGGGTGCTTATGTTAATCAAACTGCTGGAACTTATGTTGCTGATGTGGTTTTTTTCATCTTAGTGGAGTTGGATGAATAGACCAACGTTGCTTTGGAGTACAGGTTGTTACACGGCTTTATTGCTTGTGAGACAGAACTGTGTGTTGGTTACACAACTGGGCATCCAGTTCGTCTAAAATAGTATTTCTGTCCTGTTTTTAACACTCTTTGCTTCTCATAGCCCACTCTTGTAGTCTGTTTATACGTGTGCAGAGCTTTCCTATTAGGCTATACGATATGCCGTAGCCCTAAGCATGACTTTAGAGAGGGAATTGTAGGGATGGCGTAAGGAGAAAGCCCACTGAAGGCTGAAATTCTTCTGCATATGGCAGTGATTTACCGAGATTCATTGACTCACAGTCTGGCCACTCACGAGGTATTTCTAAACATAACTTAGTTTAGACCAGTATCGGGGAGGGGAAAGGGAAGTGTGATAAAGCAAATGATGGAAACTTGCAGCTAAAAGTGTTTTGGCAGCTGAGGCCTGGAGCGGTGCTGCTTGAAAGATGAGCACTCTGTGAATTGAGGGCATCTCAGGAGAAGTAAATCTGCCTCCTCCAACACAGACTGAGCACTGGCCCAAAGACCCCGGGTAAATAAGAATCAAACTTCACTACAGGACATTTATGTGGTCATGATTTATCGGTGCTCTCAAAGCCTTTGAACCTTTGCAGCCCTTTGGGGGAAATGGTGTGTTACAGGGGCTTAAATAAATAAATAAAAAATAAGAAGAAATACATGCCTATAGCTACAGAAAAAACCTATTGTGCCATTTGTTCCAAAAGCCTTGACATGTTCAGGGCTTTTTCCTGAATTTGATTTTTTTTTTTTTTCATAGGATTTTGGTCAGTCAGCCAGTGCTGTAGGAAATAAAACTACTCTTTGACAGATTCTTGTTTCTCAGTCCCTTTCCCAGCAACTTCCCCCTCTGGTAAAGCGAACTGAGCTGCAGGATTCTGATGGAAAAATCAAACAAACCTGCCGAGCGTGGCTGAGAAGTAATAGAAAACTACTTGGATCTCAAGGCCCTGCCAGTATAAGTTTAACACTGTGTTGTTCCTTCACCAGATGTCAAATATCCTTTTCCATTTTCTGCGATGTATCGTGTCCTTGGTTCATCCTCCTGTGAACAGCCTTTGGTGCTGACTGCTTGGCGGGTAGCAGCTACCTCGTTGCTGAGGTTTTCCAACCCTCTGTACAACCCGCTTTGCTGTCCTGCATGCATTTCTATAACTTATAATACAAAGGACACAAATATAGTCCGTGCTCAAACTGCATTATTTCTCACTTCTGGTGAAGGAAAATGCCAGGTTGGACGGGGCTTTGAGCAACCTGGTCTAGTGGGAGGTGTCCCTGCCCAGGGCAGGGGGCTGGAACTGGATGATCTTTAAGGTCCCTTCCAACCTAAACCACTCTATGAGTCTCTGATAAAACAGTAGTAAAAGGCAAAAACTATCATAGTATCTTCTATGGAAACCTTGGCTTTGCTGTGGCTGGTTGGGATTTGACATTGGTTTATTGGAAGGCGGTTTGCCTTTCCTTTGTAACGTATTGCAGCCAGTTGTACTACACAAACTGGGAGGTACCCCCGTAGCTGGGGCTTCCCTGCGGGAAGCTATAATGCAGGGAAGATAAAAGGTGAGTTACATGTGCCGCCAGCACATCGTTTGCATCGTGGCTTGTTGGTGACTGGAATGGGGAACACACACGTTCTGGTGTGTGTGACAAATACCTGTTTTGAAATGTTTACTTGTGGATCATTATTAAGAAAAACTAACTTTAAGAAGTATTGGAATTGTTGATAGTGGTTTTTGGTAATGATTGCTATATCGTATAATATTGAGAAGATGTATTGTTCTCCCTCATTCTGTCCCTCTCCCTTTTCACAGTGATGAAGTATGGGAGAATAAGATTTGAATTTGGTGGAAAGAAATTGAATGGAAAACAAACAACAGACTCCTTGGAAATAGTTACCGGTTCCTTGGCTGTCTTCCTCTGACCCATCAGAGAGCATGTAGACTGCACCAGAACAAATCTGTTCTTTCAGGCAACCACATGGGTATGAAGCTGGTATAAAGGCGACTGCGTGAATGGGTCTGTTCCTGTGAGCTGTGAGTGAGCTCCGCTGTTCTGCGTACGAAGTTGCCCACTGCAACGCCATCTCTCCTCTGGTACTGTCAGTCGGAGGTCCCTGAAAGCCCGAGCATACTTGAGAGTAGTTTTCTTCCTGGAGTCTAGAGGAAATTAAGGATGAGCCAAGGCTCGTAACATTTTATAATATTAACTATAATTTAATTCTTAGAGGTAGTTTCCAACATCTGCAGTCCAGAAGCAGAGTGCGACAGGGATTTGCAGGTGTGGTAAGTCATTCTGATTGTCCTGTAACTCCAGAACATACTTCATCTTTCACAGGTACATCCTGTAGGACAATATATACTGGAGATAGGGCTGGGATGGAAATTTGTTGCGGCCGCTTTGTGATATGCCACTGTAGCTGGTTCCAGGCTTAGGTTTGTGAGACTTTGTGGGCAAGCAGTAGCTACAGATGATGGGTGATTAAGGCATGGAAATGTTCATCTTTAGCTCTTAGCCCCTCCGCTGCTTGGCCTCCTTTTCATTGCTAGCTTCCTGGTGGTTATAGCCAACCTCAATCCCTCTTAACCTTGGGAGACTCCTTTGTTTACCGTGCCCTCAACGTTGCAGAGAATTCTGCTTGCTCGTACTCATGCAGGGTGGAGAAAAGGCACTTTGCATAGAATGAAGAGCTTTAAAATTTTAGACATAGTTTTGAGAAAAGTTTAAGTTTGCAAACTTCTAAGAAAAATGTTAGAACAGTTGAGGTTATGGGAGGTGACGGGGAGATGCTCCTCATGTGTAAGTGGCTCGGCATGGCTCCCATATCCACTCTGTCCTCTGCTTCTGCCAGGCGTCTTCCTCGCCGTGGTTTCTCAACCCTTGCTGTGTTCAGCCTTCTCTAATTCTTTCAAACCGCTGACACTGGATGTGAGTGGGGCTGACCGCCTCTCCCACGCGACGTGGAGGTGGCTGTGTGCGTTACGGGTGGGCCGTAGCGGACTCAGAGCAGTATACGTGGCGGTGAGGCTGGCTGGGCACGGCTGTACACTCTGCTATTAGTCTTTAATTTCTGAACCTGAGAGACCCTCCCCAGCGCGCTGTTCTGGAGCACATCCCCCCATCCTCAGAACAAGAGTGCGTGCTGGCAGTTAATGAGAAACGCTGGAATCTGGGTCCCAAGAGATGATTAAACCCCACGAGCCAATTAAAAGGAGTGTAATTACCCAGCAGGGACAAGTTGTTAAACAAGCTAGAGGTTATTGTCCTTCAAGTTAACGTACTGGAACAGCCAAGAAAAGCCTACCGGGGAAGGACTGGCAGGGCAGCCTTGCTTGGCCTAAGGCTTCTTTGGGGGACGCTCAGGAGCTGGGTGGGGAGGAGCGGGCTAACGCGGCGCTTTGCCTCTGGTCTGTGTGTCTAGGTGATGGTGAGCGCTTAGAGCAGAGCGATCTGGGAAGCAACTGCCGGGTCAGTAAGCCGAGCTGCACCTAGACTGGTGTTTGGACAGTGCAAGGTGGTGAAGTGCTTCCCCAGGTGTCCGTTCCCTGTGTCGGGAGAGGGGCAGATCCCCCGATCTGGGAAAACCCAGTGTGCGGTTGGCACAAGGTCGGGATGTGTCTGAGAGTATCGCGTTGTGCTCAGCCAAAGCTCCGAGAGAAATTTCATGCACAGAGCAGACACAGGGATAATTTACGGTGACGGATGAATTCTGTGCTTTTATCTCCTCATGGGCGTCTGCCGACTTGCAACGTGATGATATCAGTGTTGTTGACAAGGCTTGATGTCACTTTTTTTGGCTTGGCTTGAGCACGGGGAATAAGGAGTTTGGTGTTAGCAGTATTGGTTACTGGTGTCGGAGGAAAGCAGTCACATCCCACTGTTTCTGTTCCGTGTGTCTGCTGTCGCAGGTGTGTGTAAACCTAAACCTATCTCATCCTACTTGTAGTGGTCTTTATTCGATACGGATCCTGGGAAGCCTCAGCATGTGCCTTCAGCTAGCGGAGGAATTAGCTGAAAATGTTAATTGCCTGCCAGTCCCGTGTGTCCCGGCCACTAGGTGCCATCACACGCTCAGCGCATTTTGTGAGCACTGTCAGTGGGAATGTCACACACCGGACCTGCAGACTTGGCTTTGCTCGTGCAACGCACAAGTCCGTTTTTCAGCCATGTTTGTACATGAACTCGGGGTGGTAATAAAAGAACTAAAGAATGTGGATTTTAGCACGGAGCAAATGAATTTTCTGAAAACGAGAAGGTTTGGTCTGGTAGAAATTGAAATAGTTCTGTTCCATTATCAGTCAAACTGTTCGTTTGGTGGAAAAACTCAAATGCTGCATGGATTTGGCTGTGCTCTGTTCCCAGATGCCCGCCTGCGTAACCTGGGACCACTAAAACCCTCTTTTTGTCGAGGTGGCTGTAAGCAGGAGGATTTAAAATGCCCGTTGGAGGGAAAGGGTGAGGCCAAGCCTTACAGCTCCTCTTATGAAGTCAGAGTAGCTATAGGAGTTTGAAATTTATTTTTTACCGTGCCACAGGGCACGTTTGTTTGCCTTTGTATTCAGGCTTCAGCCTGTAGTTTGGAAAATGAATGCAAACTTACCTTTAAAAGCAAATGTCTCCAGAGGGCATAAGGATCACTCAGCTGTGGAAAGTGACAACTCAGGGCCAAATCCAGCCCGGGGCAAGCACATGTAACCATACTGATGTCCAGGGATAGACTTGGTCACTCTATCTTTTATTTATTTATTTTTTCCTCCAGCATCCTGGCTGAAAAAATAGCTCCCCCGTTGGAAAATCCCCATGGATCAGCCAAGGTCAAATCCCCATCTTTTGTACTTTTCTTGGCCGTTATTTCAGGTGATAGATGCGCTATTGACTGGCAGCAATGACAGAGCTTGGAATGATGGGGGAACTGAGGCATATTCAACACACTGGCACACAGCTAACTCATGCTAATGTTCAATAATCCTATCCTGCTGCTACACTCTAATGGCTGTGGGCTTGATAGAGCCCCCTCATTGAACTGGTGTATTTCTTATGGGCCTGCCCGCCCATCCTTCATGAATTTTTATTAAACAAAACTGTAAGCGGATTGATTTTGTACTCCTTTATTGCATTTTTATTTAATTCCTTTCAATGGTGGAGGCTCCATCATGTTATCTCGACGTAAATCATGCTGGGGCAGCATGCCAAAAAAATAAAAAGACTACAGGATCATACTTGCATCCAGCGTAAATTTTACTCCTATAACCTTTATTAGCGTAGATTCATTGATTTTTCTCAACTCCCCCCTTCCCCTCCCCATCCCTCCTTTTGGTTAGACTTAGGTCAGAACCTGACAGCTCTCCTTTTAAATAAAGGAGGACAGACTCTTATTTTTCTTGCTTAATAAAATAAAAAAAAGTACTTTAGGTTGATTAAGCAGGATTTTTTTTTTCTTTTTTTCTCTGTAATGTGCAGCTGAGAAAATGCTCATAATGCCAATAGCATCATGGGCAGTCATAACTGTGTTGGCTGTGGGATTGCAGTAGGAGCAGTGTTCTGGAGAACAGCGAGCAGAGGTTTGCTCTCATGCCATCTCTTCGTGTATATTTGGGGATGTTTGGTTTGTTTTCCTTCCCTTCTCATGGGAAATCTGCATTAGTACTGAGCAGCGTTTTCTGTCCTGAGTCCCTTCATGTTGCTTCTTGCCATATTTGTGGGGTCTTGGTCCACGACTGAAGCTGTCAGCAATAATAATAAATCATCTTTTAAGGTACCTGAGTAGGGACCTCCTGTTTTCTGAACTGACCCTTGTGTCTTCCCGCTTGAATCCATTCAAAAATGAGTTTGAACACTATTCATAAATGCGTCAATGTATATGTGGCTTTCTATAAAATACAGTTGGTAGATAAACAAGGCACCAGTAGGTGGCATGCGAGAATATATAGCATAGTTCCAGTCGTACTTCGGGTGGACTATAAATAACTACTTTTAAATTTTAAAACAGACAATGTCTCCCATAATTGGCGTACCAGTGCACTGCAGGATGGGGTTTCACCATCCATTGACTTCATCGTGTAGTTTGACTATGGGTAACAAAGCCCGGGGTTTAAAGCTGGTCCCAAAGTAGCTTGTGCTGCAACGTGACATCTCTTGCTGCCCCTCATTTCTGGTTGGGTGTTGTCGTGCATGACCCTAACCTATAAGCAATACTAGGTGGGATTCATACTGCTTCTTTGAGCTATAGGTGCTTGACACAGTTGCACAACAGAGAACATGGTAAAAACAAGAGTAAAATGCAGTTAAAATATTTTTTCCCCTGACTGATGTCTGTCCTGACCCTGCCCGGGATGTGCTCTTGACATGCTAAAAGCGAAGTCTTGCCTTCTTTCAAATTGTTGTCGCTGTCGATGGAAACACGGGAGTTAGTATTGTCTTGCAGAACTGGAGGTCGTGATTTCCACAGTGGCTGCCATTTGCGTGGCAAAAGGCCAGTTTCTGCGCTGAACCGTGGAGCTCTAATACGACTCCGGAATTTCTGGGTGTGCGGAGAGAACAAGATTGTGCTCTGTTCTGGCGAACGCCGCTCTGCGAGGCTGATGCAGCAGAGTTGCAGCATATCCCTAGTGAGGAATCCCGGGCTGAGCAAGCAGGTGCCAATATACTGTGGGGAGGGGGAAGGATGCTGATGGGACTACTGGGACGGTCCCTGCCCTGCGTGCATCCCACGGGACAGCACGGCTCAGCCCTGTTCTCCCCTGCCGGGCCCGCAGCCCCGCTGGCCCTGGCGATAAGGAGCAAGGGGAAGGGATGCTCTTCAGTACTCAGGTTTTCCTGTTCACCAGCTTAATATGACGGTCGGCCAAAGTATATTTGTGTGCCTAAGTATCAAACCTGGGTGAACTAAACTAGTGAGGAATTTTTAATTGAGGATAAAACATGGCAGAGTTATGACTAAATGAGAGAGCTGTGTTTTTAACTGTTTGCAGGTAGTATCAGTAAGACAATTTCTGTGCTTTTTATGGAACTGGTTTTCTCCCCTTTCTCCAGGAAACTATATTTTGTTTTAAAAATTCATAGTTTTGTTTTAAGTTACTGTAGTAATGCAGTGACAGCAAAGGTAGGACAGTGAAGAAGTGCTGCTGTTGGCTTACAGCAAGAAGCATTTTGACATGCATTTTTGATAGATTACTTCTGATGATCTCCCAGAGGAAAAATAATTGAAATGGAAGCAGAAGGTCCTTGGCTTACCTGAGCTGACATCACTTGCTGTTTTGAGTTAAGGTTCACTAACCTAGAGATGGGCTTCTGGCCCACGCTATACTGTAGCAAAGAGAGTTTGTCTGTGAAAGCAAATCAACATCAGCAGAGGAGCATTTTGTTGCTTAATTTGTTCCCCCTTAGATTAAACTAAAATAGTTAAAAACTAGTAATTTGTACATTTTAGTTCTTCACTGGTACTTATTCCTTTATTTTATCACTGTGCTAGTAATTGCTAGTCATGGCTCCCATGGTGGGACTTGTTCAGGAACAAAACGAGAAGTCTGTTCCTGTGCCAAAAGTAGAAATAGTTTAAATGTAGGGTAAGAAGGAGGAGGTGATTCACAGACACAACAGATAATATTCATTAGAGTCTAACCATTGTTGCGGCTTTAGATGTGGGGGGTGGGGAGAAACACTGAATAAGAACAATTCAGCGATGTTATGGCTAGACACCTGGCTTTTAGAAATCATTGAACATTCACTGAACAGGCTGCTCTCTTTAATGTAGCTAAAGGAGAGTCTAAAAGTGTTTAGCCACTTTCTTAATTCAGTTATATATTAGTCCAGTATTGTTTAGCTCTCAGTTGCTACCAGTTTATTTCCCTGTACGAACTGGATCCGAGTATTCAGGTTACAGGGGCACCGAAATGGGTAAGTAGGGCAGCTTATTCTGTGTTAGGGGATGTCTAAATGGAAAATACTCAGAAGCAAGGAAAGGGCTCATCAGTTGCTGCTGGTTTGTCTTGTCCTGTCTAGTCCTTGCAACAGATACCTTCCAGATCCTTCTGCAAACAGATCAATTTGTGGCTGAATTCTGCAGGGGGCTATTCATTTTAAAATATAAAATGACCAACAGTTTGCAAATATTTCTGGGTCAATTTATTGATAGGGACAAACAGAGGTAGAACACTTCTTTTGGAGAAATGGTAAGACATATGCTTTGGTTAGTAATTGGTCCAGGGGCAAAAATTGTCTATCTGAGTGGGGTTAATGTACTAGTTGTTTACGGTGGCTAAGAAAAGAGTGTTTCTTACAGGAACCACAGTATTAATCAGAAAACAAAAATGGCAATCTAGAAAGCTAATGACATTCCAGTTGATTTGATTATAACATAGTGACTGTTTAAAACTGTCACTTCTAATTTTGTTAAAAGAAATAATGCGAGTTAGATCCATAACTTAGTGATCTAGGAAGAATATTTGAAACGTCAAGGAGAAAACTCTCAGGCCATTAGAGATGCTCTGCATTTAGAGGATGTTTGGGACGGGGAAATGGATTGCCTCCTTCATGCTAAATTAGCATAGAGAGACTCAGAGTGTCTTGACCTTTTCCTAACCTTGTATACTCAATTTTTAGAATGAATTTGCTGTTTCTACTGTGCGAGGGGGGAACAATAAATTGCTGGCTTGAGGGGGGGAAAAGGGAATATTTATAAAAGTCGAAGTGGTGACCCAAGAGAGTGTGATGTGGCTGTTTGCTGCTGCTGACTTGGTTCACCTTTGGTAAGTCACGTCATGCGTTCAAGCACTTTTTTCATTAAAAAAACCCACATGGAACTGTTTTGTCCCTCGGTCTTGTGAGATTTAGGAATGTTTTGTAGTCCTTTTGTGATGTTGAAGGCAATATATCATAAGTAAACAAAGCTACAGCTATCCAAGATGTTAAGGTTTAAAATGAGCTCTTTTGGTTTGAAGGGCTTTTTTTAATTATGTTAGGTTTTTGTTTTCCTCCTTCTGTGTGCCAAGCCAGTGGAAGTACCTACAGGGACTACTGTTTGTCTAATCTGAAACATCTAATTGGCATTGAAGTCGGTGACTATTTTGGGAGGTAGACCAATGTGGGCATACTGATAGAAGTTTACAACTTCAGAAAAGTTTGTGGGCACGTAGCGTCCTTTTGTGGAGGTGGAACTGTAACCTTGGCAGCAGGCTCAATAGAGGCAGAAAGGTGAAGGCAGAGCAGTTACTTCTGTAGAGCAGCATTTTGTAATACCAAGGTCACTGGGACTTCCTGATGTTCATGACCATTTTTGCTACATGTGAGATTTAGACCACCCAGACCTCAGTCTCTCCTGTTAATGTGGAAATCTCAGTGGATTGACTTGAATTTTGAAGCTCTTTGCCTGTATCTTGTCTCTCTCTCTGTCCTAGAGTCTTTCTTGCCATGTAATCCCACAGCCTGGCAAGCTCCATAATAAGCGCAGATAGATGAGCGTGTGTACATCTCCATTAACATGACTGTGCAGGCTAATGATGGGGACCTCCTGCTGCTCTCCGCTTGTTTTCTGTTGATTGTTATGTAATGTTCGGCAGCGGGAGGTAAATTCCTCTCCAATTTTGAGACCCGTTGCAGCATGCAAACCCCACTGTGAGAAGTCACGGTGATTGAGCTTTCGAATCAAGTCCCATGCTGATAACTATAAATCAGGCCTATTATACACTCCGACCGACAGCCGGAAACCTTCCGTACTGCATGTGGCACAGCAGAGTCTTGGAGCTGCACCGGAGTTTGTTTTGTGACTGTGAACACTTGTGTCTTTGAAAGGCTGTGATTTAAATTTGGTGGGATGTTTGTGTTCATTCAGATAAAGGCTCGAGGTCTCTCTGGATGCCGAAGGTCAAGCTGATGCTCAGGGTGAGCCTTTGAAGACTTGCTCCTGCTCCACACACGGTGCTGCCGGATCACAGGGGTTGAAGTGAAGGAGCTCTTTTGGTGGTGGAGTTTGTTCCAGCTGCTCTTGAGTCATCTTTGCCAAGCAGGACTCTGAGCCGTGGCAGAGGAAGATGCTCTGAATAAGCTGTGTTCTGCATTTTTGTGGGGCTAAAGTGATACACGTGGGGTAACTACAATGGGGTATTTTGGGCTGAGGTTGTAGGTACGCAAAAGCAGGAGAGCATGCCAGGAGCCTTCCCAAGCCCCTTCAGCACAGGCGCTAGAAACCCTTTGCGAGTACAGCAGATCTAGAAGTTTAATGTTACTGGTCCTTCCCCCGGTGCAATGAGTTGGGTTAGGGCTGAGGTATGGGCACTAAGACATGGTTTGAAACAGCTAGGTTGGGGCTTTGCAGGAGTTATCAGGTGAAATTCTGTGGTCTTCGGTTATGCAGGGAGAGAACTTCATTGTGTCTAGGGCTATATTCATAGATTTCAAATCTTCCATCTTCTTTGCCTTGTGTTCACTTGTTCCTCGTCTCAGTGTTTCTGTCAGTGTTTATTCAATAAGAACATACAAACCATTTCAGGTCAGTGTGTGGAAAAGAGGCATTTTGTGAGTTTCAGAACTTCTCTCGGTTCAAGGCGCTTTCTGTAAGCACGTGGGAAGCAGGAGGGTTTCTGTTGACTATGCACTGCTGCTTTAAACTCTAGGAAAAAAATCTTAAGAGAACCTGAGCACGTTATTTCTACTGTTGCAGTTATTAGCCTTAGTAGTAGATAGGATAACTCTTTAACTGTTGTTATGAATGCAAGGCAACTCAACATGTTGTTATTTTCTCTCTGTGGCCAGGCTAAGCAGATGGATGAACTTAATACCACTTCAGCTGCCCGACTTGGTCTCCCAGTTCCTGCAGTAGTCTCATGCACGTAGGTACAGAGCGTCCAGGTGCGATTCGTAATGCTGCAGTCTGATGCTACAGCTGGTTTTGGCTTTGTGGAGTTTAGAGAGGGGTTTTGTCTGAGGAAGGACGGAATGTACATTTAAAAAGAAAAGCAGTCAGGATATTTGCCCTTCGGGAAGTAGCATTTCCTAGTGCGCCGTTGGCATGGAGTTCTTGCGCTTTTCCCACTTCACTGTTGTACTGCTTAACCTTGCAAGGTTGTTATAAAGCTTAATTAATTTATAGAGTACCTTGAAAATGTATGGCCAGATCCTCAGCTGGTGTAATCTGGCATGACTCCACTGAAGTGAGTGGACCCACACTGATGTATATAACCTGGGAATTTGGTTTGTGAGTACTCTTGCTAAGTAGTATTATGTGCACAGGACAAGTCCTAGATGGAGGTTATATTCAGCTCTTACAAAAGGAACTGGCCACAAAGTAGATCCAAATAGTTGAGTGACAGGGCCCCGGTATAAAATTTTTGGTTTATCCCTGTTTAATAGCCAAAGATTAGCGAGCATCCAGGTAGAGATATATGGTCTAGACAGCATCTGATGGGCTGATGATGAATGGGAGCTTGAGAGAGGCTTCAGATTAGCCTAACATGCATAAATATCACATGTGGGTGACAAGGACGCTGGAGGTCACTGAATTGTATTTGTGCTCATTCATGGCCTTTATAAACTCTGTAGTACTTGAGCGTGTTCCCTCCGGGATAAACGGAAGCGTGGTCAGATGCTGTTACAGTTGGAAACTTTTCCCTGATGGCATTAGTTTTGCAAACCTGTTGTAATACACGTTAGTTGTGTTGAGTGCATGGTATATGAATAGGTATTTAAAATACTTCTGTGTTCCTATTATTCCCTTTTCCTTTCTCTTTTCATGTTCCTTCCAACTCTTTCCCTACCTCACACTATTTTTAGTAAATTCTCACTTCTCAAAGTTACATGGGAAAAAAGCTCTCAGATCATTCTGACTTCCTCTTTACAAATGCTAATAAACTCACTTTATAGTGCATTTTCTAGTCTAATTGCAGGTTACACACCTCATCCTTACTTAGGAAGACTTGTAAAATGGATATTGTAGGCTTGAATGTATTTTAACTTCCAATAGTATCAGCTAATGAAAACAGGCAAGCAGTGACAAAAACTTCAGCTATTAGAAAGCCCAAGCCTGCAAAACTAAGGCTGTCTCATTCAAATACGGCAGGCAGTCTATATAAAGTGCATTTCTTTAGTTTCTAACATTCCAGTGTTAACTGTAAAGGCTGGAAGGATGTTAATAATTATTAATGATAATTAACTTAGCATCTTTGGAGTGCCGGGGGAGAAGCTATGGGATTAGCAGATAGGCCCAGGGTATACTTACTCTTAGCCTTGCCCTTAGATTTGGAAGTGTGGATAATTAAAACCTTTCCACTCTGACTGATCTCGAGCTCGGTTTATTTGGCTGTCGTATTGTAAGCTGTTGTCAATTAACATTGTTTTTTTCCATGCTGTTTATTTCAGAAGCATAAGAATAACAATAAAAGCAAGTGCTGGCCTGTGAAGCATTTGAAAGTGCTGGGAAGAGCCCCAGCTGTCATATTCTGTTCTTCTTTGATGTTAAAAGACGTAGAGCGCATGTGCATTTACTGTTGTCCCAGATAGAGAGCGTACTGGCTTTGTGTTGCTTCTTCCCTAGTCCCCAGAAGTTGGGCGTCATGTGTTTTATCTCAGGGAGTTGGGAGAATTGGCACTGGAAGTCTGCCTGATGGAGCCCGTAAGCATCCTTGTGAACTAAGAAAGAGTCCAAAAGCTTCTGGAAAATTACCCAACCCTGTCCTCAACACCTGAGGCAATGTCAAGCCTTGGGGAAGAGCTACAATAGGAAACCTCAGTTGAGTTGCGGACTGCCTGAGATGCAAAGGAGACCTTCGGTTCCCTCTGTGGGAATGTGGCCTGGGAGGAGGCCAGGAGAGGAGTAAGCTGCTGCTTGTTCTCCTCCGAGCAGGAAGGCAGGGGCTGGCAAAACGCAGCTGCCAAATTTGGCTGACCTCAGCCAACCTAGGCTTTGCCCGAGGCCATCTGCGACCAAAACATTTGCTTTCTCAGCACTCTTACGGAGCTGCAGAAGGGCAAAGGATTAGGTAAAGGAGACATTGAAAATGGTGAACAGTTTGTGTTTC
>RSEF01000020.1:4271778-4299486 GCA_003993805.1 Himantopus leucocephalus
CATGTTAGACCATCGTGTTACGCTCTGGTCCAGTGTATTCTTACGTGGCCCAGGCAGGAAGGACATCGTGCCAAGTACCGAGGGGCCTAAGGTGGTGGTGGGAGACTGCCCCACCGCAATGTCTCAGTAACGGTTCCAGGCTGNCAAGTACCGAGGGGCCTAAGGTGGGGGGGGAGACTGCCCCACCGCAATGTCTCAGTAACGGTTCCGGGCTAGAGTTCTTGACGCTTGCTTCACAGCATCCCTGCTGTTCCAGGCTTGGACCTTCCTATGGTTCGGTTAATGCAGCCTCTGAACCGGGAAACACCGGCTGGAGTATTTCAAAGGAGGGCCGTCTTCCCGCTCTCCTACGCGTCAGCCACAATGTGTGGCTACGCAGAGTATGCCTCTCCTTCTGTACCTACGTGCAGAATGGAGAAATGCAACATTTTGGTTAAAAAGGGAGTGCTATAGCTTATTGTAGGATATTATATCTTGCAGAATTAGTAATAAATGACCAAGTGTCAGTTTATTACGAGTGGTACTCTATTAACATGCAGGCTGTGTTAAGTCAGACCTCCTGTTTTACTTTCGTGGAAAGTTTCAGGCCAGTTTTTCCAGAAGAATACACAAGACTGCAAAATCTTTCTTTATGCCAGGTGCTAAGTATCTGTCATGAATTCGGAGTGTGTTCTCACGTTTAGAGGTGCACGAGGATCTATCTCCCTGCTATGAGAATTTTCTGGCTCAGCCCGCCGTCACGTTATGTTTCTCTGGCGTGCCGTTAGTTAATTACTCTGTTTTATAAATGTATAAATTTCTGTCTCCCTCATACCTGGATGTCTTCATAATATACTTGTCTCTACAAAGCTTGGGAGATTAGATTTCATTGATCATGAAACATATTAATGATGGCTTAAAGTAAATGAATTAGTACTATCTTTTTGGCTGAGGTTTCCAAAGTTACCACAAAGCCTTAGATTAGATTCACCCATTGTAACAGGGCACCAAAACTCTCTGAGTGGTTTGGAGAACCTCTGCCCTTATGTTTATCTTGTGTTTCATACTTCAGCGATATTTGTGTAATACTGATTTGGATTACTAGTAATTGCTGACAGAGCTTTCTTAGACTGAGAGGGTGAGGGTGAGTGAGAAATCTGGCTTTTTCCTTTTGTTCTCCTGGCTGTATTTATTCCTGCCTGGAGTAATTTTGCTGGTAAAACTTGTGTGGGTTCAGTCTTCTTGCTTCCAGACCTCCAGAACACAAAGATGACAGCATTTCAGTGCCATTTTAGTCTGATTTTCCATATCCAAAAAAAGTAAAAGAAGATTAGTGAAGGACTACTGAAAGGCAACCCCCCCGCCTCCACATCTCCCGAAAGGTGGCCATAGACCCGCGTACAGCCACATTCATATCGGTGTGTGCTGGTAGAGGGCTTGTGTGTCACTCAAGAAATGATTGCTGGGTTTGCCCTTTGCAGTGTGAAGAATAACTCTTTTTTTTTACTGCAATCTTATGTCCTTGTGCGTGTGACCAGCAGGTAATACACAAATACACATGTGGGTATACACATGTATACCAGCCTGCTCTGAAAGTGTTCATACACATCCATAATGCACAGGTAAACGAGGAGTGGCATCTTTTGAAAGGCTGGAGCAGAACTATGTATATTTAAGGTACGATTATGCAGATGCATATATATCTACGTGCATACACCCACAGAAATGTATGGTTATGGGTGTATGTACTTGAATGTTACTGCATGTAATGTTCTACCTCTTCTAGAGGTTATTCTTGTGTGCTTGCAATTTGGATTGAACGGAGTTCTGCGTAGATTTTCTACAGGTGTACGTGATCCGTTACATCTATGATTGTGGGCTTTTGTGCAGGAGTGATTTTCTTTGAAGAAATGGAACAAGGAGGACGTTCTCTTGTTAATTGGCACTTGGCTTCTTGTGTTTCTTATTCACGTACCTGTGCAGCAGTGCATGCCTGAAATGCAGCAAATCCTCCCCAGAACGAGGAACTGATCTTGGAGAAGAGGGATGGAAGGAACAGGGAAAAAGAAGTAAAACGTTTTAGGGGAAAGACTGAACTTTTTTCAGATGCTCTGGAGGACTCCAGAAATGGGGTTAGCTACCTAAACTAACATGCTTCTCCTGGAAAAGTTCACCTTGAGGAAGATAGCCTGAGAAAGAGTGAACGGGAGAACCTCCGCACCTGGGGGAAAGAGGAAGAAACGCTTCAGATCTAGACTTCACATATGGAAATGTAGTAGTTAGTTCCATTTTCTTTCCTCGCTATATTTTTCAAAGATGCACATTTTTGGACGTAGTAAATAAATATTTGTAAACAGTACATGTATTTATTCTAATTTGGCTTCAGTTCAGGATGTTTTCAAGATGGAGTAAACTGCAAATCATTTCTCCCTCAACAGAAAGGCAAATCTATAAAATGGGATGTTGGGACCCTTTAACAAGTGCTCCAGTTGACTGGATAAACTTTAAAAATATCGCAAAAGGGTAAGGATGCACCTCTATAGCAATAACATGCACTGGTTTGAGTGCTCATGTTTCAAAAATCAGTAGGACTTCAGAGCTAATGAATTGCAGCCCTGCTGTGGGGGCTTCAAGTGGCTGTATCTTCATGAGTTAACAGGGGATCCCTAGGACATCTGATGGAAAGGTTNATGTTTCAAAAATCAGTAGGACTTCAGAGCTAATGAATTGCAGCTCTGCTGTGGGGGCTTCAGGTGGCTGTATCTTCATGAATTAACAGGGGATCCCTAGGACATCTGATGGAAAGGTTTGAGCCAGTGGAAAGCTTCAGAAGCTAATATTTGAATCCAGTAAAGAATATAGACCAAAGAGAAGGGATCCTCTTGGCCGTACTTGTTCGGCTCTGAAGTTTATAGTCTTACATTTATAAACACTTGCTCTCTGTCTCAGTCTTCTGAGCTTATAACCACAGGTAAGCAAACGGCATCAATAGGACAGTGCAGACCAATTAGCCACAAAGCAGAATCACAGAGCAGCCATTCAGAAACATCAGACACTGCAGTGGCATTACAGAGATGCAGTTTGGAAAACCACTGTCAGACTATCAAATGTTACTTGTTCTTGTAATAATTTTAATGGAGTGTTAGGTTGCTATTTTTAGGTATGTAGAACCTCTCCTCTTAAACGCTACCTTAGGTTTTTTTTCATAATCTGAAAAAAAGAAATACAAGATGACAGAGAAAAAAGGGATTTAGTGTAAACTTAGGGTCATTAGTAAATTAATTTGCTTGTTGTAGAACTACTTTTGGAAACCCTTTAGAAGGTTGCCTTGAAAACTTCCATTTTTTCTAAGGATTTAATTAAGATTGTTTTAATTCTGTCCTGTAATTAAGGCTGTTCATGAAGTAGGCTGCACAAGATCTATCTATACCTATTTTGTTATCTCTCTCTGATGTATTACAAAAGGTCTCATAACTGATTTGTTCAAAAATGTATTCTTTGATCGTACCTTCCAGTGTGCTCTGATAAAGCTCATTCTTCATGTGCCGTCTGTCTTGAAGGCTGTCCATGAGTGGCAGTAAGTTAGTAATAGCAGTAATCATTGTTTGGTGTTGGGTTGCTGTTTTCTAACTTTCTTTACCTCTGGTCAGTTTGGGTCTCCTATTTCATGCAGGCAGATGGGAAACTTGAAATACCCCATCATCAGAGACTTGTTTGTTTGTAGTCAGTGAATTTTGAATGGTTTACAAATATTCTTACCATTCTGGTGCTTCTCCTATGTTTAGCTACTAAGATGTTGCAGGTGTGAAGGATCAGTGGTCAGTTTGGTTTGTTAGTGCATAAGTGGAAGTTTAAAAAAAACCCAAACAAACAAAAAAAAATCAACAACAAAATAAAAGGGAGTGTGTGTGGGGGTGATCCCTCATTTATTACTTTCGCTTTTGGGAAGTCTATTAGTGTTGTAAACACTGAAGTCGTTAGATGGTGGCATAGACTCTACTGAGGTTAACTGAATGCATAGCAGATTCATCTCAGAAAAGTTTTACCACAGGGGAAAAAAACCCAACCAACAAACATTTTTTAGAGGCTAATGGCATTACTAGTACAGTCTGACTTAGTCTATTACTCATTAAGGCTGCCACCTGTAACCACTGATTGCAAGAAAAAAAGGCTTTGTCTACTCTGGTCTTTTCCCTAAGCTGTTTTCCGATTGCAGCTTCCAGGTTGGTACCTTAGGAAGAAAGGAGACCTGTGGTGGTGTCATTTTGAGGACTGCACAGATTGATTTTCGTATGGGTCTTTTATGAAAAGGTATGGAATTTTCTTCGCTTTAATACTGTTATTTGAGAGCTAAGATTGCTGCAGAGGTGTTGTTCACGGACTTGTTTCCCTGGCCCTGTAAATGGAGGGGGCAGCTGCAGCTAAAGGTACGGAAAAGGGTAGATGCAACCTGGAGCCGCAACAGGGGCAGCCAGGTAATAACAAATGGCTCTTTCTAACGGTAGCTGCCTTGGTGCTCAGTGGGGCTTCCAGCTTCCAATATTCCATGGTCTATGGACTGAGTCCCTCCATTTCTTAACTTTAAACTTCATCAAAGATTGATTCCAGGTTTGCTTTCAGTTGTGGGTGAAGGTTCAGGTTTGTTGTTTTCATCCAAAAATATGTTATAGTCTATGTTTCAGACTAAAAATTTCCTGTTAAATCTGAACTCCAATTTGACTCCTGACCTGAAGGAAATCCTTTGGGATCCACCACATCTTCCTTGCTTTTGTTGTCCACTTGTAAAAATCTTCCTCACTTTTTGCATAGATTTCAGTTTGGTAGGGTAGGAACAGGCTGTGCTTTTTCTGAACAGCACACGCTTAGAATGCCAAAAAGGTATAGGAATGCTTTTCTTGCAGAAGAATACTTATCTGACACATTTCTCCTGTTTTTGATTCAGAACCTTTCCTTGCTCAATGTCTCTAGCGGTTTGCATCTTGCAATTTAATAAATTTACAGGCATAACAGTACTAGCCTCTTTATTCAGATAAGGAATTATTCATGTTTGATTTGGTCTTGCAGCAGGTATTATTTTATAGATATCTAAGGCTAGAAGAGGGGATCTACGCCTTGAAACTTACCTTGTCTCTGCAGCGCAGTTCTGTCAGTGTTGGGGTGTAATTCTGGGTTACCTGTTGAACCGAGCTGGGGGTTCTTGTAGCATTCAAAATTGCATTGCTGCACTGCTGTTTGGACACAACTTCATGTCCTACTGGGTGAAAACGTTGTGGCAAGGTGGTTAAGACACACCTTTATTGATCTGGTTTTTGCAAGTTTAAATCTTGATCTGGACTTTGGTTAAAGGCCCTGTCCGGCTGACCCCGGTCACGGGGAGTTAGAAATGCCATCCGTACCACTCTTTGTCTGCAGAAGCTGTTGTTGCAGACGAGGCTGATGTCCTCTTGAGGTTGCTTGCCGCTATGCCGTACTTAGCAGTCTTGCAAGAAAAGGTCTTGCACTAACTTTTGCAAGAGTAGTGGGATTAAATCCACTGATCTGACCGAGTTCTGACTAGGATAAGTGTTCTGTCTATTCAAGTTCTCTATAAAATATCACGTGAAGGGGTTTTTCTGTTTGTTTGTTTTTTTAAAAAAAATCCCTGTCCCTAAGCATTTGTGTCTTCCAAATGGTTGCCGCCTTTTATCCCGATAATCAGCACATTTCCTTGTTGTTTGAAGTTCTCCCTTTGTAATATTTATTTATCAGTTTTTCAACTACCTCTAGGATAAGGAACCTTACGTACAAGACCATTTCCATTCCTACTTATATTATGTGTAAGTGCGTGGCTTCTATATTTTGATGGGTTGGTGAGATATGAAAAACATCAGGGTTGTAGAGTTTGCACCGGATCTGTTCATGTACCAACTACAATTTTAGCACCCGGATTGCCTCACGGCAAGCCCTTAGTGGGCAGTGACTGCACATAGACTTGCTTGCCTTGGTACCAAATGCATCTGTTCTCGGACCCCAAATTCTCTCCCGGCCCCGGTGAAGCACAGGCGCGGTAGCTTGTTTTGTGTCTTTCACTAGAACACCAAACTGAATTCCTAGCCAGCAAATAAAAGCACAAACAAAACAACCCCTTCCCACACTTTTAGGATGAATGAAAGTCTGCTATGGATATGCTTTTAAGAGGAGGTATGAAAACAGGCTCCCCATCTGAGTGGTAAAAAGGGTTTTATGCCTTCAAATGCCACTCTGACAAAGGATTAGCCAAACTTTGAAGGTGGACATGGGGTTCTTCGGGAGCTCTGTCTGAAGTTTCTTTTTCCCTCTGAAAAAGGGACCTTCAAAGGCAAATCTCAACACTCCACATGCAGCTTTCCCCGCTCTGTTCCAGCCTTGCAAACAACAAAACAACCAATGACAACAGAGTGAAGGAAGACAAGAAAAGCACATAAACCAGCTTGCAATCGCTTTCACTCAGCGCTGAGCTGCTCCTCAGGGGTGGGGGCTTTCTTCTGTTTTATTATTATTTTATTTCTTTTGCATATTTTTTGTTTTCCGCCAGTTAAGTACTCTTGTTTTCTACAGAGAGCAGCTTGAAAGAAGGATATCTGATACGGGAGCCTCTGCAAACCTGGCTGTGTTAACAACCGAGAGCCAGATTTTCTATTCAGCAGGCTGAATTTTTCTCCCCTACCCGCCCAGCTGCCGCACAAAAATAACCCAACCAGTCTGGTGTAGTTTCTCTTTGCGTAAGAGGAGCGCGAGAAGGAACCAGTAACAGGCGGAGTGGAATTGCCAAATTATTTAGAAATCTTTTCTGGCTCTGATCTCTTTGCAGGTTGAATATTTCTAGACGCGCGGCCAACGCTGCTCCGCTGCTGGCCAAGAACATGTCAGATTTCACTAGCTAAGCAATGCGGGGTATGGTCAGTACTTCGCTGGGAGACCTCCAAGGAAAACTCAGGTGCTGTAGGATGTGGTAATTACTAATTCAGTAAATAGACTTCGCAGAGTCAGTGCAGCATCTGTGTCCGATCGAGGAGGATGTTGGAGCCCTGCTAGCAAAAAAGCACTGGGGAAAGGTTGGCAGGATACGTTACGACCCCATAAAACATGTTGGAATTATAAAGAAATATATATTGTGTATCATAATGGTATCAAGACCTCTTAAAACTTGTTACCTGCTCCCTCTGCCCCCCCCCGCCATAATGGGAGGTTGCACAGGCTAAGGTACTCTCCTTGCCTTTGAGAGATCCAAGTTCAAATCGCCCCTCTGGCATTATTCCTTGTCCAAATATGTGTTCTGCCTGCCAAAGTGCGTGCCACTGTAGCATGGGTCTATTTCTTTCTCACTTTGACCAGAGATTTTTATCTTGAGGCAAGAATTAGCATATAGGAATGGAAAAACCATTTTATTAACGTTTTCAGCCATAGCTGGAGCTGTAGGGTGTAAGTTTATTTCTGATGAAGAGAAAATGAGGTCGGTGTTCAGAACTCCACATGACTTGATCCTGGAACCTTGTCTGGGTTTCAATTTTTGGGCTTCCTTGGCTTTCAGTATGCAAAACCATAACTTCTAATAAGGTAATACCTCCTGTCCTACCTTCTTCTGTGCAGGGTTTCTCTGTAAAATATCTGGCTTTTGTCTGGCTCAGGCCTCCCCAGCTCCTACGGACAGCTGGTGAAGTAGATTACTCTACTTGAGGATGAAAAGTTCTTTCTGGTGAGTAGTAAATAATAAGTGGTATTTTTCTGTGCAGTATAAAGGTGGTAAAAATTATTGATCTCCTTACCTGGGGGAAATTGTTATTGATGTGTCTGAACACCTGTTTAAACAGCTCTGTAACAGAGAGGACGCTAATAAGAGATACCTGAAACATCTTTTAAACTTTGGCATAATCAACTTTACACAGGTATTATGATGTAAAATCTAATGGTTTCAACATGAGAGGGTTTTACTTGAATTAAACTGCGGGGAGGCCAAAACTTAATGTTCCTCTTGTTTAGCTAAATCAGGATAAAACCTAGTCTTCAGGTTGACTTTTTTCCCCCAAGCCAGCTTATACATTTGAAAAACGTACCTTCTTTTGCAAAGAAGGTATAGACAAAGTGATGACGTGTCCTGGAAAACACCAAGAGGTTAACATTTCTGCATCAATTTCATCCATTTGTGGCACTGTCTTATACTATTAGTACTGCAGCTTGGCCAAAAAAACAAACCCCAAACCAACAAAACACAGGTTCCTGATNGTACCTTCTTTTGCAAAGAAGGTATAGACAAAGTGATGACGTGTCCTGGAAAACACCAAGAGGTTAACATTTCTGCATCAATTTCATCCATTTGTGGCACTGTCTTATACTGTTAGTACTGCAGCTTGGCCAAAAAAACAAACCCAAAAGCAACAAAACACAGGTTCCTGACAGATAATCTTTGCTGATGTACTCTTTGAAATCACTCCCTGAATTGAAGCGATAGGCTGAAGCAGCCCCCTCTTCTGACCAGCCTTTAACAGGTTTTCAGCTGCTTTGTGTCTGAAATTGTCAGAGCTTTCTTCATCGTGAATGGGCAAAATATGTTAATTGATTATAGAAGTTTAAGTCCTGATCAAAACACTGGTTTGTATAGGGAGAAGGGGAAATAGTTAAGAAAAATGTAACTTTTCCTACTGATTTCCAAAAACACATAGTATCTCTACAACCTGTTGAGACCAAGTAGATATGAATTACCTTGCTTGTGGCTCTCTTTATTTTGCATCGGAGATGCTCAGGAAGTTATGCAAATCGGAAATGGACCATTAGGATATGCTGAAATGAATTTTTGGCCATGACCATTTACCTGTTTCAGCCTTGAACTGTGTGCTTCCAAGGTTGGTTGTTTTTATGTTAAACTAAAAATATGTAAAGAATACAATTTCTGCTGGTATAAAGGTTCGTATTCAGAATAAAGCAAAGCAAGCTTTTCCTTGCTGAAATGTATTTATTGCCAAGTAGGCTGAGAGAACATCTGGGTTTCTGCTGTATAAGATGGTCTTCAGTAGATTCTTGTTCTTTCCACAACGATAGTTGCCTCTTATAGCTGCATCAGAATGAAACTCTTTGTACCTATAAAGCTCTTAAACCATGGAATTTCTTCATTGCTCCTCCAGACAGTTATCATTTGGAGTCGTGTAACTTTTGACCTCCTTAACTTCTTGACTTCTGCTTTTCTTGCCTCTCTTCTAGAGTAACAAACTCTGCCATGCACACATATCTGTGCAGGCATTGCACTGGTTTTGAGGTGTACATCATGGTGCTTAGTCTGTGCTGTCTTGCTTTTTTGTGCTTATATTCTTACCACCAGTGCTAATTCTTAAAGAAGAAAATAAACAGGAAAAGTGATGCCTGTGGAGCTGAAAATCCACATTTATGATTTCAGAGTTCCCTTTGCAAAACTTCTCGCGTGTCCTCAGAAAACAGCAAAATGCTACGTGTCTCATTTCTGAAAGGGGCCTTCCTAAAGAGCTTTCAATCTGATACAAAACATACAAACAGAAGATGGAAAGAAGCTTAAACGTTTGGGAAGAAACCTTCCAGGCTGAACCGCTGCACACTGGCTGAAACGCCATGTTCTATCCAGAGTATGTGAAAGAGCATGGAAGAGCTCAATCCGTCTTCCCTTCGCAACCCAGCGCTGCTCTTTCAGATAGGTTTGGGGAGTGAACCACAGAAAAATCTTTGCTAATTGCCTCCCCATCTGTGTATTTAGGCGAAGTCCCCCGCCCCGATTGTTGTGGAATATCTATCTGAGGAAGACTAACAGAGGGAGTTGGGTGGAAGTGAGGTGTGGAGCAGAGATGAGGCTCCAGAAGGAAGGGGGGAGTACAAGTGTGGCAGGCTCTTTGGGAATCTGATTAATTTGGGAGGACTGTATGTCTGCATTAATTGCTTGGTGGAGGATGAGTGAGTGAGAGGATGATGTCTTTTTCAGGCTACTTCAAGCAGTGCCTGTGTCAAAGATGGGGTGAGCAACTATATATGAGTGACTGTGACTGGTCTCGTGCCACTCAAGTCTGTTTTCATGTTCATAAACTGCTGATTTTAGTGAAAATTATTTGTTCGGCATTTTTAGACTTTCTGCTTTTCCACCCAGTGTCCCCCCCAAAATATTCTGTTCTGCTGTTTGGCTTTTCATTATATGTGGTATAGCAATGGCTGCGTAAGTTGCGTGTTATTGTTTCTGCTCTGCAATAAGATGTTTGAAATGTATATTTTCCTTCCTGTCTTGAACTTCCCCTTTTCTTTTATATAAATACGTGTAAGTTTGGCTTCTGGGGATATTCTGTAGGCGTTGGAGGCTTTGTGCTTTGCATGGCTGACACAAAGAAGAAAAGGTATTATGAACGCTAGTGGAATATCTTTGGTAAGCAGCTGAAATGAAGTTATGTTTGTAGATAAAAGTCACTTTTTCTTCCAAGGCCTGTTCTCAGTGATCCCTAGCACTAAGATCTAAGGATTTTAGTAGTGGAACTGATTTGCACAAGGAAGTCTAGAACTCATTTATATATTGTATATATTCTACCGGTGGAATGGGCAAAGATCCTCAGTCCCTAAAGCCCTCCGTGGTACTCCAGCACGTTGTTTTTGCAGACTTGTTTTTGCCATCTTCCCCTGCCCCCCTGTACCTTGTGTGCATGAATAAAATACCTAATAGTACAGGGTGCCTGCTTGGCTCAGTTCTTTAGGTGCTTTGACTGGGCTTTCAATCCCTGTAGTCACTTTATTGAAACACAGCAGGATCCTTCTGGGATGGCCTCCAAGATGATCCTTTGAAAGATGAAATGTAGCCACTAATAAGCCATTCTGTTTCTTTGTCCCCCCTCCCTGCCTCCTGCCTTGGTGGGAAGCTATTTGGCTTCATATTTGCACTCCTATAAAAAGTTGGAGATGTACTGTCTCTTTTATTGGAAATAAATTAACAAATACAAACATGTAATGGAAGGGACTTGACCTGTGAAAATCCTTCCTTCCTTCCCTTTTCCTTTGTCTCTGTTGGGGCATGCTCATGTAACTTCAGGCTCTAAAAATAGTTACCAAAAAAGGGGAAAGAGAAGGGTGGGGGAAGTTTGGTTAGTATTTTTTTTTTGTGGTGGGGTGGTTTTTTTTGCCCTCTTTCCTCTGCTGAACACCTGGACCTCCCCAGAGGGATTTCCCGTCAGCTCTACCCTTTGAGGTTGACCTTAGTTGGTTGGTTGGTTTTGTTGTGCTTTGAATCAGAGCCGCACCATTTAGACATGTATTAAACGTGTCCCAGGAGCTCTTCACCTCCGCCCCTCCCTCCCCCCAATGCCTTGATGTCTATTAAAACAAATTTCTCTCCAGTCCAGTTGGGGAGACGTTTGAGGTGGGGAGCCATAAGTCATCTTGCATGAAGGGATGGGAATGCCACGTATTCCTATCTTGGCTCCCATGTGAGCACCGAGCTGGCCCTCGGCGAAGCCCAGAAAGACTCCATGCAGACGTGTCTCCGTCTCCAGTTCAGTCTTGTTCTTGCATCGCTCCCATCGCTGCGCTCCCATCCCCGAGTGCATGCTGCTGCCTCTGCTGGAGTGCAACAACAAAGCTCTTAAGAATACCCAGGCAGCCAAAAATAATAGCAATAAAAATAAAGATGTTATTAAAGCCAGATACGACTGATCTGAAGTCACAGCGAGTGTAACATGACTCAGTCAAATCCCCAGGACAGTTGGAGGCAGAAAGGGAAGGAGAGAGGAAAATCTCTATCTGTTTAAAGTTCTGGGCCCCAAACTCCTTACAAGTCGGCTTTGATAATTCATCAGACAACCACAAAAAAGAATGCCTCCCCCGCTCCAGATGCAACCGTGTCTTGTCCCAGCCTCTTTTTCCACAGCCTGTGAATCTCACCACATCAAGGGGGAGAGAAAATACATTTAAAAGTTCTCCTTATTTAGGTTGGGTAGGTTTGAAATAGCCTCCAAAGGCAAACGTGTGTGTGTGACTGAAAGCATGCTGCGTGTGTATGTACACATGTAGAGTCATACTTGGGAAAAGGGAAAAATTACTGGAAAAAACAGCATTTGCAGTTCACACCCAATGCAATTAGAGAAAGAGGCAGATGTAAGGCTATTTATTGTGGCACGATTAAGCTAACTAGAGAAAAAAAAAAACCCAAACCAACACCCAAGAGTAGAGAGTGGCCCAAGGCCAGCCTGTAGTCTGGGATGGGTAACTGCACCCTCGCCCCATCGGTTGCATTGGATGCAATAGGAGAGTAACTCGGAGCACAGGCAGCACTTTGCCAAAAAAGTAAGCTCTCCTGGATGTGTTCATTTGGCTGTTGGTGGGACGCTTGCTCGAAAAGCTGATTGACGTACCAGGGTGCGATAGGAATGGAAGAGAAACATAGGATGGAGCACTGCTTGCTGTTCTTCTCTGCTATCAAGACGAGAGATTAATTTTTTCAGGCCTATTGTTGTATTAGAGGTCTCGAGCAGGTGCCATGAAAGAGGTACTCCCCTGTGTCATTGGGGGAGAGTGGCTTTGGCTAACGGACTGGAAGCAAATGGTAGAGAAGGGGCCAACCGAGAAAACTTGGATCTGTTCTCAGTGTCACACAGTGTGTGTGTTTTGTTCTCAGATTTTAGCCGAGGCCAACTCTGATATAAACAGATAGGCTTCAAAGTAGTTGGTCTGAATAAAAGCTTACATGATATTTTAATGATTCAAGTCTTTGGGGACTGTAAAACTAGATTGAAAATCTCAGAAGGTATTAATTTTTGCTTTTTGGGCCAGGCAGAGATACAAGAAATAGATCTGGTTCAATTTTTTTGCTTGAAGTTTTGTTTGTTTTTCAGCATCCTATGACTCTGAGATGCTTTTGCACTTCTTATAATGGAAAATAACCTGCTTTTGAAACTGAAATTGTTACCTAATGTGTTTTTTTAATTTTTGATAGTTTTTTTCAAAATTTGAAACTCTTCAGTCTTTCAGGGCTTGAAACTCTTTTATTTTTTTTTCTTTCTCTGTCATTCAATGGAAAGGACTCATATCTTGTTGATGGTTTTTATTCTTGACAGGTTTTTGTTACTATCTTTTTTGACTTCATTTTATCAGTTTTGAAAATAAAGATCTTTAGAATAGGTCATGTGTAAATTCAGAGCAAATTTTCAGTGTCTGCACTGTTTTAAGTGGGGAAGGTTTTCTTTCCCTTTCTCCCTACCAGCTCTTTGTCTCTATGAATTGTCTCCTTTTGCCTTTTTTTAGGAAAGATTAATGAGAATTTCCATAGGCCACTTACGAGCGCATGAAGTTAACTTGTGGTAACCCTACAGCTCCGTTCCTGCTCCGGGCTGGAATCAGGCGGTGCCAAATGTGAATGAGGCATGGAGATTTCATTGCTCTTTTTCAAGCCTGAAAAGCCTTGAATAATCTTTTGAGGGATGAGCGGATCTGGTACTGAACATTTAGACCTCAGTTGTGGGTATTTCATGTCATTTTAGTCCTCTGGCTTTGCAGAAAACCTGTTCCTAATGTGCAGATCCCAAGGGATTTCAGACCCAGTGCAGATGGACCAGTTGAATGTTGTGCCGGGTTTTCAAGACTAAACCGCAAAGTCAGTATTTGCAATCCTTGTTCTGATAAACAACAAATTGTGCGATTTGCCCGAGCTCTGTCCTGGAGACATAAGTTGGGCCACAGTCTGGAGGATTTCCTCTGTTTGCCCATCTAACCCAGCAAGACTTGACTGCAAGATGCAATACAATTTGAGCACTTTATTTGCTACTGCTTGTTACACAAGTTCCAGACAGGCAATATGTTACTTGACTAATACCACAGACAGTATAACCACAGTCTTTCAAAATGTATTTGATGTCCCTAACAGAGCCTTGTAAGCTCCGCACTGTATGCCCAGGCTATATACAGAAGTTTTAATTTAGGAAGGCTACTACTTGCACTTGTGTCAATATTACTTTAAAAAGTGTTTGGGCGGAGGCGGGGAGAGATGAGAGAGCAAGTTTGGAACAGATTCCTGGGAATCAGTATGTCAATATATAAAGTCAAATCTTCTATCAAGGATTATATACAAAATGGAAAATGAATGGTCTGGAGAATTTTTTGTGAAGCATGAGCTAGCACAGACAAACTCCCCGTCTAGTTTTTGTTGCCCTCGCTGCTGTCAAATCTGAACACTTTCTGATAACTGACATGACTTACATCTGTCACACACGTTTCATTTTCTGTTTCCCCAGTGGAGCAATATGTTTTATTTATTTTTAAATGCGTACACTGCTGGTGCCTATATTAGAAGAAGTTAGGCTGTGTTAGCGTGCCCTCGGTGCGGAAGGCAGTAAGGCTGGGATGGTCTGTAGCTGTTGCATTTATTCCCTGGATGCTGGGAAAGTTGAGTCCAGCATGAAACAAGATGCATCCTCTGACGTGAGAGGGGAGTAGTCACCAGCCACTACCTCTGTTTTCTAGGTAATCTGGATTCAGATGGCTGTGTTTAAAAGATGAATATTTTTAAATGCTTTCGGAATCCACTTGTAACTAAGGCCTTTTTTTGTTGTTGTTGCTGGAGCTGGGATTTTCATAGCGAGTGAAAGGAGTTAAATGCCCAGTTTCTGTGTTACGTAGGTATATATTGATGTGCAACTGCCCTAGGTTACTTGGACCATTCCTACACGTCTGTTAATTATCACTGAAATATTGTGTTGATTAAAACACTTCAAGCATTTCCAAAATGCGCCACCTCGTTCCAGTGCAGCGAAGCCCGGTGGGCTGCTGAAATAGCGCCGGTTTAGAATTTGCAGAGGGTCGGTTAGGTGCGTGTGCATGCCTTGTCCCTGCTTGTGTCTTTAGCTGGGATAAATTGATGAGCCTGGAATTTGGGATTCATTTCCATGAGGTGTCTCAATTTTATAAAACTGTTTATAGCAGTAGATTTAACATTGAGCTGAACTTTCTAATTTCTCAAATATGTTAATGAATCTGATAATAATGAACGTCTAGTCCATGTGCTCTGTAATTTAAATACCTTTTTGGAACTGTATCCAAACACAGAGCCATACTTCTGACCTTGGAGCTACTTTTTGTGCTGAGATTATTCCTTTCCCAAATGTCATTATCAGCTGTGATCTGTTGGGTATAACCAGCCGCTGTGCCTAGACACCAGTGTTCGCAGAAGGAGTGACTCTCAGGTTGTGTTTCAGTGGCTTGCTTAGACACCTGAATTACTCCAAGAAATGTTTGTCCTTCTGTATTTTTCCTAAGCAAAATTCTGGCTGTGTCCTCCCCATCACTTGAATGGCAATAGAGACGGGTGGTGAAGCCTCACTTTGGGTTAGGTCTTGGTGCACCCAGGGCATTTTCTGAGCGCTGAATTTGAGTGTGAGCCCTTAACGAAACAGGAGAGAGATACGAGGGCAAAGAGGTGGTGTTCGGCTGAACCTACCAAAGTTTAAGATTTAATTGAAAGGATATTGTTGGATTGTTGCAACATATTGCTTTTCCATATTTCCATATGTGATCCTAGCTTGGGGTCATTTGAGAGCAGTCCAAGTGATGACTTCAGCAAGTATCTTAAATAAATTAGGATCAGGCAGTGACGGAAGAATTCTGGTTGTGGTTGGTCTGTCTTTTGGAAACTAGAGCATATTAGCAGAAACCAACAACAAATTTAGTATCGTGAATCTATTGGGAAAGGAGGAGAAACTTCCACATTGCAGCATCTCCTACCTCAAAGTGAAGGATGTGAAATATCTCAGTTGGCCACCACATCATGAAGGACGATTTATTGCATCAGTTTAAAAACAATTCTGTATTCTCTGGGGGCTCTGTCCCTTACTAGCAGAGTTTTGGACTCAGGGATCTAATAGCTCTTTTTCCATCTCTAACTTTTGTGGCTTGCCATATGTAGAGATAAACATCTTTCTTTCCGATCAGCATTGATGGACAGACTTTCAGGCATGGAAACATTATTGTGTGTGTGGGATAGGGGGAAGGGAGGTAAGGCCATTTGCTGAGTGTTATTGTCTGCAGGGCATAGGATTATTGGAAAATGATAAATAGCTGGGCAGGCAAAGGAAATATGAAAACCCTGTCACGGAACAGAGCTGCCCAAGATTTCTGTTCATATTGCGGTGACCAAAAGAAATTTACATTGGAAAAACCCTCTTGCCTTCAGGGCTGAATGTTATGAACCTTCAAAGTGATTCTTGAGAAGAAAAGAAGTTGGGAGTGAAAGGAGTGGGAGGGATTGCCATGCTGTTTCTACGGAGCAGGGGTCACTGCAGAATAACATTCATCATCTTGTTGGTGCCGTCCTGAGAATGGGAACAAGGTGGGAGAGATAAAAGCAAGGTTGAGCTGCAATCTGGCATTTGCTGCTTGTTCTCCATTCCCATGGGAGCTGTGCGTGGACTAAGTCCAAACTTTTTTCTTCTGGATTTCATTCAAGGATTGTTCAGCTGGCCTGCGGACTGGGTACCTTTACTGTAATAACTTGTTTTTCCCTCAACTTGCTTGGACTTCAGCCTTTCATTCAGCTGTATTAGTCACAGGCATATGTATCATGGACAAATCTTCTGCTAGTGTAAGTCAGCATGGATCTATGAGAGTTTACAGCACTTGAAGATTGGATCTAAGAATTGAAATATTGGCCATAATTTGTGCCTCAAGAAAGTAAGGACAGAGATCAGTCCATCATTGACATGTAATTATTTCCATTGTAGGTTGCATCCCATTCGAAAAACGTCACCAGATTTGTTCTTGTTATTTCAATTCCTCCCCCCACCTCGCCCCCACCCCCCAGCCCAAAACTAAGCCCCCTGAAAAACAATAAAACACTGGGCAGGCTGAAATGTTAATGAGGGTAAACTGAGACAGTCTCTGTTTCTTTTGAAACCAAGGAAGTGGACAGACTGGCCATGGTAGATGATTCTCTGTGTTCCTTATATGTGTCATGGGGCAAAAGGTGTAAGTTATGGGTGCTTTGTATGCAAAACGAACATCAAAGGAACTTGAAAAATACGGTATTTTCCAATAACATTTGATTTAAAATAAAAAATAACTGTTTTGATTGGCAGGCTTACTTTGCAATTGGAAAACAGGAAGTTGCATCTTTGATTCAGTTATTGGACCAAGTAATTGAATTCAAACTGGGGGCCTAATTTTCAGAGTAACCGAGCACCCTTTCATTGCATGTTATGTTTCTAAATGGGGGGGCGGAGGCATCGCATTTTGTCATCTCCTCTGCATTCACTGTATTTGAGGCTGCCAGGAATTGCGTTGTGTTTCGCATAGGGGGTGATGGAAACAGCGCATCAGGCCCAGCAGCAGAGGTTCCGCTGCTGTATTTAAGTGTGCTATGTTTGCTTTTTCATGTATATTTAGAGACCCTAGCCATCTGAGGCATAGATTCAACATTCCTGTGGCTCTGGCTGGGCTGGCAGACCGTCACTGCTTTGCAGCACTCACCAGCTTTTTGTTCCTGGCAAAACTCTCATTTAAATTATCTCATTTGGCAGATCCGTCAAGGAGAGATGAACACGCTCTTATTATAACTTCTAATCCCTGTTTCGCTGTTTGATGTTGCTGTCCACCCAAGTGATGTGATACTTTGGTATTACAGGCTGAATGACAGCTGTAATGAGGTTGGGATTTTCACATGAGAAGCGCTCAGCGCTTCACTTTTAGGCTTGTTTGCAGGTTCCCATTGGAACGGTGGAGACATGGATTATCACTTGAGAGGTGGAGGCTCAGTGGCTGCACGTGGTTGTGCTGGGTGTTCTCAAGAGCTAGTTTAGACTTCAGTGCGCTCCTAAGGCCCTACATGTTGCATTCCCATTTTCTTTCTAGAGATTCAGCCTGGCTTCAGACCGTCTTTAAATCTTATTCAACGCCAGTGCTGTCTTATGAAAATCCCTGACCACATTATCTACCTAATGCTGGTTTTATAGTAACATCTCAAAGGCTGATGAAAGATAAATTTTGTTGCGCCAGGCACATCCCACCACAGCTGTCCCCATGGAGGGGTGGTTCATGTGCATTTGCGTGCGCTGGAAGCACAGGCAAAGTGTGGCTGTGTAGGTTATCCCAGAACTGGCACACAGGGTGCTCTACCCGGTCAAAGTGTGTAGCCGGGCAGTGAACTGGATTTGGAACCTGTCCCTGAGGCAGGTCGGACACAACAGTGTGGACCCATCTGCTACCTCAACAAAACCTTGTTCCAAAAGATGCCGAAGTATTTTATAAGCTGTGGATACGGCATTGACGTCTCTGAAATAATTATTAGATACAGTTCAAAATGGGAAAAAGAAGCAAGGCTGAGAGCTGGTGCAGTGTGTACTGGATAGCCAGGCTATTCTCCTAAAAACACAGTGGCGGCACCTCACGTGACTTTTGAAGTTGATTTTTCATTCCCGACATATGGCTTGCACTTGAATGGGGGAAATGCCTTGTTCTGAGTAGTATCTCCGCCGGGCGCTCACCGGAGCTGTAGGAATTAGTGTTACCGGATCAGGTTCTGGGTTCATTCAGCCCAGTGTCTCGTTCCAGGCAGTGCCCAGAACCAGATGCCGCTTCAGCAGGAAGTTTATATATTCTTGGAATGGACAATTATGAGATAACTCGGTGTTAAGGGAGACTTCTTTCTTTCCAGTGCAAACTGACTTACGCCTTGCAGCTCTACAGCCTAATGCTGGGACTTGGGTATAATACAAAGCAGTTTTTCTAGGTTCTGTAGGGAATCTGGTTTAAACCTGCTTGGACAGAGCCTTAAAGGAGATTGGGGACCTGTAGATTTTGTACTGTGGCACAGAGAACTGTTCTCCTGGGACTATTTTCTTTCTTCAATACTTCTCAACCAGTGTTTTCCATTTGACAACTGATCTTTGCGCTGGCCGCATATTTAAACCAAATAAACAAACAAAACCCACAGTTGCTTCTTTCCCTATAATTTCTGACCTGAGATGACACAGGCTTTGACCGGATCAGGTTACACTGCATCCTGCTGCACATAATGCCACACTTTTCCCGAAGGCACTATTTAACTGCCAGCCGGCTAAGCTCATTTGATCCCGCTTGCTGCGGGCTGTGGCAGACTGGCATGCTGCGGGATGCATCGCTGCGGCCGCCCACCCGGCAGCGCAGCAGCAGAGGGGACCTCGGCACCGCTCTGCCCACCGCGCTGCATCCTCCTGCTGCAGGCTGCGCGGGACGTGCCCTTTTCTTTTTGCCCTGTGCACACTGCTTATCCTTTCACGATAGCCCTCCCGGTAATTTCGTATCTTCAGACAGCGTGCTTGAACTTGAAAAGGGCGTTTCTGATGTCCTGCTAGTGAAAATCACCAAGGTCTGATGAAAACAGTAGGGCATGTAGGAACAATAGAGGCTGGGCCAGTCAGGTCACAGTCTGACTGTTGCCAACTCATCTGCTTCTGATGTTGCGTAAATGTATTCTTCACTTTGCGTAGGACTAGAATAATTTACAGTGTTTTGCTTACCTTTATTTCCCCGCCTTGTCCATAATCCTTTAATAGGTTTACCCCCAGTTGAACTGTCTCTCGGACCCCGAATCCCAGTTGTCCCAGAACACAGAGGCACGCAAGCATTTTCATATCAGATTAAAAACTCACTGACCGCAAAAACTTGGAAACTTTACCTCCTGGTTTGCTCTTCTTTGTTAGACTATGCAGAAACTTTATCAGTGTTTCAGCTATTAATAGATTGTTTTGCTTTTCTCAATATTTAAGGCCTTGTGTGACCCAACTCATAACTTACAAGAATTTTTGTATGTCTGTGTTTTAATTCCACTGGCTTCTGTGTCAGCGGATGAGCTTTGATTGGTTACGTTTACCTAATATATAACCAAACAGAGACAGTAACTGAATGTGGTTTGCTCAGATATGTAGTTTCTTTCTAGGCACATGATTCATCATCTGTGAGAGAGACTGCAGCTGGACAGCAGGAACTTTGCCGGAATGGAGATGAGGCGCTCTCTCTTTTCTTGTAGTCTCCTCCGCACCTCTCGCTATCTTCCAGCCTTTTCAAAAGTCTTCAGAAAATTAGTAATAGCGAGCTTGACAAAAGAAAAACATAAAATCACTAGGACCTTTAGGAAAAAAAGGAAAAATTCATGTTGATCGTTAGTTGGCTTTTCTCAAGACATCTCACAGCCCATATGTAAACTGGTGTATAAGCATACATTTAACGATTATAAGCAGTGGCCAGCCTTCTAATAGTTTTAATGTAAAATATGCAGGAATAACTGATGAAGTACACATATGCCTTTAATTCCGTGCCTAAAAACGTAGGAGAAAATATTCACCTTTTGCAACTCCTGATTTTCTAAGGGAAATCCAAGTGTTGGCTGTTGGTTTGCTTTTGTTTAAATGTCCCCTGCCTTAAGAAGCCTGACTTTGGGTACTGAACTGGAATCTTTTGCCGTGCAACTAGGTATCAGTCCAGCAGCAGTTCGGAATTAAAATCCAAGTTCTCGGATCCAGTGGTGAGACAACGTCGCATGTGGAAAAAAAACCCCTTCCTTAGGAATTCAAGTGGGATTATTTTAAACAAATATGTGTGGGCGTGTGCACACACAAAAACACATGCATATAGACACACATTGTAGAAAAAATATTATGAGGCCTTCAGTGAATTTTTTTAAACTGGAAATGAGACGTGACTTAAATAGTAAGGATAATTAACTATAGGAGCAGTTTACCAAGGGAAGTGATAAATCCATCATCACTTGGATTCTAACCTGAGATTGGGTCTTTAGAAAAAGCCTGTAGGTCAGCCTCAAGGTACTGCGCAAAATCATATTTACTTTTGTAAAAGGGAAGCACAACCTTCCTCCACTGGAGGTGGGATTCTGGAACCTATTTTATGTGGGTGGTTGCAGTAGATGTTCATAGTGCTCCTTTTCTCTTGCAGCTTATTTTCCCCCCACCTCCAATTTTAAAGAGCTTGGTTTCATGGAATCACAGAAGGGTTTAGGTCGGAAGGAACCTTAAAGGTCATCTAGTTCCAACCCCCCCACCATGGCTGCTAACACGGTTTGTTGGCAAAATGGAAAAAACCCAAGAAATGCTGTGTCTGTGGAGACTGATTGATGTGTAACTGCTGTGTAGGCACCTACATGTTTTTGCCTTTGGACTCACCACTCCAATCGGTTTTGCATACTGGTATTAGCGCTGACCAATACTTAATGTTTCAGAGGAAAAATGAAAGCCTGCTGTAGAGGGAATTACTTCAGGTTGATTACCCATAACAGGAAATGTGGAAGGACAGGGTCCCTCCAGTGATTACTTCGTGTATGCTGAAATCCAGTCAGCTTTAGCTTCTATAGATATACATCTTATTACTGGTCACAGAATTAGCTAGCTTTTCTGGCAGTCCAGCTACAATAATTAACTCTAAATTTGTGTAGCCATGAATGCAAGAGCTTGGCTACACGGGGTGTGAAGACAGGTTTTTCCTTGTGTTTTATTTCCTTACAGTGGGCTCGGCCATTGTGAGCAATTTCTGATACCGTCTTACAAGCTTTAGTCAATATTCTGTACAATCTTCTCTGTCCCAGTTGAAGTAAACACGGACTTTGATGTTTCCTGTCAAATTTTCAACCATTCTTGCAAAAATCCATTGCTGCTACTGACGTTTCATATCGGGCTGCAAAACGAAATACCTGTTAAGTCTATTTGGTACCATTGGAGTGATAGCGAGAGACCATCTTAGAGATGTTTGAGATTCCTTAGGCAAGGTTGGGAGCTGAAATCAATTCTGTGTTTGTTGTTTTGGCAAAACTACTCGAGCCTGGTGTCATCCGAATACCTCCCTTGGTGAGCCTGAATTTGGTGATCTTTGGTGAAATGGCCCTTGGGCCAGTTGTTTGTGCCGAGGACGGCCCTGGATGTGGCCCCTCCTTGGTCCGGAGGGGGTGGAAAGGTGCTTCATTTCCCTCCCTCCCTCTTCTTTGACCCTACCCTCCCGCAGGCTGAGCCTGGTATTTGGTGGTTTAAAAGGATGGGTCAGGAATATGAGACAGTCATATATAAGGTAGGATTATATTGTTTGCTTTCTGGATTTCTCACCCTTGTGAAAGATCTAAAGATGGGCTTTGTCATCCTCTTGCTGAAGATTGCCCCCTCCCCGCCTCATTGTTTTGGTAAGAATAGAGCTTAGCTTTGTTTCTTACACCCCTTTTAAGGTAAAATAATGTTAATAAGTAATTGTGCCAAGCAAAGCTTTGTGGAATGTTTTCCCTGACAAATGCTATTGTATCACAACTGAATCATTTCTGAGAAATCTGTTTCTGCAAATCTCTGATTTTGTGAGATGATGATTTTACAACAAAGCATTCATTTTATCCTAGGAATACAAGACACAAGACTTACTGCAGTCAAACCCAGCCTGAAAGATGAACAACTTTTACTTTTTTTTGGTGAGGGGCATGCATATGTAAGGAAGAAGAGACGTTTTCTCACCCGGGAAGTGGTAGCCAGCATTTACTGTGCCTCCACTCTTTAGAACAACTAATTATGATCACATATGTTTGGTCTGTGGAGAACCTGTGCGTTTGTTTCAAAGCAAAGTTCTGTGTTTGCAAAGATAATAATTTTAGAACTGGATTTTTCAGCCCTTGACGATGCGCAGAAAACCCACATTTTGCATATGTTATCACCTGTATGTTCCCTTTCATATTCACTGACCATTTGTGAGTAATTTAATAGTTTTGCATAAGAAGAGATGAGCTCTGAGAAGAGAACAATGGTGCTTCACAATAATTAAAGCGAACACATGGTTTAGAACTTTAACAAGGCTAATAACGTACACATCCCAACTGTATCTTCCCAGTAGTCTGGATGGGTGCTTGAAAAAGTACAAGAGGCGATAGTAAATGGAAATAGAATCTTCCTATAGAGAGAAAAGTAAAGAGTGTTTTGGAAAAATCAGACGTTCTCTATTTAAAAATCAGCATTGGTTCCAAACATGGATGACTCCCTTCCTTGAGCCTGGCTGGGCCCTAAGAGCAATTTGAGGACTCCTGAGAACTTCAACTTGAGCTAGAGCTTATAGCGGTTTTGTATTCCCCGTTGTGTTTCTGTTGGGAGGCACTGAACAGGCATATTTCATTAAAACAGTCAGGTTTTTCAAAATAACACAACAAGAACCAAAACAAAAGCTCTCCCATTTTATGAGGAAATCCCTTTCTAGCTCTCCCCGTGTGTAGCGCATTGCCAACCTGCTTTGCCTTCAGTGCTATGGGCACTTCTGTCCGGTTCTGTTTTGGGGAGAGATGAGTTCTCTACAAATAGTTTTCTTCTGACTGGTCCTCGTTAGGAGAGAATAGAGGAAAACGACGGGTCACATTTGTGCTGACGTTGTTATGCACTCTGGTGTACCGTAGGAGTACAGAGCTTTCTTCAGCAGGGAAGAGTAGTGCTATGGCTTATCCTTCTGGCCTGAGACCTTCAGAAAAGTTGTGTGCTTAAGCACCGCGGTCTTCAGTTGTTCAAATTAATACTTTGAAGTAATCTGATTTCCAGAGAATCACAGGAACATGTGATTTCTGAGACGAGAGTTCCTTTAAGGTGTCTCGAGTGAGGCTCCCCAGATGACTCAGTCTGGAAAGAGAGGGCCCTGTTTGTTTGAGAGTGACGTGTCTCTGTGTGTATCACGTTTTACTTAACGGAAAAGCATTTACTTTGTGAGGAAGACAGAGGATGTTTTTGGCTTGGGAAGGGGCAAGCACGTGGAATAATTCTGCTGGCTTCGGTATTTCCTATTTATGTTGAGGAACTTGCTCTTTTTTGCTGTTTTACTACATTTTCAGCTTTGCAAGTATATGATGAGGGCAGGCTAGTTTTTTGGCTTCCAAGGAGGATGAATTAATAAAAACTCGGTATGTGGGAACGTGTTGCCCCTCTTAAAAGGCAACAGGACAAATGTTGGTGCCTCCGAGTCAACCTCTTTCCTGGGTTCAGCGTCCCCTCCAGTACCTTGACACTTCTGCTTAATACAACTCGGTTCCTACGCTTGCGGTGCTCCTCCGTTTGGGCTGAGAGTGTGCTTTAAGCCTGATCATTTACTGCAAGTCTATAATTAAGGTCTTGTATACGTTCAGATAGATCACAGGCAACAGGGGCAAGAGATGTCATCAGTCATAATTTCCATAACCTAAAGATATTTATTTTTTTTTGGTTATACCATATATTCTTTTTCTTATTATTTTGTGACTTGGCAGAAATATCCTTTTAAAAGTAGGCCACCATGTCCTTTCCTCTGTTCATTATAAGCGGGCTGCTGGGAAAGCCCCAGACTGCCAAGGCCTCTATTTTTGGTTTCCTTCTGCAGTATGAGGACAAAGTTTCCTTCAGATACGGCTCTAGCCAGGGAACTCATCCGATGGACTACAGCATATAATTTTAGTTAAAAAGAGAGGGAAAAAAAGATCAACTGTAATCTATAGTGCTGCTTCACTATGATGTATCTCTGAAGGTCCGTGTAACAGAGCAGGCGCCAGCAGCGACCGCTCTGCAGTTAAGGTTGCAAAACATCTTCCATTATGACACTGTTTTCAGTGCTTAGGGCCTTTGGAAAAAATTACCTATAAGGCTGAAATTTTTGTTTCTTGGTGACTGTCAAAAATTATGGTCTCTCCAAAATATTGAGCAAAGTCGATCCAACAATTTCTTTTGCGTTATGTGATGGTAAACCAAACCTCTGAAAACCCGAGCTGTAGAATGAACAAAACCCACACACATAATCCAATGCTTTTCAAGTGGCAAGAAAAAACATTTTTAACAACTACAAAGTATTTCAAACCTTGACTCTGAAATTCTGCACAACTCGAGTTCACATTGAGCACTGCAACTTTTGCATGTGAAAAAAAGCTGCATATTGTTTCCTAATTTCTTTTATGAATATAAAATGATAGGAATATATTGATGATACTTGAGATGGGATCTATATTGAAGTTATGCCCCATTTATGCCCTTAATGATATCTCATTGTGCAGTTTGTGCTACTTACGGGATTACTTCTTCCAAGTCGATGCTGGAAGATATTTCAAAAGGAGTCGCTAATCACAGACCTGCATTTCCCGTGTTAACTTTGTAATGTTTTGCATTATGTTCTAAGTATGAAGCTTTGCTTTTGAAAGGGAAAAAGTATTTCTTTTATGAAGATAGTTATCAAAAGAGAAGCAGACGTGCTTTTGCACTGTCAATCCAGTTTTGCAAGATGCTGTCTCCAAGCTCACAATTACATCAGTAAAGTGTGAATTTTATGGCCTGCGACAATGTAAAAATGGTAAGAGTAAATGCAGAAGTCGTCCAGAGCCACTTCTGCTCCATAAGGACTCACTAAAGATTAAAAGTTCTTTTGTGGTGCAAATTCAGAAGAAGCTACTAGTAGCAGATAGGAAGAAACAGGTGAATGACAAAAATAAACTGTGTATTTTCTAAGTGCAAATGCCCAAACTCTGCCTTGCTACCGCAGAGTTCCATGAACTTTACACTGGTGCATCAGTACATGTAACTTAGGCGAACCGTGGCAAAATTTGAGAAGTCAAGCTTGTTTCGGTATGTTTCTGGGGCAAGTGGCATTGGTGTACTCTATGCCAGATGTAACTACTTCGCATGCAATTTCTTAACATAGCCTTAAAAACAGCTGTTCATCTGCAGTCAGGATGGAAGAAAGGTAGTTAACTAAATATTACATAATATGTATTATTTTAGCATGTATTTTAGTATAATTTTGGAAGGCCTTGTGTAGCGTAACATTTATATGGGTACGGCAGGTATGATGCAACCTAAGGAAACCAGCACCTTTCAGAGGGGCAGCTGGGGGCCAGGGCTCTACGGCGTATAAAATTCACCCTGGAAATTTAGAAAGAACCATACCTGAACATCAGGGACTCCAAACTTTTCTCAGTTGCAGGGACACCAGGAGATTGTCCACCCCTGACTTTTTATTCAGGTTTGCTGCCTCTCTGCTGTAACTGCAATTTAATCATTTGACAAGCCTAAACTGAAAACATCTCTTGCTCTGGCAAAGGGGGTGAGTTTGCGAGTGAGATTTTGGAAGCATGTTTAAAAAAGGACAAAAACAACCATAAAAGTCTGTGAAGAGCAGGCTGAAAATAGCTGGTGTTAGCTCTGATCCCTGTTGGTGGTGTGGGAATCCCTGGGATATTCTCCACGCTGCTTCAGCAGAGGGGTGTTTTAAGAGTCGTGCCTCAGACACGCAGGCATTGAGCGCGTACCCCCCTGCGATCTCCTCTCGTGCTGATTAGACTCGTGGCTCCCCTTTTTCCGCCTGTTTTCCAAATTATTTTTTGTGGAACTCGGGGCTAAGGAGAACTGCTAACACACCGGCTGGCTGCACGACTGCCAATACAGCGCCTCTTCTGTGTGCCTGCAGCCGCGATGCACATTGAGGAATCGCGGTACGAAGTGACATTAGGCTCACTCCGCTTTCTGGAAGACGGGCGGACGGCTGTCGTTGCCGTCTCCCCGGGCAGTATGGCTTATGTTGAGGCTTTTTTGTGGCATTGTTGCAATTCAAATGTTATTATACCACCGAAAGTTATTATTATATAGCATCTTTGACGGTGTCCAAAATTGAGGTAATAACTGGGTTTCCATAAAGACCACACGTGATGCAGTTATCTGGAAACCTGATTTGGCTCTCCAATGGCGCTGGTTGCCTCACTTTGTCACTGTAGTGCTGGAGCCCCAAAGGGAGCAGCTTCTACTGCCTATGCTAGAGTGAACAGTTCTCTCCTGAACACAAGAAATTAGTCTTTTCCCATTTCCAAATATTTTTACCGACTTGATTCTTGTTGGTGTCCTCATTGGTACATGATGAAGCAGAAAAGCTCATTATGCTATTGATTAGTTCATTTTTTTTTAGTGCATTTCTTCAGCAGATCTGCAACTGTAGGTGATTCACTGGCATCTTGTTCTACTGCCGTTATTGGTTTTGTTTGCACAGTATTTATCTAGTTAACAAAATTTCAAGTGTCCTGTTGTTCCACTTGCATTTGATGGTTCCACTATAAAGTTTGAGTGCTGTATGTAATTGCCTGTGTTCCTGTGAATTCACTGAGAAAACTACTGATGTGCATGATTTTTTTACATGCTCCTCAGTTACTTAAAATGTTGGTCCCAAACCAAGAAGGGAACAGGAATGCTTCTGAAAAAGTGAAATATCCATCTGAAATTGCATGTCTAAATTTTGGGCCCTCGGTCATAACACTAACGTTATATTAAAGGAGGTGTAATTAAATGACTTACTGTCTGCTAATCCATCCTTACTCTGGTATCTATCGTTGCCTAGTGTTTAACGACTTTCTTGCGTTTGAAATGAACTGGTTTTAGGTGTGTATTGACACTAACTGTAAGGAAGGCAGAACAATACATAGGGAATACAGAAAGAATCAGAACTTTGGACCGCAAACAAGACAACTGACCTGATTTTGGGTAAACCCAGCTGAATCCTTTTGCAGAGAAGCAGTCTGAATCTCACAGGTGCTCATTAGCAGGAATAACCTGGAAAAAAATAATGCAGAAAGTTAGCAATGATAAAGGAAAAAATAGACATATGTTCTGAAAAGAAATGGTGCTTTGTAACGTTTATCCTCAAAGGCATCAGTGGCTGTGGTGGTATAACCGCAATGAGCAGAGTGGGAATGGAAGTGGCTGGTCATCTCTTTGGTTATTTTAAAGCAAGCGGCTT
>RSEF01000020.1:4299586-4323853 GCA_003993805.1 Himantopus leucocephalus
GTAAATTTACTTACAATTACCTGCTTAAAGTAGTAAATTCTTTTCCTTCCATTCGAGAGCGAGAAAGCTCTCGGGAGCGGAGCTCAGTCCCTAACAGCAATCCACCAGGCAGTCATGGCGCGCTGCCACGTAATTCAAACAGTGGTGACCTCAGTGTGCCACGTAAGAAAAATTATCTTTTTCTGCCATAATGAATAAACAGTGTTGGGGGCTCATTAGAATCACTCTGCGTTCATTCGGAGCGAGGACATGCGTTTGAAAATGGCTTTTAGCTGGTTTGCAGGTGAAGGGTGTGCGTGAGGGAGCAGAGAGGGTGATCCCCTCCTTTTTCCCCGTGCGCGTTTCTCCTCCCTGTGCCTCGCTGCTTTATCAGGGTGCACGGAGGAGCTGGCCATGAGACCGGGCTCCCTCCGCACGTCGGGGACATTCCGTGGTAAGCCTGGATGCCACCGGGGTTACTCAGCCGGGGTTGTCCTAGGCAGGACGGCGGCACCGTTTTCTGCTGGAGAAGGAGGAGTGGGGAGGGAGAGAGGTGTCCTGAGTAGCTGAAAGGAAATCATTGACAAGTGGCCGACGAGCAATTCGCTCAAAATGATCTGCCTCTTAAACGTTCGGCAAACAGCAGGGCAGGGATTTGTACGGGCTCTGGCACTGCTGGTGGCTATATAAATTAATACAGGTTATAAGCAGGGCCAGCTTGTTTGTAGAGAAGCAGGAGCGAACCCACAGAAGAGCTGCTTTTGAATTTTGGACACTGAACAAAGTTTTAATCTCCAGTAGGTCCTGTATTTTTTCTTCTCCCAGCCCTCCTCTAAACACCTCCCTTTATTTATTTATTTTTTCTTTTCATTTGCTTCTGTCTCCCGTTACACGCTTAGATCTCTAATAGCTCAAACATGACTGGGCTTCGGTCCAGACTCCTGGCATGCGGTGCCCAGCCTTTGCTGGCCTTGGTCCGACTGCAGCAGGCCATGGCTGGTTTTCTGAACAGCCGATAGTGAGAAGAATCGAGGCTTTTTCCAAATCGGAGGGTGATGTATCCCGATACGGGAGCTGCACGTAAGAGGCCAGTTTGGATTTAAAAAACAACGACAAAACAAATAGTCCTTTTTTTTTTTCCTAAGAAGCAGTCTGAAAACAGTCTGTAAGAATGTTAATAAACCAGGTTTTAGTAACAAATAATAATAAATGGAGAAACTGAGTTGTGATTGACAGATTTATCAGCCTGTTTGCTGAAAAAAGCATAATCAAAAATCTTTGCATTTCAATAATGTTTTGACTGAAAGTGTGTTGTCTATGATGTACAGTGTGACAGTCCCAGAGAGCTTACAGTCCAATCTGTCAGGAAAAAAAAAAAAAGAGATTTTGGAAAGGGAGATGCGGGGATGGGGGAAGAAATGCTATTGCCGTTATGCTGCTTAAAAAAACTGATGGGCAAATTAAGTAACTGATCTGGTATCATCCGGGAGGTCTGTAGCAAACTGAAAATAGAAAGCAAACGTTCTGATTCCCAGTGAAGTCCTTCAGCCGTTAAACCATCCTTCTTTTCTGTCCTGTTCCTTATATATCCCTCATTAGCGTAGTTCCAAGTGTCTTCCTAGAGTGCCTTGAGAGATATGACTAATGTGTCATGGGTTTATTAATCTTATCCTTTGTTTGGAAGGGCCTTGTCTCTGGCTGCATTCTCTACTGTTCGGAAAGCCTGTTGGGAGGGGTTTTGTTTCTTTGCTTGATTTTAAACACTCGTGCCACTCTGTACTCCTATTTGAGAAGGAAGGTGGAAAGGTGCTATGAATGTAGCACTGAAAGCATTAGGGATTGTGGTGGTCCTTAATTCCTGGTGGTATTTGTTATCCATTGCAGCCTTCATTTCAAATTTTTAGATTTTTTTGTAGTCCAGGCATTGAGCACCTTTAAGATGAGGACAGAGACGTAGATTGATTAGATCTTCTACTGAAAGTCACTGAAGATACAGGGGACAAGTTTGATGTGCTTGCAATAGTCTGTGTTACCGATGAGGTACGCTGTAAAATTCTGCTGCAGATTTGAGGAAAGAGACACTTGCTATGAAATTCCTGCCAGTATCAGTGTTGCAGCTCAGGTTTGGAAACTTTCTAATCTCCTCCAATGCTGATTTAACAAATCACTAGTACTTGAGGTCCAAAGAAATGATCCCCCCTGACTGAGCTTTGCGTGATACGATTTTGCACTCGCAAAAAAAGTTTACTTCCATTTTTTGCCTTTGCAGTCTGTTTTCAGAAATAACAGTAACAAGGCTCGTGACTACGAGGGGTGGGAATGTCGGGTGAGACAAGGAGTTGCGTGTCTCAGTGAGGAAATTGCAGATGTAAAATAGCATCCACAAAAATGTTGGCTACATATGAAAATAAGCTTTAATGGTTTAGTGGGTATATATCACCTTAAAGCTGGTGTTCATTTGTCCGGTAAAAAAGGAACACCACGGTGGCCTTCTATTTTAATTTACTCTCATTAATGGTCGCAAAAGTTCATCTTTTGCTTTAGTTTCCTCAAGTGATGCCTGGAGTTCCTTTCTATATGCGTTCTGCAGGTTTATTAAACAAACAGCATAAGCACCTCAGTGCCTCTGAATCAGATGCAAGCTCTCCCTCTTAAAAGACACCACTTTAGGTCACGCTGACCATTAAGCATGAGCTCGGTTCCCGTTGACTGCCATTCACAGCAGCAAATGGGTCAGACCCAGAAGGGATCTGGACACTGAAGTGCAGAGATGAGATACCCAGACCTGTCGTTACTGTGGTACGAAGTGCTGTAGGATGGCTACGAACCGTAAAGCCCATTGATAGGCTGTGAGTGTCTGGGATGATATTTTTGCGGAGGGCAGCGGGGCACGGCTGTTGGGTGCCTCCTCCTTGCAGGCTCCTGCAGTCTGCTACAGGCAAGTACTGCTCCGAGGGCTACCAGCCCGCTCGGAGCCTGCGCGGGCACTGCGGCTGTAACGGCCACCCTAAATTTCACGTAGCGCTTAGTTCTGAGTGCCTTTGCCCTAACTACAGTGCCTTCTGGTGTCACCAGTCTACTGACTTAATACTTCACGTGTCTTCCTTTGCGTTTCTTTCTCATCTTCTTCTCTTCCCTCCTCCCCAGTAGCAGCTCAGGAAGATGTGCGAGGGTTCAGAGAAAAGGCGTTGTGTGTGTGTTAACTATTGAAATGCAGCAGGGAGCCTGGCATGATTTAATGTCGGGAGGGGAGCCAGCCGGCCTCTTGAAAAGACTGGTCGGGATGCGACAGGAGATTATATTCTATTCAACAAACTTGCACCGCACAGTGAAACTTTATGAAGCTTGTGAAGGCAGCGTGAGTTCAGGGAGTACGCGCTGGATGGGGCGCCAGGAACTCCTTACGTATAATCTCGCTCCTGTCAAAAAAAATTTACCAGAGGGCTTTGAATAAAAGATTTATCCTCTGTGTTGCTCTCCTCATGAGCGAAGTGGAGGCATTGTATTTTCTTTAGCTGAAGTTCGTAGCTAATTAAATTTTATATAATGTTTGTTCCGTGTTCTAAACATGTGTTTTATAAACTGCAAATTTCTCTTTTTTGGTTTTAAAAAAACACCCCTTAGTTATAAAAAATGGCATGGAATTGTGTTAATAAGAAATTAATATTTACAATTATTATTTGATAATAGCAAGTAATATTTATGGCCAATTAAATACTTTAAAAGAAAAATCAGTACGTTTAAATAAGAAGTTCCCAAGTCCCTTTTCATAAATAGCTCCTTCTGTAGACACTCGGCACAGAAAGCTGATTTGAAACAGATCTATGGTGGAGCTGCAGTCCATCCGTGGAGACTTTTAAGTCCATATGGTGAGACTGCCTAAGGAGTCAAATACTTTGTGGAAGGATCATGCAATTAATCAAAAAAAGTAGTAGTGTTTTCAGTTAATTTAAATCTATTTAGTATTTTTTTAGGTGAAAAAAGTGTCTCCACTTCAAAGAATGGGAAAAAATCTTCATGGTTTCCTGTTTACTCATTTTTTGGTGGCTGTCACAATCCATATATTTTTAACTATTTTGTTCAATAAAATCTGTTACTTCTTAGTGACAGAGAAAATCGCATGACTTAAAAATAACAACGTGCAGTATCTTTAATATGGTTTTCCTTTATCAGATATACAGCACCCAATAAAGACACACTGAGCAATTCAGCTTTCATTACCCTTACAAAATGGAGAGAAGTTAATTTATTTTTCCTGTAAGACTTCTTAAAATTGTTGTTCTGGGTGGCTGGAGTGAAATCTTTAATCTGTAGATATCCTGGTGTTAGCATGCTTTGAATTTATTAAATGTTATATATAATCCAGCCTATATTTGAGGCTTATTCTAAATGTAAAACTTTTGTTGGCGTAATTGGTTAAGAAGATGGAGGAGGTACGAGTTGGATGTCAAATCAACACACTTCTGCTGGTAGAAGTGCCCCTGCAGGTGCAATTACTCAGTGAAAGTCCTTTTTGGCAGAATTTGGGGAAGAGAGAAGCAATGGCAGGGATGACCCATCCTGGCGTAGCTCGTCGGTGTGAGCCGCGGCGCTGGCTGCTGCCAGTCTGGCTGTGCGAGGCAGGTCTGCGCTCCTACGGGAACGGCAGCGTCGGGGATTTCAGGATGGCCTCTGAAAAATGTAGTCTAATTAGTGAGAAGCAAACAAAGAACGCTAGAAAAATCTTACCCCAGAAGGGGGTGGGTTGCTGTGGGATGGGTGTAAAGGTTTGGGAACTGTTTCTCTGCTGTGCTGCTGAGGATGGCTGTGGTGGGATCCAGAGGGCCGGCAGAGAAGGCTTCTTGACTTCCCACCCGTGTAATGTTTAAACGTGTTCCAATAAATAACCATAAAAATATTTTGGCTTGTTTTTTTTCACAAGTTTTCCAGTAGAAATGGTTTGCTTAGCTTTCAAACTTACTCTTCTTTTTTTGATGTTTCTATGCATTGGGAAGATGTATTTTATGTTTGCAAAACACTGGCCATGTTGACCTTTTCCCAAACACACTCTTTAAATGAAAAATGGGTTTCAGAATGATGATGATGATGGCTTTTTTTCTCTTACTGTAGTATTTAGAAATCCCACTGAAAGAAAAATACCTGGTATTAACAAACAGAGACTGAGATGTGCAGCCGCTTCCTAGCTCTTCTCTCATGACCTTGCTTAATTAAATTGCTCAATCTGTCCCAGGCGAAGTTCCCGGCCTTCAGTGAAGGCAGGCTTCCTTTTCCTTGCCTTTAAGATTATCAGGGAGAAAGCGTCTTGTTATGTTTATATAGATCTCTCGAAGCCTTTAGCTGCTATTGCGATATGAATATAAAGAGCTGACGCTGTAAGTCCTGTAGGGTGGCTGAGATTAGGGTTTGGATGACTGCCTGCGATCTTGTTAAGGCTAAGTACGCGTTAGTGCCAGCTATGCAAGTGAACGGGCAGGGTTAACGCACCAGAAAGAATTTCCACTGATACAGCTTTGTATGCTTTCTATAACATGGCACCCTCCGCTGTTGCCAATTCACCTTCTGTACGACATCTTATACAATCAGGACTTAGGCAGGGCAATTAAATGGGATTTCTTAAGTGGCAGCAAAAGAATGTTAATTGATGTGTGAAATATAATTATCCTCCTGGGCTCCTTGGCTTTCTTTTGTTCGTGACTGGTTTTGATTAAACAGCTCTACTTTCTGGGCCTATTGTATCCATTCACCCGCTCTTTTCTTCCTAGAAGCAGGCGATGTCTAAAAAAGGCTCTCTACTTGTGCATCCCAAATATTTCCCAAGGCAGGAAAAAAAAAGGGGAGGGGAAGTGCAGGCAAAAATCAGTCATCCTGCTTGGTATGTGGGTCCTTTGCTGACTGCTGTTTTTGGGTTGGAGCCCTGCATCTGGACTCCAGCTCATGCCAGCTGAAAAGGAAACTTCTATTTTGTTTGCTTAAAAGGCAACAAGTCAATGTTTAAAAAGGCAACCTGAGGGGATTTTTCAGGGACTTGACCTGATTGATCTGGAAAATAAGTTAAATGAGGTGTGGCCAAGAACTTCTTAAAGCAATCAAGCAAATACTTTCTTACCAAGATGGTCAGGAAGCAGGAGGGTGGGATACGATATGTTCTGCTAAGCGTTGCCTCTAAATCATTTACCTTATTTTTGTCCTGGTGGGCTATCATAATGCCCTCCATATGGGTGATTATAGCCATCGGGATATGCAATAATTTCGATATTTGTAGAGAATGCTTCTTCTGTATGAACAAATGACATTGTGAGAGTGGAAAGAAACCAGAACTAAACCTCTGCGATGGTTTTCTCCATGCTGGGTCTTTGGGTTATTGTTGTTTTGTTTTGTTTAAAAAAAAAAAAACAAAACTTTACAGGGTATTTGGGTAATAATGAAATACATTTCCTTGTTTTTCTTTCCCGGCACCAACAAAATTGGCTTCCAGTCAGAGTCGGGGTAGGCATTTTAAAAATTTATACTATTTTTTCATTCCTGAAATTGTGAATTCTGTTATATATAAATGTATGTTAAAAGTCTACTATGGTGGTGGTGTTGGTTAGCAGTTTGGCTTTCTAGATACCATGTCATATGTGTTCAACAAACATGCAGCTACAGAAAGTCTTTATCTTGAGCGAGGGAAGGTCCTGGTGTTCTCAGAGAAAGGGGGAGGTACAGGAGGTTACAGGCTAAAGCCTCCTATGCTCAGCTGAAACTCAGGCGTCCTGCAGTTGACTTACTTTCCCCTGCAGGTCTGAGGGTGCCTGTCTGTGTTTAGGGAGGCAGACAGGTAGTTTGTGGCATGTTTGGTTACTTTGGTCCTGCAAATACACCAAGCTTTGCTGCAAAAGCATGTGACATCCACGATAGGTGCTGCGTTTCCAGCAGCAAGACCATGATTGCATGGCCTGATGTTCCCCAGGCTCCCAGCAAAGACTTAGTGTTGTCCGTGTGGGCCAACCTGTCCTCATGAAACTCTCTAATTCTTTGTTTTTTTAAAGGGTTAATGTTTTTTGGACTTCAGAATGTTCCATAGCAACAAGTGCCAGTTTAAATAGGTATAGGATGAAAAGATCCTGTCTTTTGTAGCTTGAAACTATTCACTGGGGAATCCCTAGTTCTCGATTGATTAGAGCCAGTGAATAACCTTTTTCTAATAACTGTCCTCATAAGGCTGATGGTCTTGTAGTTGTTACTGATCTTTGTTTTTGCAGACCTCTATTCTAATCCCTCCTTAGTCATCCTTCTTTTCTAGCGGTCTGTTTAGTCTGTCTGGTCCTTCCTGTATATCTCCGTTCAACCCTGTTGCTTTTTCTGTTGTACTTCTTGTAATTCTGCTGTTGCATTTCTCTGAGGCATCTAGAACTGCACGTGATACTCATCATCTTGGAGTCAGTGGTGGTACAACGAAGCTTAGGTTTTGGCTTTTTCAATTGCTGACTTTCTATTGAACAGTGGTTAGATTTTGACAAAAACGCAACAAAATCTCTGAGATGTGGTAGTTAATACTAAACTAATCATCCTGTAGGTCTAGCTCAGATTATGTTTTCTTATCATGTGTGTTTTTGGCAGTGCAGGTATCTTGTTCTCTAATGCAGACAACAGTGTGATTGTTAACGTGACGTTTTCATAATGTTGGTCAGAATTCCGCAGCCATCAGCCGGATTAGCGTCCCATAATGGGGTGCTCTGAAAACCAAAGGTTGAAGCTGCGTCTTTAGTTTCCAGAAGGAACTCGAATCCACATTCAATACATAAAAAAAGGACAGACTGCTGGTTTACTCTAACATCCCATCTAATTTCTTTTTTCCATTAAAAGGTTTTGATTTTTTGCCCCAATGTGACATGAAAACATGTTTTGAAATGTTATGAATGTTTGGCATGTGATTTGGTTTTGGATTTTTGCCCACCCATGTTCCTGCATGGCCTATGCACTTGTGCCAAACTTGCTCTTCATCTTTTACGGCATGAAAATAATACAGCAGTGGCCCGAACTGTGGTTGTTAGTTAAAGATAATAAAAAATGAAAGTGAATCGATTTGAAATACCGAAAGGTCAAGAGGCAACTGAAGGCTAGGGAGGGAGGGATGGGATGAAAGCTGGTTCCAGGCCGGGCTGAGAATGCCGGAGGGCAGCAGCACCTCTGAGTGTTACACTCCGGCCCAATGGTTTAAGGTACGCTTACCCGTATTTCTGCTTTTCCAGGGTGCTGCCATGTGCCTCGACCATCCAAAAATGCCAGCGATTTGGTAGGAAATTGCAGATGCTCTGCTTCTCTGCAAAGTAGAGGCTAACAAATTAAGAGATGAGTCACAAAACAGCATTTTAGTGACAGCTGAGATAAATGACGCCTTTCCCAGAGCCTGGAATGCAGGACCAGAAACTTGGGGTGTGCATAAATCCCTTGCAGAGGTTGGGGGGAGGGTGTTTGACTCCTTTCCTGGCACGATCCTGAGGAAAGAGGGAAATGGAGAAATGCTCACTTAGTGGAGCTGCTTGGTGGAGACAGTCACTAGATCCCCTGATACTGCAGCTCTTGTTCTAGCTCATTTAGCACCACAACCCTCCATAAACCAAAGGGAGTACAACATGCCTAATGTAGCGTGAGGAGCAAGGCGGGGTGCGCCCGCCGGTGGAGATTTACTGCTACCTGATGGGCCTCGGTGAACAGCATCCTCCTCCCCCTGGAGAACCATCACCGCCTTCTCTCCCTCTCGCACACACATACACATGCACACATATGCTCTTGAGGATGCACTTTGAGTCTTTTGTTTTCCCTCATTAAAAGTGCCAAGATGCGTGTCAAACGCCTGGAGCAGTCTCCTGCTTTATAGTTTTATTGTAGTACTGTTATGACTTACCTAATTTATTTTTTCCTCTTTGTGTGTGTGTGTGTCTTGCTACTTACACTGTGAGTGTTTATGTCAAGGGGAGATAATCTCTTGGTGTGTGTTTCTGTCTACATACATATCTTTGTTTTTGGAGGGGCTCTTAAAGTGGCCTGACTATTTGCCTTTTCCCTCTTTTTCAGGTATGTAAAAGAACTCTTAAAAGGGCAGAAGCAGCCCCCGTTCTGAATACCATGCTGCTTTCTTAATGATGGCAATCCTGTAGGATCGCAGGAGCATCTCTGTTTGCTCTCAAATTTACACAGCTGTATACTGCAGGTATAAATTAGTTTAATATACACTGAGGTGTGTATAATGACAGCGAAGTTGGCACCATTCTTTAGAAAGGAATATTTATTGACTTATGCCTTTAAGGTAGTAGAGATGATCAATTTTTTTTAACATGCCCATTAATTTTTTTTTCTTTCATAATTGGACTAGAATTAAAAATCCTCTACACCAGTGTGTGTATCGACTAGATTGCAGTTGGTGGAGAACTGAATCATCTTCAAGTGTTTTAGGAAACCCTGCTGTATAACGTCAGCAAGAATCCACTAGAGATGAACTCAGCCAGTGTGAATGCCATGCTCACGTCACCTATGTGCCAGACTTGAACACCAAATGTGAGCACAGGCACAGGAGCAAACCGGCTGATTTTGCTGCCCTGAGCCTGCCTCATCCTTCCCTGCATGACAGCGGGCCCTTCTGAAACCTCATCTTTCCTCAGGAACCTCATCCGTGTGTTCCTCCCACGACAACAAGTGCTGGCATCCCTCTGTCCACTCCGTCACATCGAATCGCTGTCAGTGTGAGCCACCTCCGTGGCAGCTTTGCCAAGCAGCGTCCCCTTAGCTTTCTGCCTTGTAAATTTTTCCGATCAATCTCTGCACATGCAGAGATTCCCGATGTCCTGTAAGAATCCTTATGTCTGCTAGCTCTTCTCTCGCCACACCAACATTCTGTATTTCACTCTGAAAGGCATCTTGGGCTACTGTTTGCAGGAAGATTGCTCTGCGTAGTAAGCTGTAATGCCTTGTACTGTATTTCCTCCTGTACAGCAAAGCCAAATCGGCTGAGTAGCTTGCATTTCCTTTCCAGCAGCTCTAGCTGCTTTGGCACCAACTGTCAGTGCCGGACTGAAAACTACAGCAAGGAAATCTAGACTGAACATTGCTGCGGGGCCAGGACCTTGGTTTGGTGACTCATCCATTTGGAGAAACACCCACCTAAAAAGACTAATTCTGAGATGGCCCCATGTACACGACACGAGAGAGACTCTCAGCCAAAATACAAATCCTGTTTCCACTTGTTGTAGGAACAGGGGAAGTGGATCTGCCCCCAAACAGACTGCGAAACTGGGGCAGGACGTTGCAGTATCCTTTTTCCTCTACGTTTGCCTTTGCTCCTACGCTTGCCCTTCCTTTAAGACCCTTCTAACCTTTCAAATGGGAAAGGCAAGCGGCTTCCTGTCCTGCATGTTTATGGAGCGAACTGGTGCGGGCTGGGTTTGAGGGAGGCTATAGGTTTCCTGGCACTCGTCCAGCCCTGGGCATCCCGGCTTTGCGTGCAAGCAATCCTCCCAGCCCCACCGCCCCGCGCCTTTGCTCTTGCTGCATCTCACAAGAGGCCCTCTGGAAGTCTCTTATAACCCACCGAACTACGTCCATTTACCATTCGATGAGTTCGTGCATTTCCTTCAAAACACAGAGAACTGAATTTCTCTCTCTCTTTTTAACAGGTAGGTGCTGAAACATAAAGCAAGCTATATCTGCCCAGAGGGTATTTGCTGCCACAAAGAATAAATTGGGACCCTCTTACCATCTCAGCTGCTGGTGGTAAGTTTATGGCCTAATTTTGCTTGCTTCAGATAAGTCCAAATACTTTGCAGTGGAAACGAACGGACTGAAACATGCCTTTCTAACGCTGTTATTAACCTGACAATCTGTTGGTTTGTTATGGGATTGAAATCTCGTGGGAACTACTCTCCGTCTCACAGCAGAACTGACACACAATCCGATGCAGCTGATTTGCCATGGACAGTCTTCAAACGTTGAAATCTCGGCCTTTCTAAGCACAGGGCTGCTATGCCTGGGCACGCTTCCCCCTCGTCGGGGGGCATAAACACTCCGCGGCTCCAGACGCTTGGAGAAATAAACACGCTGACGCGGTATTAATATTTCATCACAACACACTAAAGTTAAACCTCGCTGATCCAGAGTGACCTGCAACCACTCAAGAAAATGTTTCTTTTTTCTTTTTCCTTTTTTTTTTTTTTAAATAATTTAACTTTTTATGGGGGGAAAAGAAGAGGAAATGGTCTCCTGCATGGCAGGCTTAACGTGGATAAGCAGAGCTGTTTCAGCTGGAGCAAAGCTACTCGTGTACGGTGGTGTTGCTTTGGGGAGGTTTGTAAGTTCAAGGAGGACAGTTTACCAGCTTTGCTTGTTGTCTCTGCCACGTAAGGTGAACCAGACACACTTAATGCTGTGGAATAACAGCGTACACAATCACTGCACACTTAAAAGAGCGGCTTCTTTAAATATTACTTGATAGTTGTGGCAGGAATGCAATGTGGCCTTGAGAAGGCACGTGCTTCACATCACTGCCATGAGAAAACCCTGCAATCTAGTCTGTGGCAGACGACCTTATCGCCGAAACCTCCTCTGAGCTGACGGGCTTACAGCCATGAGCAGGTTTGCTACAGCTGGTGCCCAAGGAGTTTCCAAGCAGCGTTATTTAAACAGGATGGTAACGATCTGATCTTAAACACACTGCATTTGATGCATACGTTCCTGTTGAGCACAGATGACAATCAAATCAGCGCCTGCCATGAGGCCCGTAGGAAATCTGCCCTGCGGTGGCCCCACGGGAGCGGGTGGCTCGCAGGCTCTGCGGGTGGCCGGCGGTGGAAGGTGGGTGCGTAGGCAGCCAGGCAGGGTTAGGAGAGTGGTCCTTGATCTTAGACACTCCCTTTGGAGTCTCTGGGCAATTGTTAACATGGTTCCTAAAGCTCAGAAGTAAAAATTGTCATCTTTTCCGTGAATTAAGCTGGCCACATGTGACCTGAAACTACTCAAGGTGAATCAGTGTGTTACCTTATATGCCACCTAGCTAGTGAGCCCTTCACCCCCTTTTGTTTTTATTTTTCTGTTCGGATAAAGCAATTGAATTAATCTAATAGTGGCTTCCTCCTCCCTTCTCCCTCCCCCTTGTTGTTGTTCTGAGCTGTTGAGTGTTTTTTACTCAAGTCTTAAAGAATTATTTAATTTGCCTTGCTTTGCAATTTATGTTCTCTTATTTCATTTGATTTTAATGAGCGCTGAGCACTCTGGGATATACACATGAAGGGTGTTACATGTGTCCGTCTCTGATCCATTGAAACAGAGAAATGAGATAAAGGATTCCTTTTGAGCTGAGTTAGAGGCAGTCAACCCCAGGGGCCACACGAGGCAGTGGAGAGCATCAGAAAAAATTGTGAAGGGGAACATTAGCAACACTTAGTAGCTCTAGCTGCTCCAGCATTTTGTCAGATTTACAAGGGCCCCAGTAAAATATACTAGGGGAAAATGTAAAAACTCAAGTGCAATTTAAACAGTAGCGTTCTGATAAACTCAGGATCAGCTGGTTTTGATCGCAGCACAGTTTGGTGCAGGAGCACCACTTATGCATTATGAGTGAGGATCGGAGGAAGCTTAAAGCAGCTGTGCTTCTATATTTGCTCACTCTCTGTATTCAAACCTTGGCTTGAGAGCTCAAAGGAAATGAGATGTGTTTTGCATAACCCAGTTGCAATCAGTGGAAGCACCTACTAATCTGCCCGTACCGCTTCTGACCTTTTCGGGATCTGATTCCTTATCAGAAAATGAAAACATTTTTAAAGGAGGAATGGCCTTGTTTATTTGGAGGTTTCGTGAAAATTCAGAATGCATTAGTGAAAAGACAGACTTATGCAAAAAACTCGAATGAGACTTTTATTCTCCTGGGCAGAAGAACCTGAGGTTATCCATAGAAGTGTCTTTTTACAAACTGATCTCTTGAGATTATTGTGTAGACTTCTTTGCTTTCACTATTTTTGGGAATGCCTATAACAGTGCATTTCCTGATGGCATTAAAAATAAAAGGCGTTCCGTTACATCTGATCAGCAGTGACAGCTGTATTAAAGTACGGTTCTTCCTCTAAGAGCTGAAATGTAAAATGAGGCCAAGGGTCCTGAAAAACAGAGGATGGGGAAGACCTTGAAATGTGAGGCTTTAGTGTTGAGAACTTGGAATAAATCAGGATCCTTCACAGAAATCACTACTAACTCCCAAACTACCCTGCCTCTTTGGATCCAAATGTTTGTTTAGTAAGGCTGCAGCACAAGAAATAAATCCTGAATTATAATGACTTAGTCTGTGTGCCCCCACTTCCCTCCCGGTTTTAGCATCCATCTGGGAATCAGTTCTTCATTTTCTCTCTCATTTTCTGCCTTCTTATTTCAGGGCTTAAATAATCAGGCAGATCTGCAGAAACCAAAGAAGTCAGTATATGCAGATTAATAATTGGATGTGAAAAATGGATATCAAATGTTGAGCAAAAAATCTGCAGGGGATTTGGAAGCCTGTTCTGCATTAGCGAGGCAGGTGCTGAATGCTTCCCGAGTTATTCTGGAAGAGCCTGCTCCTTTCCACACCATCTGAGAGCACAGAGGCATTTCGCCTCCTTTCATCTACCAGAACGGGGACCATCGCTTTGTGCTGCTTAGTTGAATACATGCAACAAAAGCAACGAAATTAGTCCAGTTAATTACCTATCAAGACTAAAGTGCTGGTCGGGGTTGTAGCTGCAGTTTCCAGAAAAAAAAAAAAAAAGCAAAAGCTTTATCTAAGTATTTGCAAGAGTTGCAAAAGATGCTGGTCTGTACGGGATTGTGACGGTGGCCGTGCAGGGGCAGGGCTGCCAGCCTTTATGTAGAGGGGACTCTCTTGAAGTTCAAGTGGTAGTGAGGAGAGCCTTTCCCTCCTCATTTGGGGCCACTTTCACCCTCCTTCCATCAGCGCTAAATAGCAGGTTTGCTCACATATGCTCCCCTCTCCTTTGTAAACACAAAATCCCTTAAACAAATAGTGGACAGATCTTTTTTTCACTCTTCTGTTTATTAGAAGGACTTAGCTAATCCCTGTGTTTACGAATAGCAGGGTGTGTCAACCTACCAGCCAAGGGAGTTAATGAAATTCATCTGGTCTCCATTTTCCGGCAGAATTGAAGGGAGGGGGAAGGCCCAACCAGCCTCCAGCGTAACGCAGCAATATGACTAACAGTGGTGTTTGCCGGCAGAGGCATAAAAGGGAGAAGCGGGTGGGAGGAGGTGAAGCGGCTGGATGGCAGAAACGAAGGGAAATAGTCCCCCTTCAATTAGAGTAATTAAAAAGTAGTAAAAATAAACCACCCAAACGAGAGTCTGGCCAAAACAAAGTCTTAATGTACACTTATGGTTTAAGGAGTCTGCCGGAGGCCACCACCATGTGTTGCCACAGCCTTCTTGTGTCTGCGTCTGACACGAAGCCAATGCTGCTCAGGAATGAGGACGGGGCAGCTCTCGCTCAGGGCACGGCGTTGGTCGGAGCAGGCCTGCCAAACGCCCGGTGCTCTGGCTTTCGTGGGTCCGGCCGTCAGCGGGCAGCTACCGTCAGCACATCAAGGATGAGGAGAAGCTGCTGTATTGTTGAGTTGATCCATGAGGGGAATTAAAACCCCTCAGAGAAAGTGGTAAATTTCTATTTGCTTCTCTATGAAGTTTGCTGCCGCTGCCCGTTTTACTGCCGCATGGCTTGTTTTCTCTGGGCTCATTGTCTAGGCTATTCTTGTTTTTTCTTTTTACCTTTTTGGTCTTTAATTCCCTGGAAGAATTGGCAGGGTGAAATGACATGTACAGTCATAAGCAGAAATGCAAAAAATCCTTCTTTCTGTGTGTTCACAGGTAGACTTTAAGAAAGTTAGTCCCTTTTCCATTTTTAAAAACAACACCTAACCAATTTTATTGCTTGTCATTCATCCCCATGCCTGGGTTTTACAATAATGCAGTACAAGCTTGCCATCACTTCCAAAACTCTCATAGGAGGTTCCATTGGTGATCTCTCCCTAGTAATTTGTTTGTCAGTATAGATGTATTTTGTCACGTGAACATCACTGAAGCACAGTAGGAGCCACCCACGCTGAAACGCTTGTTGTGGTACTTTTCCTAGAAGCCTTGGTCCCGACTCCAAATGCATCTTCATTAAATGTGGACAAGTACTTTTATCAGATTGTGTTGTGTTTTTGTGACGCGGAAAGAGAAAGTGGCTGAAGAATGAGTAAGATTCTTCAAATCTGTAACTGGACATTTTAAATTATGTGGAAAAATATGGTAATTTGAGCTTCTGGGAGATGCACCGATCTTTGTCTGCAATCCAGAGACTCTGTGACTAACAGGCTCAGTGGTAGGAATTTTTGGCATTCCCAGTGCTAGGGTCAGTAGATGATAGTTCTTGGTTGTAATCCCCAAAACCATTTCACATAACAATAAGCATGTCCTGTAAGCTGCTGTACAAAAGGGGACAAAACTGTGATGTTCGATCTTTGCAATTCTAAAGGGCTAAGCTCTATAATTCTAAAGGTATTAAAAGTTTTTTGCATTATAAGCCGTGAGAAGCCCTGAGGCAAATTGGCCAAATCTTGGGGCAGCACACTTGGGGTACTGGGGGCAGTGGTTGATTTCAGCGCATGGAGGGGTGTAGCAGTTAATAACATCCCTTTACTTTGATTTTTGGTGTTTATCTCTGAGATTTTAGTCATCTGTGATAGGAAGACTTGGATGCTGGGGGAAGAACCGTCTTGAGGATTACACAGTTTGCAGTAGGTCTGTTATCTACAGTGAATGTTACACAGATGTTTCGAGTTTGGTTTCAGTGTGCCTGAGAGGCAGAGTTGCTCTGCACGTGCAGGGATGATAACTCCAAGGTAGCCTAGTTTGGGAAAGATTGCTCATAGAAAAAAAAAAAATCCGCTAAAGTGTTAAATAAAATGCCAAGAATTGTCAGATTCCTATTTCCTTGGTTTTTCTTCTCTTTTTTTTCACCTGTTGTCTGCCTGTTGTCCTGCTTGGTCTGTGAATCCATAGGGGCAGGAGCTGCTCGTATGTAACCCGCTGTACACACACAATTCATTTTTAATGTGGCCGCATCTGCAGCCACACAGATTCACGACAGCTGCAGTTTTGATAGCTAAACCAAAATACAACTGACTAATGAGAAATAAATTTATCGTGCGCTGGCCATGTTTGAGAATCACTGCTTTAGATGTGTGTGTTTTACAAATAATTAATGCGATAGAGCATGCACACCCCCCCCTTCGGGCCAAGTACTCTTTCCTATCAAGTGTCTGAAGTGAGAGGGCAGGAATGTGCTGGGAAATAAAATATCTATACATGACACTGTTTCCAGAAAGAGTAGACCTTGAAAAGAAGATTTCAGAAAGAACGTGGACCTTGAGTCTGTCTTTCCCTGGCTGGGTTAGACAACAAGTAAGTGTGAAATGTCTTGATCTTCACAAAGCTCTGCTGGGTCACCCCGTACTAAGCTGAGCCAGTGGGGAACTGCAGTGTCAGGTTTGTTTAGACCTAAATCAGTCCCAGTTTCTGTTCCTGTGTGCTGGACGAGCCTGTGTTGTCTCCTGCTGCAACCAGGGCTTGAAAACAGCAACTTTCATTTCTGTGTTGTGTGTAAATACAAATAAAAGCAATTTCTGTAGGACTTTACTGAAGCACCCAGGTAATCTGCAGTACAACTAAACCATCTGTTTTTTCTTTTTCTAGCTGCTAGCCATTCCAGCAGAAAAGGCCAGTATTATATTGGGCAGAACTAGCTTCTTGCATACCCACTAGGAGTGGGCTGAAGCCCCTTTGTTTATATTGTAAGAAAATAGGTCACATTTAACATGGTGGCATGGACTGATAGGGCAATGCCATGGCAGAGTCCACGATGCTACGTGCTGAGTCCATTGCAAAAGATAAAATATGAGAATGAGATCCACCTTAATTCTGCAAAATGCAGACTGAGGCTCTCTAGGAAAATTTTTCCAAAGCTTGTCAGTTTAATACTGTGGTAAGGATACCTTAATTGCTGGTCTCTAAAGTAATAATACGAGTTACTGCAAGATACGTTATTAGTATGGTGACTATAGGTAAACTGATGAAATCCACAGAATAAATAAACTTTATTGGTTTTTGCTCTTTATACAGGGATGACATCTTGCAGCAGTGATGAGGTTGTGTTCAACTTACAACATTCCCTTTAGTTTTTGTGCCAGCTTTCAAGCCTGCAAGTAGTCTGGTAGGTTCCCTGGCATAGAACAGAGATGAGGATCAGTTACTGGGAGGGAAGAATGGTACTGGTGCAGATGATAAGGAATCTAAATTAAACCATAAGAGAAGAGAGAAGAAGACGCTATAATATTTAAAAATGGCAAACTAAATAATATATAATTTACAGAAAATGACAGGGTAATGCTGGGACTATTTTTAAATCAACAGCAAATTAGAATTCAAACCTCTGATAGGTTTAACAGATGGTCTGGATCCTAGAATCCAAAACCCACACACTTTATTTCCCAGTATGTTAAGAACAAAATAACGCTATGCAGCCTTTGTGGAATGTTTCTTGCTATTAAGCTATGTTGAAGATAACTTTTGACCAAGGAGGACTGGATTGGGAGTGGAAAATTATAAGTAAGCTGGTTCAGTAAGTAAAAAACCACAACTCTCTACCAGGATGACTGTGGACATGTTACAGGTTGTAGGCAAGGGAGACAAGAGAATTGGGGAAGCCAAAGGAATATAATTTCTTACTGGCCCTGTGTAATCTGGTTCACTGTTAGTCAATAGTGAAAATAAGTGGACGTATCCCCCTCAACTTTTACATATTTTAGAAGATGTTGTCTCACGTCAACAGTGAAGGGAAGTGTTTTGACGTGAATGAATTCATCCTGGGCGGTGTTCATGGAGCCATTATCAAAACTTTTTGTAGAGGTGGGGANGTATAATTTCTTACTGGCCCTGTGTAATCTAGTTTGCTGTTAGTCAATAGTGAAAGTAAGTGGACGTATCCCCCTCGACTTTTACATATTTTAGAAAATGTTCTCTCACGTCGACAGCGAAAGGAAGTGTTTTGACGTGAATGAATTCATCCTGGGTGGTGTTCATGGAGCCATTATCAAAACTTTTTGTAGAGGTGGGGAGACGAAAAGTTGGGGTTTCCTGAGGAACACGTCTAATTAGGAAGCAGTAAACCCATGCACAGTTGCTGGTAAACTGGTATTTTTATCTTGTGTTAGTACAGCTATACCATTGCTTCTGNTGAAAAGTTGGGGTTTCCTGAGGAACACGTCTAATAGGAAGCAGTAAACCCATGCACACTTGCTGGTAAAATGGTATTTTTATCTTGTGTTAGTACAGCTATACCATTGCTTCTGCTTACGAAAACGGTGCACCTTGCGTCTTGGATAAGCCAAAAAAACCACCCCATGTGGTGAGAAATGATTGGGATGGAAGCAAAAATATTGTATTTTTTCTGGCTTCGTTTTTTCATTTGAAACAATGCTGGTTTGATAAGACATGAAATACTTGCATATTTCTTGGAAGGGAGAGATTTGCGGTTGGAGAGGCTTTTGAACAATAGATGCGTGAGATCCATGTTTGGTTTCTTCCTCTGTGTTGGGGACAGAGATGTTGCCTCTTGGGAGAGTACTCTAACCATTGCTTGGTGGCAAATGACATGCCTTTCCTCTTCTGGCACTGGGCTTTTATTTATGGGGGGTACAAAACTTGTTCGATAACATAAGCTTAGGACATTCATCTCGCAAGTGGGATGCGTGGGCTGCAGTTCTTGATACACAGCATATTTGTTGAAGCAAAGAGGCAAGATCCTACAAGGAAGATGGAGAATTTTCCATACTAACCATGCAGTTATGCAGGAGACTAGGTACCATCCTGGGTGGTGAGAGTGGACGTTCATGTCCCTTTCGGTAGACAAGCCAGATGTCGCCCATGTTCCCGATGAGCACCTTAACCTAGCAGGGGCTTCTTGGGTAGTGTAGAAATTAAAGTCACTATCTTCTCTTCTTCCACTGCGTTTGTGAATGTAGACCAAAAATTATTCCATGCTAATTTGTCATGAATATATAAATAGCTTTGGATCTTTTTTACTTATTTACAAATGTGAAAAAGTGACTTAAATATAATATAGTCTTACCTATAGACTTGACTATAATATAATATAACTGGGAGTGACTTTGAGGGAAAAAAACCCAACTTTTCTATTATTCACTTCCTAATGGTGGAAGTGGTACTAATGGAAAGAGTTGGTGTGTGTTCATCTCAACACTAACTCTTCATCTGGGATGTTCTCTGTGACAAAAGGATGTGCCTCAGAGCTGCTGATAAAAACAGGAGCTGCTGTCTACACCAAGATTTACAATATCATCTGCAACTAGGTGGGAGCAGCATTGCTGAGCAAAATCCAGCTTTAAGGATGACACTCTGTGGCTGAACACACAACATGAATGTTTAAAGCAAAAGTTACCACAAACTGTTTTCATCCAGACCGTGTTTGTTTATTTGAACCATTTGGTGAATAGCGTCTGTCGTAAGAATCTGTGATTGCTTAAGGAAGGCCCATAAATTGAACTGGTATCTAGCAAACTTTGATCAAGAAGATGATTCTGATACACTAGGCTGCTTTTACCCTGCACTGTGAGGTGCCTCCATAACTAGAAAAATAAAAATCCTGTAACTTTCATAAATACAGATCTGAGAATGAGTTCTCTGAGGGCTTTTCGGCAGAAATGGTGGTGCTTTCAGGTTATTTTTGTTGTTGATCGTGTCCTATAGCCCATAGTAACTTGGAGGGAACACTAGTGAAGACAAACAAGCTGTTAAGCTAAGTAAAAGCCGTCACACTGAATAGTTAGGGTGTTCTGGTGTATCTGGATTTGGTGCAGAAAGAAAAGCAAAATATTTGAGCTGTGTTTCAGAGCTTTTTGTCCTTGTTAAAGCTAATTGCTCTCTGTTTGAAGGGAAGCCTTGTTATTGAAATAATATTCTTCATTGAATTTTAAACTTTTTCCAAGGCCTTAACGGTTTTGATGACATTTTTCTCAGCAAAGGTACCTCGGGAAAGGTGGGATATTTTAACTGAAATGAGAGCCTAGTTGATCAGATACTGCATGACATTGACCCTAAGTCTCTGTGTCTGTCGAAAATGCTCTGACCACCAGGTTAAACACTGTTCTTGTCCGTAGCTCTCGAGGAAAAAATGCAGAATGTCATTTTGCACACTGCACAACTAGTTTGATATATATTTTGTTTGTTTGTTTGTTTTACCTCAGTTTTCTTCAGGACAGGGAAACTTTGCAGCCCATTTTTAGTTTTTCCTTCTTTTGGCAGCCTAGCACTGTTTTTCTGGAAATGAAATTGAGAACCAGAGGTATCTATTTTTTGCTGAGAAAGGGGAGTGTGTGTGTATGTGTGCAGGCTTTCTGCGCTCACTAGTTGAACAGCTACAAATTCTTATTTTAGTGTACACAAAAGGTGCCGGGAGCCAGAAATCTTGTGTTTGTGTGCTGGACACCGCTTGAGCAGCAGCAACACACACATTCCTCAGCTTCCTCCATTACATGACTTTTTTTAAAAAAGTTTTATATTCAGGTGTCTAATCCTTATTCACTGGCGTCTTTGCTCAAGCTGCTCTTAGTACCTGTTTCAGTGATTCCCTGACTGGCACCACCACAGAACTTCACCTATTGCCCCCTGAATCACCAGATAAGAAATTATGAATTGCCTCGGCAAATCTGATCCATAAGCCTTCTAGTCCAATATCCTGCCTCCGTCAGTAGCCAGCCAAGATACTTCAGAAGAAACCCTACATGATACCCTATAACTGTGGAATTGCATTTTGCACGTGAGGTATTTTTATCTCAGGCAGTTAATACTTGGCATGTGCCCAACCATATTTTTATCTTTTTGTTGTAACTTATTGTTTTGATTATCAATGCCAATGACTAATCCTTTTTGGATCTTTATAAATACTTAAATCGGCGATACTTTATATGAGGCAATCGGCTCCGTAACTTGGTTGTGGGCTGCATAGGAAACAGAATTTCTTTTTTTTTTTTTAATTGGTTTTGAATTTGTTTTCCTTCATCTTTACCTGATGTTCCTTTGTTTCTGTGTTATAAGGGTAAAAAAAGAACACATGCGCTATGCTCTCTGCTGCTCGCTCTTCCTGATCTTCTCACTAAATCAAGTCTTTTCACCAATATTATATGGAAGTCTTTCTCTGAATCTAAAACCTTTCCTTGTCCATTCTTAGGCTGCTTATTTCCGCTACATCTGGTTTTGAAATGGAGTGAGGAGTGAACATAGCCATCCAAGGAAGGGTGTGCCATCAATTTACTGAATGTTATTAATATCGTTATTTGCAGATTGTTCCAAAAATTGTCTTACTTTCAAAATTCTACTGAAGTGGGTGTGTGGGGAGCAGAATGTGAATTTCAAATGTTATGAAATTAGATGGTATTTTTCAGTGTTATATTAATAACCTCTGTTTTGATTGGTGCCTTAGCTTGATATCACCGGAGAAATCATCTACTTTTCCCCTGGGGTGTGCTGGATGCAAAGAGGTATAACGGCAGAAATTAGTCAGAAATAATTGCAGAGACAAAATAATTCCATCTCTGCCTATTAAGATGCAAAACCCCATGGACTGGATCCTTAGCTGGTATGTCACGATTGGCGTGATGCCACTTTACACCAGTAAGGGAACTGGCCCGTTACCTCAATAATCCTGGTTCGGGAGATGGCCAGTCACACAAACGCTGGTGGCTTCGGTTAGTGACAGAAACCTGGCTGCTCTTCCAGCTGGAGGGAATGTGGGATTCGTGAAACTTTAGGAGGGTTGTGGCAAGAGTTGCCCTGAGATTGCTGATTCCAGTCCCGCTTTTTGTTTTGTTTTAGTTGGCTTGCTAGGATTGTTTTCACTCTTTGCCAGGTGCAGAGTTGAATGGCAGGCCACACTCAAAAGCTCTTCTTTCACAAATCCACCCACGCTACAGATTTCTGTGTTCCTCACGTTCTGCGACATGTAGCTCTTGGAAATATGCAACTTGGAAATAATATCTTTGAATCTGAGTGTGCTTGGACTAGTAAAAGATAGATTTTAAACTGTTCAGAGAGGGCAGGAAGAGAAAACTATAGGAAAATATCTGGGAACCTTAGATTCCCTTAGAGCAGGACTGAACTGGAACATTTGATGCAAACCCTATGAGAGTTGAAGATTCAGACCCAAATATGAGAGACCGTGCTCATGTTTAAAATAAAGATGAGCCATGGTGCCAAATAAAGATCTCTTTTGGGATTTCAATCAGATTTTGAATTCCCCACAACTATGCGTCTTGGTCCTGGCATCCAGTTGCGTGTGCTTGCTCTTGTCTAGCTGCCTTACCCTCCAACCTTTAAGATTTGTTATGTATCCGCTTCCAGTGATGCCTTTTTGTCTGCAGTCAGCAGTCAAACCCAGCTCGCTATATCCAGTGCAGGCTGAAGTTCTCATCTCAGTTCATCAAAAACGTACGTAGTGAGCAGAAGCATGAACAGTGAATTTTCTACCAAGAAATACTTTGGGGATAGAGGAAACAAAAGAAGAGCTGGATTAATAAAAATCTGACTTAAGCATCCAAATTTGGGATAGCTCTCTGGTACCCTGCAGGACCTGATCTTCTCCTTTGTACTTACTTTACACCAGGCTGAGTTCACGGACTGTGCAGTAACTTGCCTAGAGTTTGCATTGGAAGCATGTTAGAGAAGAAATGGAGCAATAATTTTCAAGCTAACGTGAAGAAAATAAGAAATTAAAGACAAAATCCAGAAAATTATGGGGGTAAAAGGAAGACTGATAGTTTGGGGGATTTCATAACGTTTGGAACAAGATTCAGGACTGCAATGATCATAAATTGCTACCACTTAGTTGCTACTACCATTACCGCTCAAGAGGAGGAGAATCAGCAGACGTACTGGAAACTGGATCGAATCCAGTGTGTCCTTATCAAAAAAATAAAATGAAATGCAGAAACCACAATTCAAATGAGACTCGATCCTCCATAGGTTGGTGTTTTGGCACAGACACTGATGCTGCCTTTACTTCTGTTTTATCTTCATGATGACTGTCTCCAAATAACAGCAAAAGGAAGACATACTAGGGAGGCTATGCTTTATTCAGCAGCGTTTATTTATAGCATTAACTATGTATCTTAAGCTGTTGGGGATTGTCCTGTTTCAGACTTTCTTCTTATAATCTGCTAGAAAATAGTCTAGTGGGAGTCTTTTAATATTACCCTTTTGCCTGTAGCTCTCTGATTTTGATTATGCATTGCATCGCGGGTGAAATTTGGGTTAAAGATAATTGTAAATATGGTATTGATATTAAATGATGTTTTCCCAACATTGCAATAATGCTTGTTTTGTTTGCTGGAGAGTTTATTACTTTTTGATCAATAGCATGTGAGATTTGTGAGGGAAATTAGCATAGTGAATAACAATTAGGAGAAAAATCAATGGCATTCAGACAAATAAGTGACTCGAAAAAGTCCCATAGGCACGCAGACACTCACACAGATTCTTTAAAGTGTAATACATCTCATTTCGAATTCTAGAAGAGGAGAGAGCTATTTGGACCAGAACTGAAACTGATGGCAGTATAATTGAACTACTGTGGGGCTATTTGTTGCTATTTAGTGGTTCTAATAGCTTGAATGTATGACTGCTTCATTCACTGGCTCTGCGAACTTCCTTTTGACTTTTGTCGTGGCTTTTTCTGTAGCCCGTACCAGTCTACTTTCTTGAGGTTACCCACACCATGTATTTTTTGTGTCACTCAATATACTTGCCCTTCCCCTCCACATAGTAACTTCCAGCTGCCTTACAAGAACCAGGAGGGCTTCAAATGAGATAAGCCATTGAAAAAGGTTTCAAATAAACAGGTATAAGTTATTCCTCAAAAAAGATTTAAGCTATGCAGCTCTTTGCCACAGCATGTCACAGAGCCTGAAAAGTTCTTATGGGCTCAAAAAGCTTCCAGATTATTTCATGGAAGAAAAATCCATCTAGGACTATTCAACACAATAAAATCCTCCTGGCTCAGGAAGCTCCTGTTCTGGACATGCTCAGGAGCTTGGAGGATATTTTGTTTTTCTAGAACTAGCATCGCTGTGTGCCTTGCCCACTTCTGGTGCTTTTCCCTGAACCCCTTTCTCACCCATGGCCCAGTGAGTGTTTTTATGCTTTTTTTTTTTTTTTTTTTAATCT
>RSEF01000020.1:4323871-4360111 GCA_003993805.1 Himantopus leucocephalus
GGGGCGATAACAGGACGACCGGTGTGAGAAGGGAAATGTGTTCATTTTGGTGCTGTGAGTTGCCGTCTCTTATTCTTCTGGCTTCTTTTACCTTATGGCAACCATACCATTAGTTGCAGGAAGGTTTTATGGCTTGAATGTTCTCTTTGAGTCTAGTGTGTACCTGTGTGAGAGAGATGTGGGTATCTCTGCTGTAAGAAGTCAGGCCTTTCCTGGTTCTCAGAGCCTTTGGACCTTTCAGAGTAAAATTTGCACACTGAGTCTTGGTGAGGCTTCACTAGAGAAGCCAATGGTGATTACAACCCAGTCTGAGTTACCCTGTTGTGGAGAACTGGGAGTTGAGTGGCAGCTTCCCAGAGCGCAGCCTGAGAAGGAGAGGTTGTTGCTATGCTGTCTGTAATGGGAAGGATGCTTGAGCCCAGGAAGAAGCAGGATGGCAGGGGACTCAGAGCAGCATCTGTGGGAAGCAGCCAAAGTGCTGTATGTGCTGATGTAGTCTTTCCAGACTCGGTGAGGTCTTGGGGTTGAGGACTCCAAGAAAAGCGGCTGTGGGTTTCCTCACACTGATGCCAAGCAGGGGAAGTAATGATGCTGAAGGACTGAGAGAAGGACCAAAAGCAGTTGTCTTCTGGCTCTGAATATAAGCTAGAAGACTGGCGTTTTATCTTTGGACTTTGAATACTACAGAAGAATTTGGGCTTCTTGACTTGGAGAGCCAACACTGCTAGTTTACCGTGAAACACGCCGGTGTGGTGACGTGTGGCATGAAATCCTGCAGAAAGCAGCAGAGAGAAAGCTGGAGGCAGTAGGAGGGATCTAACAGGAGTTTTTTGATCACAAAAAAAGCTGGAGAAGTGAATGCAAAAGAAGAGAGGGCAAGTCTGTGAATAATAAGCTTTGTGTTTAATCGGGCGCTCTCAGAGGCCAAGTGTCTCTGTGTTTGGATGGTCGTGTGCTGAATTGGACTGGCCGAGGCTGTCAGAAAGATGCAGCTGTGCCAGCTGTGTCCGTTACTGGGAGAGTCAGCCATGAGAAGCTCCCCAATTTGGTTAGCCTAAACTCCCAAACGGTTACTGACTGGGTGAAACAAATTTCAGCCTCGGCTGCCTTGAACCAAACTCATAATTGTGGCAACTTTAGCACATCTTCCACATAGTCCTCTTTTATCACCCAGCATGTCTCTTGTTTCCTAAGAGGAAACTGATTGTGTGTAGACAGCTGGGACTAGGAGCCTCCCCCTTTTTCTTTTCGTTGGATTGAGAGTCGTTTGCATGCACGCTACATATATCTGAGCACACTCCTCTCCCGAAGTCCTGTTCAGGAATCAATGTTTAGAATAATGGCTCTGCTTTCCTCTGAATTGAGCTGGTTAATAACTATTGCTGGGGGAATCAATCAGCTCTATGATATCTTATTACTTACGCTAATTTAATCACAAGGAATGGGTCATTGCTTCAGTTCAGAGGGCAAAATGAGTGTGTGTGGATATGAGAGTGTATAGAGAAAGCAGCAGAGGAAAGGAGACTTCATGAACTGGCACACAAGGGGTGGAAATGGCATGGACTTTCCCAAGGCCGTAGGATGGATGATAGAGAGAAAACTCACACCCACTCTCTATAGTTTCTGGTAATCTATAGGTTATAGATCCATTTTTAATGTTGCTTTCATGTTCCAAAGAATCTGATAGGTGGAGATAAATCAGAGCTTTTCCTTTTTTCCTCCCTCTCTTTTTTCTCTGTGTCTACACAGGCTAAGGGAGGAGGATCGTCAAGGGAGACGAACAAACAGAAAAGATGTGCGACTTCCATCAAGGACCTCTGAGCCCATCTCAAGTTCTTGCACACCCAAGAACGAGGTAAATGCAAAGGAACTGTTCACGTATTGAGCGTGTAATAATTACAAAGAATGAAACATCATGTAAATAGGGTGTCTGAAGAAATAAGCGATATTTACGAAATGTGCAGATTCAGCTGGCAAAGTTTATCGTAACATTTTCAAGCTCTTGTCTAAATTCTGTTTCCTTTTCTATATACCTGATGATGGTATGTAAAACTTTTCCTACAGCCTCTTGTTCCTAGTGGAGAGTACTATATTTGTCCGTCACTACAGGTTAAAATCAGTTTCTACGCACTGAACTGTATCTCTGCTGTAAAAAATTTGCTCAAAAGAAGTCTTTCATTCAGGAAAGAAAAAGGAAGTATCTGTTTTCTAGTATAACCGAGTGCTGAGTTCCAGAAGCTAAACAAAAGCCAAATATATTAAGTGTAGCTGTGTAGAAAGTCACGCATCCCCATCATTTTTGTATAGGTACTTCTTCCAAGTAGCCCGAGTTCTCGCTACTGTAGATTTTACTCAGATCCTGTTGGTCTTGTATGGTTTCCCCTCCGGTATGAGGGTGTAGATAAGACTGTTTACAAACTCCCAGAAAGACAACACCTGTTCTGGAGCAAAACCTTTCTGATGTTCCAGTATATAGTAAAAAGCAGTCCACCTTGGAGGAGAGGCAGTGAATAGCGTTTAGCAAAGTCTTAAATAGAATATTGTTTTGTGGTGACAAAAACAGATGTGTTTTTAAAAGTACTGGCTGATCAGCCTTAATCCTTACGGAATTACTTTCTCTGAAATAGTGGAATTGCTTTTAGTCTTGGTCCCTTCCTAGGGGGAAGAAAAGAATCGAAAACTGACCCATCACATTATAAACACGTGTCAGACTGTTGCTGAATCTCTCCATGCAAACAGCACCACTTTCCTGACAAATAGATCTTGGACACTGTTAGAAAAATAGAAAGCACTAGTGCTAACTGCTGCACTAACATTATCTCATTCACTTTATTAACTAGGTAATGAACTAAAGCCATCATGGCCTAATTGAAATAAATAAATACATTAAAGCTGTGAATTAAAGTAACTGCATTTTGATGGTTTGGGGTTATTCATATTGCTTCAAAATGTTATTTTTAATCCAAACACTGCTGGACACGTCTCCTTGTGCCCCAGGGATAGTACAAAGTATGTTATTGGCCTCTATTTTTGTACCACGTTTATTTCACATTCACACTGCTTCCAGATGATTTTTCCCTAGCAAGATCTGATAACTTACAAAGAAAAACCAATGAAAGAACGAGGGAAATGTCAAATAACATTAAAATAAGTACAAGAAGTTAGGTGTCTAGTGTTGGGTATCTCTAAAGTGCCTTTGAACGTCAAAAGATTTTCAGAAATGCTCACGTTTAGCCAAACTCGGCTTCTAATGGGTTTGATGGGGATTGATTTGGCTGATGCAGAGCTATTTCGAAATGTCTCCCCTAAGCTTATTTTTCACCAACTGCAGCATTTGATGCAATAATACTAAATGTGTTTTAGTGAAGGTTTGCTCTGGTCATGCAAGGCTCCTCAATGAAAGAGTTGTCTTGCTTTGTCTGTCCAACGTACTGGTGGTCCTTCAGTCCTCTGTTACTCGTGTGCATTTGCTGCCTGCTGTTGCTTGGGCATTCCATGTTAACTCCACGTGTGTTCTGGTCGTTGCGTTGTGTTAGACAGCTGAAAAGTATATTAACTTTGATCTGCCCGGGGGTCGATTTCTACAGTTGCTACAGAGATGCTTTTTCATCAGCGACGGGGAGGTTATAAGCGGGAGAAGAGTGCTTTCAAGACGGTCTTTGTGAAGCTGTATTCTGAATGGTGACTGGGAGCTTTCTCTCTTGAGGATTCTTTTTTTCTCCTGACAAGGTTATGTGGCTTTATTTCAGCCCCTTCTTATTCAGTTAGTGATCAGCTGGGCAGGTAGTAGTAACAACCTCTCTTACACACTTTTTCATCCGAATGTGCCATTCTACTCACAGCAAGATGTGGAAGCGCTCATAATCTGGAGTTGTTTTCATTGGCAAAGATAGAAAGCTCGAGAAACCTCAACTGTTCTAGTTTTACACCCATTTAAACAGAGATATAACATGCCTCTTCGTAGTTATGTCTACAAAGGTAAGTGACTGCTTGCTGGCTTTGGCCCATGGCTATTGTCTGTGTTGGCCTCCTGATCCTGTGGAAGGAGCAGTTTCAGGGCGTAAGTCAAGATTTCTGCAGCCCCGAGGATGCTTGCCCTAGGTGAGGGAGTAAATCTTCACACTACACAAGTTGGTTAGTCCTGGGTTTAATTTCCTTTTTTCTCTTTTGGCTGATAAAGTAGGGAGCCTTGTGTTTATCAGTTTGCAGATCTCACTAAAGGAGCATAACTGAGTGCTTAAAAAAAAAAAAACACAACAAAACAACAAAAAAAAAACCAAACCCCAAGCTGAAAGACAAAGACCCTGGAATAAATATATTACTTTTGTGTGAAGCAAGAACATAAAATTACACCCAAAGGAGAAAGCCCTTAATCTGTAACCTACTACACTCCTGAAATACTCCTATGCCTCTATTAAGTGTATTAATGAGAGCTGTAAGATCTTAACAGGAATGCTGGCACTGCCATTCTGCTCCGTTGCTTTACAGTTTGGGGGAAAGATTAATAATAGAGAAGATTAATTGTAGGGCAGGGGTCCATGGAAGTTTGGGGGCAGAGAAAGAGGTTTCTTTTCATTTTTTTTTTTAATTCTAATTAATTCTGTATCACCTATTATATAACAGACTCCTGATATCAGCAGTGTCAGAAATCAGGGCCTGATCCTACTTCCCACTGAAATCGATGGGAGTTTTGTCATTGATGGAGCAGCTGAGCAAGTAACTTGCAAGAATTCATTTATTCAACAAATCTGGCTGCTGCTTCTGCTTATCTCTATTGATTGTACTCATGTCCAATCAGGTTTGCAGCATTAGCCGCATTACCTTACAATAACAGGGTAATTCACTTGGGGCATGTTCTTACCAAGTCCGAGAATCCACACAAAGATAAACAAAAGCTTTATCCCATGCAAAGATGCCTTCAGTTTTTTCAGCGGCAGCCGCCTCTTTTATTAGTTCTATATCTCAGGGAACTGTATTCCCTTCTCGGAGCTGCCAGCCTGAAACCAGAAAGGGGAGGCGACTTTAGGAAGTGTAGCTAGTAAAACGGAGAGGTGATGCGGGAACAAATAGAAACTTTGGGCTTGGGGAACCTAGTTTCGGATTTCACTTGTGCTGCAAGCTTCTCTGCCGCCTTCTGAGTAGAAGCCTGTCAGCTGGCCCTCGGGTAGCCTTTCCTTATGGGGTGTGATGCGAGAGCAGAGATTCACCATCGGCAGCGAAGGTGTCTCGGCGCCGTGGAGGAGACAGGCAGGCAGGCTGGGCAGAGGCCTCCTGCGTGGCCGTGCTGCCGTCGCTCTACCTTTGGCTGCCGTGGACGTGTGTAGTCAGCCAAGGGGAGAACCAGGAATAGGACTGAGGTTCCTGTGGGCAGCCCCGCTCCCTGTGGCTGACAGCCTACTAGTAGGCATGCTTGGAAAAGGGAGAAAGAATGATATTTTCTGTTTTCTAAGTGGATGTCATAAACCACAAAGACTGTAAAAGCAAATATTTAAACATCTTCAATGAAAACTTTTCACATACGTGGAGTTCTGACTTGGACCTGTACGTAGCTGAGTGTACTCAGAGGAGAGCCAAGCACTTCTGCCTCCTTGTGCGCCCAGGCTTTGCGCTCCCCTCTCTCACGCCCGGCAGGAGCAGAAGAGCAGGTTTTGAAAAGGTGGAACATCTCTGACTATAATTCTGGTTTGTAAATAAACCATCAAAGGGAAGCTTTTGCAGGAGTGATTCTGTGAAGCTTAGCACAACACATCTTTTTGCATCAGACTCTTGCCTGGTCTGTGGCCCTGAAATCCTTGATTACTGTTGCTTCGTTTTCTTTTTCCCTTTCTATTTTGCTGACACCCTGAAGCTTTTGTTTTCTGAAATCCTTCTCCACTTTATTTATCTCCTGGCCACTTTTTTTTTTCATAATGTCATTTAAATTTTCCTCTTTAGAGTTCATTGTATGCCCAGGTGAGTTATATGCTGAATTGTAGGGGTCATCTCTCTGGACTTCAGTGGAGGAGTGGTGATGGTGGAGCAGGCTGCAGACGTGCCTAAAGAACTCCAGAGTTCCCTCCAGGTGACAGAGTTTAGTTCCATAGCAGTAACTGATCTGGAGAACTAGAGGAGCCACCCAGGGGTATGTGAAATATATGAAGTGGCAAGAAAGAAAGTGGTATTGACACGCAATATGTCCCATGACAGCATCAGGTGGATATTAGGTCTTGGTTCTTTGGTTGTCTTAGTTGCTGGGTTGTCCACTGCGCAGTCAGCAGTTAGAACAAGTCTGGGTCTGGTCCACTTTAGTGCTGTGCTTCTCATGGCGGCGGGGAGGAGTAGTTGGTCACTCTTACTAAGATAATTGGACACCTCTTGTTCTCTCTGACAGTTTCCCTTCCAGGTATCCTTTCCTGGATACAAAAATACTCTTCCCCGTAACTCTGTATTGAGACAAACTTGCTCTGTTGAACAGCAAAGCATGAAGAATAGCCTCTGCTTTGTTATTTTCCCATATGGTCATAAAGAGGGGATGTTGACATCAAACCTTTTACTTTTAATCCAAAGCTTACTTTTGCTGATATTGTTACAATTCCTTCTCTTTCAACCACATCCCTCTTTTCTGTTTTTTCATTTTCATTTTATTTTATTTATTTGAAGAAAAGCAGAGCTAAGACGATTTAGGACGTCAAACCTCTGTGGCTTTCTTTTGCTTAGAGAAACTGAGTGCAAGATTCTGTGCAAACAACTTTCTATTTATGTATATAAACTACTTTGTGGAGACCTCGATCCTGCAAAGAGCTCTGTGTGTAACCCAATGAAGCACAGGATTTCTGCAGAGGGCAGAGCTTATAAATACAGCTTACAGCCTTGCCAGCATTACAGTACCATATTGCTTTAAACATATTGTTATGGTTTTAATTCCTGAATCCTTTATAGGTATGGTTATATAAGTTTGCTTTCTAAAGGTGTGTACAGTTCTGTATTTGTAGTGGCATAATTATGCTGGAGAAAGTAATCTTTATTCAAGTATACCTGAGCCTCCATTAAAATTTTAATCAGTATAACTTAACTGGTTTAAAAAAAATATGAAAAAACACAGACCTGAATACAGTATCGTTAGTCAATGTTTTTATCAGTAAAATCTAAATATACAGAGATGAGACTGACTACCAACAGCGCATTTCACACTTAATTCCTGAGTGCGTTAAATTTCAGTATAGTAAAAGCAGTTATTCAATGGGTTTTAGAAATAGAAGTTGATCAATTTTCGCTTTCATGAATGTTTGTTCTATAATCAAGTTTATTGTTTTGCTTTAAAAAGTATTCCAACAGCTCCAGGTACCTTTTGGTTTATTTAGTCCCCCAAATAGACATGGTGGGGTACAGTCTTTGCTGTTCTTAAACAGAGCGAGCGGTTATACCAACACTTTGCCTGCCTCACTTAGCATTCCCCAAGGTGCATGTTCTTCTCCTAACAGGGCTGTTGGGGAGATTACCCAAGTGATTGTTGTCCCCCTGTGTGTTTGCACACAGAATAATTAGTAGCTTTGTGAAACGCTTCCTTGAAATGAAGTCTGCCTTCATATGGCAGTTGCTCTGAACAATCCCGCTACTGAAAAATCTGGTCAACTGAATTCAAGTTTCAAAAGACTTTGGACTCTTAATGCAGCCAAGAATTGAATGTTAAAACAGAATTTGGAAAGAGAGGTGAAGCGAAGTTTGTTTCCCTGTCAGCAGGCTCCTCGAGTCACTTCTCTGTTATCAGCAGAATAATGTATGAAAGACGTCCTGTAAATGGGAGCCGTTCATTTCTACTGGGGATTGCCGCGTTGTACTGCTGTGTCATGTTTCCAGATGTCACTGACTTCACAAAGCGGCACAGATGGAAACAAATGACAGCTCCCCTTTCTGCCTGGTGCTCTTGCAGAAGTTTGTTAGATAAGCAATAGGTGACTGGAACACATTGGCAAGCGGGGAATAATGGTTAATTATAGATTAATTGCACTCACAAATGGCAGCCAGTCGCTGGTGGAATGGGTGACTCTTTATTCCTCAAGTTGTCACTTAGTATATTTTTTGCATATTTCGCATGAATTGTGGCAGAAATGTCTTTTCAGAATTGATCTACAAATGTAGAATGTGGACAGAAAGATGACTATGTCTCAAGAGATTTCCAGACAAAGGGCCTTGGGTCAGGCTAACGGAGAAAGGATGGGATCGGCTCTAGCACGCAGAGCTGAAATTGTGCAAGGTAGCCTGAAGGAAGTTCTGAACTTCTTTTGACTTTTAGTAGAAACTGAATCCCCAGCAAATTTATGCTACTATTCAAAATACTCACTGAAATGAATAAGAAGAATATACACTAGGGGGAAGATACACTTTCTCCTTCTTTATTTCACGTACATTTTAAAAGTTATTCTCTCTCTTCATTTCCCCCCTTCGGTTTCATTTCATAAATTTTATTTCAGGTAACAGGACTGATAAGATGAATGTTGTTGGAGAGGGAGTGCTAGTATTACCCTTAAATTTTATGCACCAATTATGAGCGCATCTACAATATGGAGAGAGGAGAGAGAGCTAGTAGACTGGAAGACCAGAACTGCTTTCAGATCAATAGATGAGCTGACATTGAGGCTAGAGGACTGATAGAAGTAGTGGAAAGGATAGACATATTTGGCAGATTTCTGAAGGCATTCAATAGCGACACCGAGATGGAGCTGATAAATCAATAGCTCTTTGGGCAGATTAGATTGATATTTTAAATATATATGGAACTATCCTAGGCAGGAAGACTGAACAGCCACTGAAGGAACAGATAAGCAGAAAAACATTAATTCATATTTCTGTATCATTTTAGTGTGGTTTTTAAAGGAGCTGTGTGGAACGCCAAGCTGTTTTCTTTTTTAGCAGCTGGGAGGTTGGATCAGATGGAAGCTTGAATTGCTCTATTACTCTGGAATTCCTCAGACTGGTGTGGGTTAAGTTAGCAATAATGAATAAATTATTGTTGCAGTGAAAAAACATTTAACACAGAGGTGGTCAGTTAGCAGCAGGACAGGACTGGGACAATTGGGCAATACTGCTTGGGGAGGAGTGGAAGTTGGCCCAGTCCCACCATGAGTATTATCTGTGTGTGGGTGTTTTCAGGAGCATAAGGATGTAAACGATGGCATTAAGGCAAACCTTCAGACCGTGCCATCAACAAGTCTTAGATTCTAAAATATGCCCTATGGAAGACAAAGCGGGGGTTTGTCAATGATTTCAATGGGAGCAAAACTGGCCCTTTGTGCTACTGTTGACCGATCGGGCTGTTTCCTCGTGCTATCAGCTGTCATAAATTAGAGACAAAAAGTTATGAAGTGGCTTTAATCATCCTGGCATTCCTGGGGTGATTTGCAACTTTTGCTGTGTGCTGCTTTTGGCTCTCCCACAACGTCCCTCCATCTTCCCTGAAAACCTATTAGAAGTTCAACTTGAAAGGTTTTTTTTTGTGAGTGATACTGTTGTTGTGTTCACCAGATGTTGTGAAGCTAAATTAAAGGAGAGCTTGTACTAATGGAATTTCCTAGAAGTTTACAAGTGAATTATTATGGTTGGAAAACTTAGGCTATTTAATATATATTTCCATAGAGGCATGAGGGGAGGACTGTGCTGAATAAAATAAATGTATAATGATGAGAGGGGAAGGATGTCCTTGCTTTACCTTCCCTTATTTTGAACTTGATGGAAACTGGATCAGCCTAAAGATAGATCGGCTATTCATCTGTCCAGATTGCATTAGCCAAAGTGGTTTGTCTGGTACCATTTCCCTTTCCAAGACTCACTGGCCTGGCTGGCCTGGCCTGTTCAGTAAAGGATCTGTTACATGCTAAAATATTTTTAGAATAATTTCATTTAAAGGAAAAAAAAAAGATTGCTAAGAGGAAACCAATTCCATGACAGCTAGGTTAGAGTGATCTTGTCTTTAACTGCAAATACAACTTTATTATATTTGCATGCAAATAGATGCCAGGTAACTGTGTCAGATGAAGAGAATGTTTCAAAGTCATTTGCTTTCTGGAAAATAGGATAGCTCAGCAGGACTTGGAAGGCTCCTAACCTGAGATGTGTTACGTACGGTGTTGATAAAATTGGTCTTTGCCAGTTCGTAACCCCTCAAAGTTACCCTGAACGACGGCCGCCTCTCCGCAAGGCCTCTTGCTGATTACTGTCAAATTGTGGTATGGTGTAATTAAAAGGAGTGGGGAAATGATACCTGGCAACAATGTAGGGCTACAAAAAGTGCTTATAGGGCTGACGGAATGGATTTCTTCACTCGAGAAATCAATGCGTTAGTAAAGAAACTGGGAATATCACTTTCTCCACTACATATTTGTGGTTGGACACTTGATCTTCCTCCTCCTGACACAAATACTTGCTTCCACTTCTGTATACCGTGATTGCTCAAATCATGATCATATACTAGTATGAGGCAGGGCTTAGGACCAATTAATGACATGCCTCAGTTATTCTCCAGACAGCCTCAAAACCGGCGAGGCCAGCCAGGCTGTGCTGGCACTGGTTTTGGTGGGTTCTCGACCCTCCCTCGGCAGTTGGCAGAGGGTCCGAGCTTGTGCTCAGAGAGAGCTGGGTGGAGGCTCAACTGGCTCTTACCTGTAAACCTAGATGACTTGCAGTGCGATGTAGTGTGTGTTCTTTGGGCTGTCGATGGCTGGAGTAATGGAGCACTCACTGCGCTCGCTCACGCCCAAAAGAAAAAGCTCTGATAGGAAGCGTTGGATTAGGCCAAGATGTTTCCAGGCCAGAGCGTTAGTATGTGCAAGATAGCTGGTGTTTGGTAATCCTGTCATTCCCAAGTGTGAAATATGAACCAGCAACTGACTTCAGTCTTTGTGAAAACTGCAAAAACTATCTAAAAGTTAGTGGCAAATGTGAACCCGGTTCAAAGAAGTTTGGAACCAGACCCACTCAAATTAGGATTATTTTTTTTTTTTTAAATATGGTATCACTAAACATAAGTAAGTCTGGGCCCAAAACACTAAAATGCCAAAGGAATTTGCATCACTCCAGGGCAGAGATGAAGTCAGGAGGATACTTTAAATGTATGCTGAATCATAATTTGCCTGCATTTCTTTTTAGCTTAACCTAGTCATTGGATTTTCTTAAGACTGATTTTGAAATTGCTTCAATATGTCAATAATCACCCAATGTTAATCTCAATTGGATTTTAATTTAACTTTTGTCTAGGAATGTATGTTTATGTACCTGTGGTATATATGCATTCATACTTGTGCATTTGTGTGCCCGTGACTGCATGGGTTTGACCTCAGATTTGGAAGACCTGGGTGTTGTTCTTGATTCTCCTCCCACTGTGTGGATTTGCAAATGTTCTTGCCTTCTGCCTCCCCTCTTGCACGTGTCTCTTGCTTACGGAGGCCACAGCTGTTGGGGGAGAGCTTGCTTTGCTTTGCTTTGCTTTCCCTGTGTATTTTTACAGTGTAAAAGTGCCCAGTGGTACCAGGGCACCATGTCGATGGAGATGGTGACTTTTGGTACCACCAAAATCCAGAGGGGAAACTGCAGGGAGTGTTCAGCTGCAAGCTTATGTTAATGATTAGCAAACGTAACACTGCTTGTGAGCACTGGAGTTTAAAATACCATCTGCATGGTTTAAACTGATGTCTAAGCCCAGGCAAACTAAATACATTCTTTGCGTAACGTTCCTTGGCCCTTGTACTTAACAACTCTTCTGCAATTTAACTACCAAAAGCCAAACTTTAGTTGCTGTAGATGAATGGCCGTATGCGCTCTTCACCCAAGCTGCCTGTACCCTGGCCATCGCACCCTCCTGCATCCCCCTCTCCCCACCTGAGTCCCGCAGGGCAGCCCAGCAGCCATCGCGCTCCATCACCCAGCCTGACAATGACAGGCAGCTCTCTGCCCGCTTCATACCACCTCAGCTCTGTTGATGTCTCAGACAATAGATGGAAATGTTTGTCAAAATTCCCTGCAAATCTCCATTAATTGGAAAGCGTGCTGCTTGCCCTCAAGTCCGCATGGCTGTCGGTGTCGGCTCACCGTGCTGCTGTTCCCCAGGGAGACTACAGCCAAGAGGAGACAGAGCAGCTTCCAAAGAGCTCAGCAGCTGCACCCTGTCAGCCTGTTGAAAGGCAATCTCCCTTAACAATGGACTAAAACATTAGCGCTACTGTATAAACATCACAGGCTTACCCTCGCTGAGCAGTATGTTTGTGTATCTCGTGGCTGCCTCATACAGGACCTCACCCATCCATCAATATCATCACTTTTAAGGGAGGGGGGGGAGGGGAGCAGCAGAGATGATGTTCCAAGTGGTTTCACACTAAAAGGAAGCAGCAGACTTTGTGTTTGGCATGGCATGCTGGAGGTTCCCGTGCTGGAGGTTCCCGTGCTGGAGGTTCCCGTGCCGGAGGTTCCCGTGCTGGGCAGCACCTCTCCCTTTGGGGCATAATGCCTTTGATTAAAATTGGTAATTCTGAATGTCCCGCAAGCCCCAAGGCAGCTTGGTGAAACGTGACTGTTTGTGCCAGCATGAGCGCAGAAGCCTGTCGTTCCATTGTTTTAGTGTCAAGACGAGCCTTGCCAAAAGGAGTTCTCCCAGTAACACTTACAGTAAAATGCCGTCTTGTCCTGGAACCTTTGCATTGATTAAATGAAAACAGATCAAGCGAAATCAAAGGTTTTCTTTTGTTGATTAAACCACAATTTATGTGGCAAATATCCTCTGCCTGTGTACAGAAAGTTTTGGCTTCTGACTGATACCGCCCTAACCAACCGCAACCACAGGCGGTGCTGGAGCCCTGGAAACCAGACTGCGTCCTCCCCGGGACAGCATTGCCCCGCATCACCGCATCCCCTCCCATACCTGCCTTCCTCTGGGAACAGTTGAGGCAGGTTTAGCTGTGAAGTCGGGTCTTACTGGAAATGTAAAATGAATTATCTAATAACGTGGCAATATGACAGAGCAGTTCCAAACGGCTGAAAGTGGGTTTGTATCAGCACATTGATCAGCTGCTGGAGACCTGCAGAACCGTGTCTTTCTGATGGGCCTGGTCAGATGGGCTCTATTTGATGATATTACTTCTGCTGAGTTTTACACCAATTTCTCTTTATTGCTCCCATTTCCTCTCCGAGAAAATCTACAGGCATCAGGAGTTTGAGGCCTGTGGCCCTGGCTTATCTGTAATCTCTAGCGTTTGAGACGTGTTATCTAGGAAATTCAGACTTAAGGAGGGCAAAGAAGATTGGCATGCAAACAGAGGTGAGAGAGGGAAATGGCACTTACCTATTTTGATTGTGCTTGTGTGGAGCCCAGGCCCCATGAATACAAAGATAAACCTAAAAGTAGAGGCTAATTAGAGATGTCAGCAAAATGAAAGGTGCAAATATCAGTGCAGACCCTCTAGAGCCCTCAAATGAATTTCTCTGTGTATGGAAGTACTGGAGTGGAAACAGCAGGCACAGCTAATAGTTCATTGCAAGTTATTACTTGCAAAGATCAGAGCATACTTTTGGAAAATAGAGGATTTCAGAAGTCAGAATAATAATAGGATCTCCAGTGAAAGCAGGGAAAGACCGTTGGACTCAGCATAATTCTAGTCAAGAGCGAGGACTGAAAGAGCAGAAGAAAATGCAGGTCAGCCCTCGGATACAGAGAGAGACTTGGGCTCCCCAGTGGATGGAGTGCTTGTTTCTAGCCTACACCGATCTCTGAAGATTGTTTCTGTGTTTGAACTGTTCAGACTGTGGATCCGGTTGAAGCTTTGTACAGCTCTTCTTGTGCAAACCACTTGAATCCAGCGTCAGACTAAGTCAGAGTTCTTACAGGTATTTTAATCCCCTAGGAGCTAATGAATCATCTGATATGAAATAGGAAAATGAGTTTTCAGACTTCAACACTTTAATCAGCACCTAAACCCACTTTTAAACGCAAATACTCTGCCCATCTCAAGGAGACATGTCGCATGGTGCTAGAGCACTTCCAGAGAGGTTTTACAGAAACCTTGAGTTACTGGGTGAAGCAAGAAGTGGGAAGGCAAAACTGCAGATTCTCTTGGATAGTCTTTTACTAAGGTAGTCATACATGCATATTGAAGGGGGAGGCAAAACCGTTGCTCTTCCTCACAGTCAAAGCCAAAGACCATATTTTTCAAGCTCTTAAGGCCACTCTTCCGGCTTGATGCGAGTGCAGACACCTGAAGTTCCTGTAAGCTGAGACGTGCAAGGCTGGGTTAAATCACACGGCGGCGATGGCTATCTGGTTCGCTGGGCTTTGTGGTGGGTTCGGGCTTCAACTCTGCGTTGCAGCTGGGCAAGTACCTTCAAGCAGTGTCCTTTGAGCATCATCGCTCCTGCTGTGCAGTACTGTTGCGTTTCCCTCCCTGACTCAGCTGCTCAGCAGATCGTAGTTCAGCTGCATCTGACGTGTGGGGTGATAGAGCAGGAAAAAGATTATAACGCGGCTCTGGATTCATGAGATGGTGGTACCTCTGTGGAGAGCAATGGTCTCCAGATGTCATAGACAGCTTTGAAAATCTCAACCTCTGCGATGCTAGAATTCAGATCATAAAATAATTTTCATTCAAGTCCACCCCCCACCCTCCCCCTTAACCCCCCGTGCTTAGTGCGCTGAAATCTTGGACCAAGCTGTACGGAGCAGATTGTCATTTTGGGTTTGGGATGCCTAATGTAATGGGATCCTTAGTTCCCAGTGGTGTTGCTGGGGATAAGAAATAATTGCAGTAAGTAACCTGTGCTTTCTAATATGATGGCTTTGATTTGGGATTGTAGTTAACTTGTTCTTTGTCTTTCTCATCAATACCCTTAACATTTCAGATGAATAATCTATCACTCAGCTGCTGCATAAAACTTGGATAAGAAAGGAAAAAAGATCTAAAAGTCGACGCAAAATTTTTACCGTGAACTTCTTTGACCTTTGAAAAAGAGATTCATAACTTTTCTAAAAAATATTGTCCATTTTTACTCAGCTTACTTCCTGGTTATGCCTGGGAACAAGGAGCAGGAAGCACCATAAATCCTGTGGAAAAGCCTGCTCTGGCAAGTTTCCTAGCCCAGCTTTGCTGATCATTGAGTTTTGGATCATTTGGATAAACTTCATGTAAGTAGCCAAGCTCATGTACTTCTCCAAGCCATTTGCAAACTCCAAATCCCGTGAAGCCAACTCATTGCTTAGTCTAGGCAGCCCGAACTCTGCCCTTTCCCGCCTAGCTGTCTTTCACGTATAAAGCCCAGTTTTAGGGCTGCCTTGTTTTTTTGGATGAACTTGGTGCTAATGTGACTTTCAGTTTTACAGCCAAGTATAACATAAGTAGGCGTCGTGCAACCTTCCTTCACACTGCTTTGCTAATACATCCTAATCCTGTCTGGTGATACTTTGTGCTGTTCAGAGGCTGAATTAATCCTGAGCAGAGTTTACCAGTTGCGCTAAAACACCATAAAACCGCTGCACGGCTTTCTGAGGCTTAGCTTGAAGCTAACAAGTTGTTCCCCATGCAACAGAGAAAAAAGCAGCTTTGAACCCCAAAGAGGGAAACAGCTTATGAAAAATGTCTGGGGAATAGATTTTTTTAAAATTCTGTCTCTTTCTCATCTAATGGTGACACGTAGCCCCGTGATGAACGCAGTAAGGTAAGGTAGCGTGGCAGGGAACGTGTAGCTCAGGGCTGTGCGTACAGGTACCGTACAGTGGATATTCCCAGCTGTGGGCTCAGTAATGCTAATGGGGTGCCAGTATTCCCTTGGGCATTAGGTCCGTTTTAGTCTGGGGAGAAATATGGTGTTTGATGAGGGCAGTACGGCACTGGCTGACAAAGGGGTCTGCTGCCTGTCACACCTTGACTTGTTGAGCGCTAACACAGCCCGGGGGATCACAAAGCTGTCATTACAAAGCATTAGCATGAGAAAAGGAGCACTCCTCATGTTTTGGCATGTCGCACCCAAGTGACAGGGAGCACAAATACAGTCAGGCACACGGAACAGTGCAAGTCAACGTCGGCTTTGACAATGTTGGGCACCAAGGCTGTCACTCCTTTGACACAGCCCCTCCTTCCCCCTACCCACGCTGCCATTCGCAACAGCAGCTCGCCCACCGCTTTTATTTCTGCACAATGTGTCAATAATTACTTGTCAGGCCTCTGCTTATAGACCTGGGATGGTGAATAAACGCTTATTATGCCTGAAAAATGTTGCAAGCTTTACCATAAATCTTGTGTTACAAATGCACACAATAGGGGCTATTGACACAGAGGCAAACACTCACATTAACATGTAAAGTCATGCTGCCGAGAATGGAGTTTGACAAACTAACTTGCAGCAAAGGAGTTTGTTGACCTTTTCTTTCGCTTTCCTGGCAACCGGACTGGGCTTGTGTATACCAAAAACCCAGATGAATGGGAGATGAGAAGAGATACTAAACATCTTCCTGCTAGGGCCGCTGGAGTGAGGATGCTCTACATCTGACAGCACTTCAGAAATGGCATTATCGCATATCACCCTTCAAATATACAGGACTAAGCAAGTGTTCAAAAGATGAAGTTGGCCATATTTGAATTCAGCAACTCGTAGACTTCTGCCTGTGCCTGTTTACCCAGTGGAGGCCCTAACTGAAACATTATTTTGGACCAGCAGCTACTCCTGGCTTGCTCCTGCAAACTGCATCTCATCAACTGCTTTACCTCTTTGGGTTTCGGATTGCTTCTTGCAATAGCTTGGAGGTTTGATTTTGATGTACCGGGATAAATTGTACAGAAGGTATTTATGTCAAAGGTGCAGGTGCCATAAACTGAGCTCAGAATAAGAATATTTAAAAGAAATTTTACAGAAGTAATATTTAGGGCTTGAATTTAAATACCTGACTGAAGTCTTATAACTGGCTTTTTTTTTTTTTAAGCACACGGGGATCTACCGTGTCTGTGCCATGAGTAGGGACAGGTGAACTTATCTACAGCATGGTTCTACCTGTTAGGTAATCTGAACTACTCTCTGAAACTTTTCATTGGTTTCCATTGGTTTCATTTTATTTCTGTGGTTTCTGAAGGTTTTCTTTCTTTATCTATTTCATCTTTGAGGTGTTCTTGTTTAGTTTATCCCTATTTGTTCCTGCATCAAGTGATTGAAGTTATCCCATACTTGTTTAACCCTTTAATGTTTTCAATATTCTTTGCCCCACAGCTGTTTTCTGTTTTTTAATATCTCTTTCTACTTACTTTTTTATTTATTTTGGCAATGAAAGTTCAATTTCATTTTTATTAGCCTGTTTCCCGTGAGTTTTCATTCCTAGATATCCTATCTGGATCTAGTGATCCAGAATTTGTGTTTTCGAATACTAGAAAAGAATATTTTTAAAGAAATGCTGCTCAAACCACAATGTTATTAAGAAAATAGAAACACATTTCTTTAGGCTACAGCCTTTACAAAAGACAACTTCTTTTAAGAAAACAAGCTTTTGTTTTGCTTTTAATAAAACCTGAAGTGTGGAATGTATTTGACCTAAACTCTTCAAGCGATGCAAAAGCTCTTTGGCAAATAAAGTTTGCGTTGTTTATGTAAACTAGTGATTTACATGCATTTTGTGGTACGTAGATGAATGTGTAAAGCTCTATGTAGCAACTGCACGAGAGTTTATATGTCCGTATGTATCTATAGAGCATTCAGTTTACCTTGTAAAGTCAGCCTGGTGTTCAGATAATCTCTGGAAGAAACACGTGGCCTGGATACATCCCACCTGATTTGAGCTCTGGTTCCACAATAGTTTAAACTGGTCTGAGTCTGTGCTGCGGTCATCCCGCACACGCAGCCCTGGGCGCCCTCCTGCCTTCCATCAGGCCAAGTGCTCGGCGAGTTGCTTCAGGGAGCTCTGCTGGCAGCAAACTATTGGCTTTTTTGGTCTGATTAATTTTCTTTCGGTTTAGCTCCCTGAGTTGGATCACTGCAAATTCAGAGAAGCGCAAGGGGAGGGTCATAAACACAGCGGGGGGAGGGAGGAGAGTTTTAGCTTTTACAGAACCACACCTTTAGGCACTAAATAATTCGCCTGAATTAGAAGGCTAATTGTCCTTGTCCTTCGCAGTCGGTAAAGGCAAAAAGCCGCCATCAGAAGGCTTTTCAGATCCTAGGTGTCCTGAGATCTCGCTACTGACAGTTCTTCATTCTGGTGGTATTTGACATAATGAATTTTCATCACTGTTATCTTAAACAGACCGTGTCGGCTTTGTTTTAAGGTACGCCCATCTCAGTTTGGGACGAATGCATCGATTGCAAATGTTTTACCACTGTAAATGAGANTGCTACTGGTGGTATTTGACATAATGAATTTTCATCACTGTTATCTTAGACTGACCGTATCGGCTTTGTTTTAAGGTACACCCATCTCAGTTCAGGACGAATGCATCGATTGCAAATGTTTTACCACTGTAAATGAGATTACTGGATTGCCTTGTTGCCGCTTCGCAGTGAACTGGGAAACTCATCTCAGCTTGCGGTGAGGAGGAGGGATTTCATGCTTTTGACTCTCCTGCTTCCTCTGTCTTGTGAGAGCATCTAAAAGTCTCAATAGTGTGTCCTGGGGCTGTGCTGAGCTGACCTCAATGCTGCCCAGAGCCCTGAACCTAATGTTTTCCAATGGCTGGGTTTCTCTTACGGCCTGGGGCTAACGCGCACAGAGAGGTGTGGCGAGACCGGTGTGTAGCCTTGAGCCTTGATAAAATGACTTCTGTTTATATAGGAAAGTACTTGAGGTGGATGGAGCTCCTAGTATTTCCTCTTCCATACCTTTTTGGTGCCCTCCTCTTCCAGGAAAAGGCCTAAAAAGCTGAATTCCCAAAGAGATAAATTGGGCTTTTTATTTCTCAGCTCTGCAGGAACTCAGAAAGATGAGAGCTGTTACAGTAACTTGTAGCACAGAGAAGTTGGCTCTGTTTGAGAGCCTCTTTTTGCTTTGGAAAGAATAGACTTTGAAAGTCTATTCTATTTTCTAGGAAGAATGTCTTTCTAAAACACTTATAAAGAATACTGTGTATGCTTAGTATTGTAATTTTTATGGCTTTTTCCTTTAATCCAGTGCACAAGAGTCACTTTAGTCTTCAAAACAGTGAATGAGGTATAAAAGCTGAGCTACTTCGTAACCTTGTTTATAGAGCATTATGCTAAATTAAAGCATGTCTGTGCTCCATGAATCCTCACCAGTGATAGGCGTCTCACCCTCCTCTCTCTGTTCGTAAACGCTTACCTGCATTCCCGTAAACCTCTTTGTTCTTTTTGTCCCCACTGTGCCCTATCTCAAACTTTATGGAAAACTGAGAAAACCTTAATAGCTGAATTCTTCATTTGTAGGTAGGTAGATATTGCACCCTTTCCCTCCGTCGCAGAAGGAGCCCTGGAGCGGAGCATTGAAGCAGTTTAGCTGAGTGTTGCTTTCAACATTAAGGACAGGGAGGGAACGGGGTTTGATTTGACTGTAAGTGCAGGAGGAACCTTGAGAGGCAGAACTTAATGAGGAGCACTGGCACTTGGCCTGGAAGATAAAACTAAGCCCGTCTCTTAGATAAATAAATAGTCACATAGGTTTTTCTCAAATACAAGTGGGCAGGAATTTAGGCTCACATGCAAAAGTTTTCAGCTGAATGGCCTCCAGTTCTTGGGTTCTGCAAATGTTACATCCCTGCCAGAGGTATCAAGATACGACAATTTAAACTGGGAGGCTTTCATGCTCTACCTTCTTTCCGTGTTGCTTCCAAAGTTAATCTGGTACCATTAGGGAAAAGAGAAGAAACAAAGAGCTAGTCACTTTATTTTTTTGTTTTTACTTTTTTTATTCTACGGTTTCTGACTCTCGAGTTGATTGCAGGTTTGTTTCAGGGCTGCGTTCTGTAACAGAAAACCTACGCTTATAGTTCTGCAAACAGAGCCTCTGCCACAGTACCGACATCTGCTAACAGACGTGATGGGCAGAGATGGGCTGGTTTGTGATTTTTGGCTGGTTTAGCTATTCCAATAAGAGTCACTAGTGTAAGAGTAGTTGTACTGACAAAACTTCCAGATTGTAATTTTGTCACTGCTTATGTGACATGACCTTTTCCGCCCAAAATAAACACAGTACAAAAAGCTAAATAGTTGCCTAATAGCCACTGTCTCCTATACAGGCTCCTGAGAGTTTCATGTGAATCTGTGGGTGGAAAACAGGCACGGGACTAGTGCTGGTAAATCTCTGTGTATAGTGGCGTGCTTTGTTTATGGCCCCATTAAAAGTCTTTTGAAACTATTATACTTCTGAGTTAAATCTTGGCATTCTTTTTACATACAAGCCTCCTGAGGTCCCCTGGTATGCGGTTTGTAAGGGTCTCTGGGGAAACCTAGGGGCTAATCCTCTTCTTTGCTTAACCTTAAAGATTAACAGAAGAGGGACAGCAGAAGGGAAAAATCTGTCTCTGGAGATAATATGATCTAAGGTCTGTATGCAGCTCCTCAGAAAAATGCTCTGCTGGTATTGGTGTTCAAAATTTGCTTTTAAAATAGAACTTAAACATTTAGTCATTCGTCTTGGCCTGGCTCCAGCTTTTTAAGTCTCTGAAAAGTATGGGTTTTTTTAAGAAGTGTACCATTTTTGTCTTACAAATGACAACTGCTGAAGTCAAGGTTTCCATGTTCCAACTGTTAAGAGATGCTTTTTTTCTAGGCCATCTCAGCATAGCTTTAAAATGTTACTTTGTCATTAGACCTGGCCTTCCAGATCGGAGGCTAATATTCCTTGATGCAAGATACTGAGATGGAGCAAAATGAAGTTTATTGATAGAATCCCAATAACAAATTTTGTCTGTGGAGAGACTGGCACTTCATTTTTGAAATACTGAAGTGAGATGCTTCATCAGGATACTGAATAGCGTGGGACCAGTTTTGGGGTTTTTTTTTTTGGTTCAGGACAGTGATTTGGAGGTAGCTGGGTTATCTAATGGTTGTCATGCGGTCTGGTTTCATTCATTCCAGAATTTTGATTTGCAGTGATTTGTTCATCTCTTCTGCTACCCCAACCTCATGATGACAGGTTGCCCATTTTAAAATTTCAGATCCATGTCTAGGGTGGAGTTTATATGTACCACCAAGATGATGGGTTTGGTTGAGATACTTTGGAAGGTGCCCATGGACAACGTTAATCTCATGCCAAAGCGTGCACAAGTATCTCCCTATAAATTCAGGAAGGTGCCTCAGGATGTGAAGGTCAGGCATTGGTTGTATTATACCAATGGCATCCAGACTTGGCCTTGTATGCTCCCAGCAACTGATCAGGAGTTTCTGTATGAATTAAAGCAGATGATTGATAAAGTGCAAGATGTAGAGAAAAAAAACCCCTCTGCTTATTTTTCATAAGCGTTGCCATGAGTCAGCGGCACATGACTGTGTTCTTCAAGGTTACATCTGCAGGAGAGGACAAGTAGAACAGTCTGTTGGGCTGAGCGTGAGAGCACGCTTTCAGCAAATTCCCTGCCCTTATCTTGGGTTGTTTATGGCTCCTCTGGGAGAATTATGACCTTCTATCTCCTTTCCACTAAGGGTGGATTTTGTTTTGAAAACATCCTTTTCTAGTGGAGTATCACAGCCAGTTGGAGTCAATTTTATAAACCTTACTTCTGAAAGAGTAGTACCAGCAGGCTTTTGTTTTTTACCTAGAATGGTGACAAATCCAATAACTATGGACTGCATTAACCTCTCTGCTGCTGCAATTTTATGTATTTTGCTGTTTGTTTTCTGAATTTATTTGTCTGAATCGGATCTAACCACTGAGAAACTGAAAACCTCAAGTTTAAGTGCAGACTACTATAAACTACTGTTTTCAAGGCTCTTGTACTGACATACCATTGCTACAGGGCAAATGTATGTGTGGTTACTCCAGATTATAGTTCTTTCCTTCTAACTGTTGAGGGCAAAATATATAGTTTTGACTGGTTTGTTCATACCAAACCCAATTCCTATGATTTCTATTAGGAGTGGAAGCTATATTCTTTTTTGGAGAAAGTGATCTGCCATTGCTTTCTCTCTGCAAAATAATCTTTCCAACAGAATGCTGTTATCTCAGCCTCTTCCTATGCTGAGCTTCCACCATCTCTCGTTCAAGAATGGTCTTTAAATTTCCTTACAGCTTATTAGACGTTCTGGTACTGAAATGGGACTCCCTATATGTGTAATGGGACTCACTTTCGCTATAACATCATTTCTTTCTTTTTTTTTTAAGACTGTCCTTCCGAGCCCTCTCACCTCTGAAACGCAACTTCCATCGTTTGCTTTGAGAGTTGGTCTGCGCATTCCACTGTTTTCCCGTGGCAGCTGGTTATTTTAAATGGCTCATCCTTGGTCTTTGAGTTTATAATCTCAAGGTGATGCGGGCTTGATTTTTTTTCTGAGTGAAAAAGGTCTTCAGCCCATGTCTCCTAACTCACGGGTAAGTGCTTCTGCCTCTAGACAAGTACACAAAAATACGCTATTGCTGTTACTAACGTGTCCTCCCACGCCACGTTTCTCATTGAACAGAGCTGTAGTTGTTGCTTTGCACTAAGCGCAATGCTGTTGGTACCTATTTAAGAATGCTCAGGGAGCAATTACTGTGCAGGGCTGGTGCTGGTGCTTTGGGACAGAGGCACCTGGTAGCAGCGCCTGGACTACCCAGGGAAGCTGAGTAAGCTGCAAAATGTAAGTGCATAAGTGTAACCTGTATGGATTGCTCTTTCAGCTAAACACCTACATTCGAGTACAGGTGCAATAAATAGTGGCTCCCCAATTTTCCATTCTTTCTTGGATAACCAGTTTGGTAGGTTAGGAGAAAAAAAATTGATGTTATTAGGTCCCAATTTTAGTGAGGCTTTTGGCAGCGTATCTTGTAGGTGAAGGAAGGAAATGTTGTCAAGATTAAGTGACCATAAAATAGTTATGTGGTTGGTGCCACTGGGGAGTGGGATGGACATTAAATTAATGATTAAAAAAGGTGTGATGTCAAACTTGAAATGTATATCAAAGGAGTGGTTTTGTAGCTGACTGTGCTCGGTTCACATATGGTCAACATTGTTATCAGTATCTCAGATTATGTATTTAAAAGATGAAGTATGAGATTTGCAAGGAAGAGTGAGCTGGGAAGGGCTGCAGATGTCCTTTAGCATGGTGCTGGAATTCAAAACTTTCTGATAAATAGAAGAAATATTTAAAACTAAGACACTAAAATTCAGTAAAGCCAAATGCAAAGTGTCACGCTGAGAGAAGTACATGATTACCTGGCAAGTCACTGGAAGTGCAGAAAAGGGTGTGGAATCTGTAAAAGTTTTTCAGATTGAAGATGAGTCAAGTATGGTATGTGGCTGCAAAAAAGACATCTTATTCTGGTACGTATTTGCAAGAGTACCATATGTGGAGATTAGGAGGTGGTTACTTTTGCTGTATGTAAGAAGTTCTTATAAAGAAAACACTGATGTTTTTCTCTGTGTCGGATGGAGTAAGTAAAAAAGTAATTGGATTCAATTACTGCAATGTTGCAAGTTGATTTATGTAAGATATTAGGAAAAATTAAATGATAAAAGTTATGAAGCACTGAAAGATCTATCCAAGGAGGCTTAGAATTTCCTTCACTGTACATTTTTAGAAACAAATTAGATAGAAATCAATCAGGAGTGGTCTTGAAATATTTATCCAACTGTTGTGCAAAGGGAAGAACTTGCTGACCTTTTGAATCTTCCTTTTCTATGATAATCTGTCTCAAAAATCAATTCCTGCTATTTTGCCTACAAGAAATACAGCTTCTAAAATTCTCATGTGTGTAAAGCTGGTTCTGTGACTGTTTTCCACTTTATTTTTTCCTCTTACATGTTTTGTTTGATTTTTGCCTCACACTTGTGGGTGTGTGTTGGCTCTAAGACATGCAGAGAGCTGGATGGAGATTGTTGTTTTCCTATATTGACAATACTGAGATTTCTAGAACATTTTTATCTACTTATGAAGAAAGAAAAGTATTCTTTTTTTCAAACAAATTCCATAAAATTTGGGAAAGGTCAATGTAAAATTTTCATTTTGATATGTTTGGCATGTTTTGATACCTCTCAGTAATAACACATGGAGAGATAGAGATGGAATTAAGAGGGAGCAGGAAAAACCTAATGTTGTTATTAGAAGACTAGGTTCACGTCACTGATTCTGAACAAATGCAACAAAACTGCTAGTTAACGCAATGCTAATAAGTGCTTGGGCGACGGACGTAAGTGTGAGAGTTGGGGTTTGAGCACACAGTTGGCATGCAGCAGCTCAGAAAACCACTTCAGGCCGTGGTGCTCTTCGTGCCAGTGCCCGTGCTTTTGATGTGGCTGCCACATGTGCACGGCCTTGCCAGGACCGAATTAGGCAAACATTTCATTAGAAAGAAAATTGTCAACCACTACTTTTACATGCTTCCAAGAACGACTCCTTCCCTCCACCCCACCCCCACTCCCAGTACTGTTATTTGCGGGGAGGAAAGCTTTCTGGATAGAAATCTGCTTTCTTGATTGTGTGAATAACTGGAACTGGCCAGATAGAGAACTTGCCGCCTTGATGACAGCAGTGCTAATAGCAAGGCTCGGACTTCTTCTGACTCCAGTGATAGTTTTGGGTGCTCACTTTCTGGGATGATAGACAGGTGTCTTGGTGTCTCAACATTGTCAGACCTCAGGTTAGCTGGAGACGTGACAGCAGGAAGAGAAAATAAATCAGTTAATGAAGTTGTGTGAGTCATTGCTGGGTATCCATGTTAGAATAACGCTTTCTCACCCTCCTAGCAGGATACGTGACCTCATATGCCCACAGGAGACTATCTGTTGGATTTGTTCCATTTTGTGTAATTTTGAAATTCATGAAGTTCATTGGAAGGATTAATTATGTATAAGGCATGTGTCTGCACGTTCTTTTCATCTGTGAATGTTACCCTGCATGCAGTTATTAGGGGCCTGATTGGACTGAACATTTTGACAAGAATTCAGTGACAAAAGGGGCCCATTAGTCTTTGAAGTCATGGGCCAAGGAAGAGGAATGCAAGTAACATCAGTAATGACCTCATTTAACTTGTGACAGAGTACAAGATAATCATGAAAGGTCATTGTAATGTAACTGCATTTTACTCTATATGCTGCGCTGCTCGTGTTTCAGCCAGTCTGTACTGCAGTTTTAATGAACGCTGAAATCCTCTTATGTTCAAATACAGGAAGGATGGACAGAACAAGACAACAAAAACTGGAAAGATCCTTCCCTCTCTCGTATACTTAAAAGTGAATTAGCAAAGAGCAAGAAACAATGAAAGACTTTTTATCTACGGTGAGTTTTTAATGGAAAATTTACTTTTTGTGCTAAAGAAACAATCTTGTTAAAAGAAAAAAAAAGTAGTTTCCATAGAAAATGTTGTCTTTTCATCATTGCTACAAAGCAAAAAGATTTCTCTTTTCAGTCAAAACTGAAAAGCTGTAGGGACAAACAGTCTATTCAAAATTGCCAGGGAAAACAAAGTATAGTCTGCATTAATAGAACATTTCTGTGAACTTCTAATGCAATTATCCAGCTAGTTTTATGAGGAGCAGGCAAAGAGTATTCAGTGGCCAGCTTTGGAAAACCATCTCCTTTCTCCGTAACAGTTACACAAAAGGTAATGTAACTTTCGGGAAAGAAAAGAAAATAAGCAAAACAAAACCAACTCTGTTGCCTATTTCATACTCTTGCCTTATATTTTGCCCTCTTACAACCCTGTACACTTTTAGATTTTGGAACAGACTTATATAAAAGTACGAAAATACCATAAACCAGACAATTCTGCTAGTATTTTTGTCCTGGTGGGGGACAGGAATCACAGCAAATCTCTTGGAAAAAACCTGCGCTCAGAGGAAGCAACTCTCCATGCAGCCCTCGGAGATTTGAGTATTTTACAGAGGGTCAACAGAAAACTTCTGTGTTATTAGTGTAGGTCAGCTTCAACTGCATTTGTGTATTGACACTGTAGGCAGTTTCCACTAGATGCTCGTAGGCTGTCTTTCTCTCTTCTGTTTTGTTTCTTAGCTGTGTCTTTTCAACAGTTAACTTCTATGGTTTCAGCAGTTTCCACTTGAGGTTTGCAGACATCTCCAGTCAGGATGAGTTGTCATCCATAAGGACAGACTTCTGTTTCATCAAATGTTTGGAAGAAGGAATATTTTGCCATCAGCACAAGAAAGAATGATATTTCCTTTGTTTAGCCCTTGTTAGGAATGTTTTGAACAGACACAGCCCACAAGGGCCTGATTTCCAAAAACAGCTCTAGATTGTGCCATCAGCTTATTTCCCCCCTGTACAAAACTGGCTCTGTGTTTGTGTTTTAAGTAGCAAGCATCTAACAGCCAAGGTTGCGTGCACAGTTGATTATGTGTGGACCCATTTACAGAGGATGGCAAATCTACATCTCTGTGGACTCGGGGCTCATCACAATGTGAGATACCTCCACGTTGTGCCTCAGAACTCAAGTAACCCTGTAAGAAATACGTAAACCCTCCAATTATGCACAAAGTATACCACGTTTAAGGGACCAGTGAAGCAGGAGATATGTATGGTGTAAGGTCTTGTTTATGCCTTATGCACAGCAGACAAAGCTATTTGGAAATCCGCATGCTTTTCTGATTTCTTCATGCTATTTGGTATTATGTAAGTACCAACGATAGTAACCACCGTGTGCTCAGTGTTCTCCATTGATCGCATCAGCGCCGTGCGAGTTTCCACAGAGCGGTGACTAAACTTTGTGGATCCTACTTTGGGATGCATTGATTGCAGGGTAGAACACAGTATGGATTTTTCAGGCTAGTTCCTTCTGCTGGTACTTCATAGTCCTCGTCAAGAATTTTTGAAGGGGTATTTCTCATCCCCACCCCTAAAATGTTGAGCAATGCTATAAATTTTAATTCCACAGGTCTGCTTGTATATCCAAACAATTGACAGTTATTTCACAATAGCTGGATGTTTGAAAACATTCGAGTGTGTAGAAATACTGTTATACTAATTGAAATGTCCCACAGTCAAGCCTTGCAGTTGTTTTCTTGCAACACGTGTCTCTTACTGGAAGCAAAACAAGTGGGGCTAGTGGAAAACATGTGACTTTATCCATTATTTACATCTCCTTTCCACCCCCACTGGCCAACACAGTTTGAACATGAAAGTCACTGGAGAACAGCAGCCTATAAATATTCAGACAAATCCAGGCAGGGCAAAAACGTTGCAAAAACCTTTGACTAGCAGTTCACAGACCCTGAGAGTTCGGACTAACCACTGCTGGCCAGGGACACAAGCTGAATTCAAACAAAGACTGATTGTAATTTTGTGGTTGGACATGAATGTTTTGCACAGCACTGATTGAGGCCACTTTGAAAACTGGGCCAGGGTTGTAAAATAACCTATGGACTGCAGCGTGCATTGTATTTGAGAACACAATGAAGCCTTGTAGATTCTAACTGGGTTTGGTAGAGACCTTACAGCTGAAAAAAGCTCTTCTGGCTCTGAGGAGCCTTGTGGGACCTTGCTTATTTTATTTGTTGCCTTTGATTAGGTGAGGTAAAGTGGATTAAGCACAAAGCAAGGAATAGGGTATTTTTAAGTTCGAATTCCAGTTTTCCCATTGATTTTTCTCTTTGACCTTTGGCAAGTCACTTAACCCTTTTGGCCCTTTGATTTCTTACCCAAAGAACTGGCATAAGACTCTGCTACTCAGGCAGCTTGCTGTGATGACTAACGAATTAATATTAATGAATTAATAATTGTAAAGCCTGTAGTACATGAAACGCCTTACGTTAGTGGTGAATGATACAGAAGTCTCACGAGTCTGTACGGCATTGTCTGTGTGTGACAAAGTCACCTCCCATTGATTTACTTTGGAGCCTCAGTTGAACCCAAGCTTGAGCTTGGGGATTGAACTGGTGACCCACGGCACTGGCGGTGTGATGGCCTTCTGCCTGAGGCAGAATACTGGGAACTGGGGGCTTATAGTAAGTAGGTGTTGAAAGGTGCAGATTGGCTATTTCTGAGCTTTACCCAGAAGTGCCTGAAGTCCATTGATCTTTGTGGAGCTCCCTCAGAGCCTGTCTATAAGCAGCACGGTCAGACGGTGAGCTGCACCTGAAACGAGATGAAACCCTTGTTCTCCAGTGTGGCGCAGTCTGAGGAAACTCGGGCATCTCAAGGATAGTCCCTGGGCTAGCTAAGGAAGTGGGGAAGCAAAGGCATATACTCGCTCCTCGCGGGAGGAAGGCGTAACCTGCCTGCCTGGGCTCCCTCCAGTGCAGCGAGGACTACGTGGGTTTGCCTGACTACCTGAAGTTGTTGATCAGTCTTTTCATTAGGCAGCTTATTTTGTTACTTCCATCCTTTCTGTTACGTCTTGCACAGCAGATCTAAGTGCCTGCCTGCCCTGGAAGTGCTAGTGGTTTGGGATCTGAAAGAAGCGTTGTCTGTAGAGACTGAGCCTCAGGCAAAGGACTGGCCCTCCTTGTTGCTCTGCCGAGACTTGGCTGTTTGTGGCAAGCTGAGCAATCCGTGGCTTTCGGTAGTTACCGTGTAGCAGGCTCCCTTAGCCTTTTTCCAGTCATTTTGGGGTCTGAGAGAGAACCTAATTAAAATACCTGCTTTGGTAAAAAAAACCAACAAACAGGTCTTGCCTAAATTCCGAGAGCAAAGGCAAAAAATTGTGAGTGGGGGTTGGAATAGACAGGTATTGCAGATAATTTACTATAACAAATTTGCTTTCAGATGTAACTTTGGCTTCTTTCTCACCTGTGTGGGGCCTAACTGCTACAAATCTGCTCTGCATGATCTGCCTCCATATATTTATATGTCGTCTGTGTGACTTCCGCACAGAACAAGCCATGATAGAAATCTTTCATTTAATTAAAATTGATTTTAAAATTCCCTTGATCAATAATGAGTTAAAATTCATCCCAGCAGTGATGGGAACAGCAAACCTTCTGAGAAAAGCTTTCAGGCCAGTGGTTTTGGCTCTGGAGACTGGGTCTTGCCTGAAATTATCCCTGTCTTGGCTCCAGGCTCTGTGGTGCTTGGCACATTATGGTTTACCCTATAGCCCAGCTTGTCAACCACCCATATGAAAAGCTGAGACATCCAGGCTAAAGGTCTCTTTCTTTTTCTGCCTTTTTCAGTATAGATGCTTTAAACATCAAACTCTTTATAACATCTATTGCCTTCAGGTCGGTAGCGCCTACTAGGCTTCAAAATGAAATTAGTATTTTGCGGAAAATGACCCAATATTTCTTCTTTGATTCCTACACTAAAGCCTCTCTAATCCTTTTGAAGTGCTCACTCAGATGGCAAAATGGGGTAAGTTATTAGTAAAATGATATTTAACAGCTGAATTAAAAAAAAAAAAATTGCAAAAGGATCCCTCTGCATTTAAGTTTTATACCCCTGCAGAAGAAAGACCCAAAGCAAATATGTAGAATATAATAGAACATAGTTTATGTAACCTTTCCTAACAGAAATTTGAGAGAGTAATAAAGATCGGCTTCAAATGACAGTAATGCTCTGTTGTGCGCACTCCAGGGTGCTTCCTAATTAATTGTCTCGAGCCTTCACTGAGAGATACTTTACCAAAAGTGCTGCGATCAAGGAAAATTAAGAGGCTAGAGAACTCACTTGGTGCTGCTTCTCTCCTGAGGGTTACTCGTTTGGTCCCATACCAGCACATGATGAGAACTTTGTTCCTGATCAGGCAACCGGATCACCCTGCTTGAGTTCCTTTGAAGCCACATTGACTTGAAATAACAAATTAACACAGAGGATCTGATAGCAGGACTGGGGCTCTCGTTAACTCTGGACTAGAATAAATGCAGAAGGTAGCACCAGAGTGGTTTAAATTAAGAAAAAATAAAAATAAGCCAACTATGTAACTAACGTGTAAATAACAGCAGTTTAGATAGTTTCATACAGAGTGGAACTGGGGTGCTATAAAGAGTACATTGAACAGGAATTACAGAAAATTGGCCCAAGCAGATTGGTCCAGTGTCAAACAGGAGGAGAGGAAACATCAGCGGTAGTAGAAATGCCTGGCGTGATCTCTGATCGGATGGGTACATGTTACCATTTTATTCCCTAGTTAGGGGAAAAAACTGGTTTATTGAATTGCTGATTTGCATTTTGTGTTGAAAATATTGTGAGACGTTTTGTTGTTGTTTGCCGTCTTTTATGAAGTATAGAATACAAAAAGATGCTGTGATGAGAAAATGTTTTTGGAAGCAGAGAAACAGGCACGCCCTGTCCATTCCCTAGCATGTGGAAAAGGGTATACAGTGCAATTATCACTCAGTTTAAATTAAGTCGATAACATTGAAAGTATCATATAAAATTAGTAAACCTTCTGATGGTAGGACTTTCATTGCCATTTAAAAGAAAATTTAGACATCTCCAAGCTAGTAGGACAGCTAATAATTTCTTAATACAAAGATTTTAAACCGTAAAAGATTGTAAATCTTAAGCAAACAACAACAAAAAAGTCCTTGATAAGGTATTTAACTTACATGTTTATTCACTGTCTGCCCTGGAATCATGATAAATAATCATACCTATTGCAACCTCTGTGGCACTTGTATGTAAAGGTCTCAAAAGCACCCTGCAGCCATTCGTGACGCGAGTCGCGCAGTACGCCAGTGATGCAGCTGGCTGTGACTGTAATACCTGTGTGACAGATGAGTAACGTGAGCCTTAGGAATGTTAAGCCACTTGCTCGGTGTGCTGCCGCAAGTGATGACAGCACCAGGAATAGACTCCGCGTCTCCCGGCTTCCGTGCTCTCACCTCCAGACAGCGTTGCTCTGCGTGCAAAAATTCCTTTGGCAATGGGGGGTTTTTTATACCTCCATTATCACATTTTTACAGAGCCAGTAAAGTAGCCAAAGATTACTCATTTTACTTTATGATGGGAAACATTTTTCACAGCTCGTCTTGGTAATGGAATTAGATGCTTGATGCTTTTTCAATCACGCGTGTTGTGATTAGGGACTTGTTTTATGCTTGCTGCAGCGCAGTTTCTCTGAGCATCTAGGATGCGTTGCAGGAAAATTCTGCTGTGTTCCCCAGATGGGACTTTAGGCCGTCTTGCACTGTGGTACCCTGTGTTTCAATGTACTTGTTCTGTGCTGTGAGACGACTGGAACTCTTGCCTTCCCGTTTCTCCATTCTCCCTTTCCCCCCTCTGTCTGCTCCCACACAACTGAAAAATATTGCAGGTAATGTGTTCTGACTGTTGATTTCTTTTGCTTGTCTTCCTCAGCCCTGGAAGTAGGAAGAAGAGCCTCTGAAACAACCAGTAGGGTGGAACACAAATGACTTTCTTGAATTTGCTTATATTTATATATATATATACACACACACAAATCAGTAGCTGTCTAAATGTCTGTTTTTCTCAAATGGTCCCTTCTGTAGGGGCGTATTCTGACTGGACGGTAAAAGCACTGGTTTGTATTTCTTGTGGGAAGAAGACTATCGTCAGAAAGATAGGAAAGAATTTACTGTGATCCCCCCCCCTTCCCTCTCTCCCGATACACTGTTCCACAGTGGAGCATAAGGCTGTTAGATCCTTGCTAATAATGTAGTTCCAGTGACTGTGCAAAGAAATGTCAAAATGTTAATATAGTCATCAAGAGCTCCCGTGCTGCCTCAGCTATTTGAATCTATTTCAGAAAGAGGGTTCTGATCAGAGGAACGGCTCCTCGCTTGGTGTTTAAATATGCTTTATTTTCCGTGAAGGCATATTGGAGCCTGTACCTTCTCTCCTAAAGACATAGTTGGGGGAACATTTGCCAACTTAAACAACCCCCATTTTCCCTCCTCACCCGCGCACCTGCTGCTTGTTTCGCTGCTGCTCCATCCTTGTAATTGTGCCATTACAGTTGTTGCCGTTGCCACGAGGGAACTGGGTGCGTAAAGCCGAGGTAATTTCAGGGAAATGGCAGACAGACAAACGTAATTGCCTGAATTTTCATTTTGGCCACTATGAGCTAATACACGGGTATTAAAACAAAAGCTTTCTTATATTGCAGGATGAAGAATGGTCAGTGCCTGGATTCCCAAATGACGTGAAGAACAGGACCTCCGAACGGCCTGATGCCGCCTCCCCCTGCCACAACGGGAAGCTCAGCGAGCCCCGCTTCAGAGTAGAGAGACTTGTTGTAAGCAACCACCACCACCTCCTGGGTGAGGAATTTTGTCCTGCTTACTTTGTCGTAATTTTATTACCGAACATAATTTCAAGTTTCCTAGGCAAGTTCATTAAAAGATATGTGTTTTGCTATAATAAAAACCAAGAATATGTATCATCTTAGCTATAGAGAAATGGTGGTTATTTCCTACATCTAATTGTATTTTGATTGGAGATGAAAATGGACAGTGCTTCCCAGAAGAAAGCTTGACCCTGCACAAGACAATATTGGAGGCAATTTAGGGATTATAGTTTGTGTTTTCTGAAATCATTGTCTGTTATGTGGAAAATTCAGTTTCAGAAAGTCCACAAAATTGGCCAGAGAGAGAGATATTCCACTACTTTCAATCATCAAAGAGTTGGTTTAGATGAAATGCCTTGTTGTCTTTGTCTTATGATTTCTGCCTCAGCCTTATTGCTTGTGAGCCATGCACTTATTGTCTGTAGATCCGAAAACAGCACCAAAGTCTTGGCAAATTCTTTTATTTGGTCTTTCTGGTGTGGTGTATCTGGTGTGGTGCAAAATAGCTTATAGAGCTTACCTGCTTCAAAGGCAGAAAGCTTAGACAATGGTTTGAGAAAGCTGAGAGAAAAGAAAAACAGCCATAGCTGCGGCTGCTGCTGTGTCTGGTTCTCTAGTGCATCATTTTCAGTGGTAGTAGCGGGTCCCTGGGACACACCTTGAGTTCTGTTACTCTCTGGAGTTCCCCTGTGGTCGCTGTTTGTCTCTTCCTCTCAGGACCCTTTTGACCATCTGTGGCTTGTGGAGAATATGAAAGCTCCTTCCTGTGTCCAAGATCAATAGCTTTAAAAAGAGAGCACGAGAAGCCACTAATCGTCTTTTCCACCAGGCGTGATTAATTTCTGAAGTGCTTCAGCTAGTTCCCTTTGAAGTTCCGTTTCCATTTTTTTAATTTCTTTTTCAGCAAGTGTCCAAAACTCAGAAGCCCACCCACATGTGTCCTGCAATAGGCTGGGGCTGGCGATGACTCTTCCAGAGTTTATGCTGTTTGGACGTGGGTGGGCCACGGCACTTTTTGGAAAGCTCTCCCAGATCCTGGAAATAAGTTTTCAAAAGCCAGTTGAGATGTTTCCCAAAGCGCTCTGGCTTCAGTGGAAAGCGGTGCTGCTTTCCGGTCTGAATCTTGGATTAAGAAAAGAAGGAAAAGGGAGGGGGAGGAGGAAAAAAAAAACCCAAAACAGCCACTCTACAAACTTGAATTGAACGTGGTTCAATTCCTCAGCTCCACTCCAACTGAATAAGAGTGACTGAGAGAAGCTACATCCCCACAACCACCTCCTCTTTATGTGAGTAAATAAGACATTCCAGCAGTGCTGAGGCTGGGCCAGTGCAAAGATTTTTTTTTTTATTTTTTTATTAAATATTATTTTTAAAGTTACTAAGTCATCCACAAATCCACCTGGTCTCTCTTCCTGCTTCTGCCGCTCTGCACAGCAACACTGAGGGCTGCTATTGCTCCAGCGTTACTTGGAGGAGGAGAGATTACGTGTGAAGTGTGTGAACTGGTTCCCTGGAATTCTGCAGCTACAGAAATTCAACACTGTCGTCTTTGCAAGTACCAGAAAAATGGCTGTACTGCCAAATGGGTGATGTGGTATTGGCTCACTCGGAAATGATCATGCCAGCATATCAGAGTGGATATGTACGTGAGCCTCAGCATTGCTTCCAGTTGTATTTGGCCAGAATCATCTCATACATCTTTGGCATTCAGAGACGTGCACTTGTACACAAGCCATCGATGGCTGACTTGTAATTGATTGTTGCTCAGCTTGCAGGTACAAACGAACATACGCATACGTTTCCTTCTTTGCACAGATACATTTCTAATGACCAGACTTTGAAGAAGTGTCATATTGCACGTGTGTGTCAAAAATATATGCTCCTCTTGTAAGACTGCCACTGAATGCTAGGTAAGGGACGCGTCCATAAGCTGTTGCCAGGAGATCCCTGTTTGAAAACAGGAGCAGGCTATCATTTATTTTTAATATATTGGATTTGTTTATTTTTTGTTCATGTGCATCTCAGTCGTAACCACTTCTGGCTGCTACAGAAGTCTGAGGCTCTACGAGAAAGTCTGTTTTCTTCATTTTTTGTAGCATTAGTTAGGATGGAACTGAAATGTAATGAGTAAGCTTGAGCTGGCAAGGTTTCTTACCCAAACGTATCGGCTTATGAATTTCTGGGCATCTGTGCTCAATATGAAGCACCTGCTCATGTAAGGTATGTTCTGTAAAGATTGGACGATGGCCCAATTGGAACGGAAGAATTCCCACATTTAAGGAAAAATACCTGTTGAAGGCACAGCGGTGAGCAGAGAAGCGTGTGGCTCTACAATAGACAGGGATGGGAAGAAAGTCTCTACAACAGGAAAAGAGAAATGTACACAAGAAATTGAAATGTTCTGTAGTGATTANAACGACAGGGATGGGAAGAAAGTCTCTACAGCAGGAAAAGAGAAATGTACGCAAGAAATTGAAACGTTCTGTAGTGATTACAGTAAACTGCTAATGTGCAAAACAGAGGAAAGTGGTTCCCTCTGTGTTTCTGGAAGTGTGAAATGCATTTTATGCTGTCTCTTGAGGGTGACCCACTTATAAAGCAGTTGAATGATGACAGTAGACTTCAGTGAGGCTAAAACTAAATAGATACAGCTGTAGACATTTTCATAAAAGAGAATCTCCCAGGAAATATGTCTGTTAGGGAATCCAGGCCTTGTTTTTAGTTAACACTGGATGCAGTTTCTCCTGATCTTACTGGAGATGTGTATTTGTCAAACTGAATATAAAAATTATGCTCCGTGTAATCCATTCTCCCTTGTTTCTCTCCCCTCCATCACATGTAAGGAGGCTGTTTCTGTTGTATCTTCCAAGATTGTTTTTCATCTCCCAGAATGGGATGAGCTCTGTGTTCTCTGGGCACTTCATGTTCCAGGGTTTCACAGCTAATGCTCGTGCTTCCAGTGCCTCCTCCCTTGTGGCTGGACTTCATGGGCGAATCATTACCAACGTGATTTGGAGTATACACGTAAACTGGAGTTTTCAAGTCCTTGTAAGAATCAGTATTAGTACTGGATTTTCATGTGCTGGTCATCCAGTATGAAACAGTTTCCTGCATGATGGTCCCCAGTCTCTGTCCAGAATTACATGTAGCTGATATGATATTAATTTGGCTGATGTACAAATAAGGACTCTAAGTGAAATTCCGTCCCCAAGAAAGAAAATGGCAGTGTTGCCAAGCCAAGGCTTGGATTGTCATTGAGACATCTTAATGGACTCGTTGCTTAGGAAAAGATGTGATTCACAAGCTAGCTGTTAGCGCAGACACCGTTTGAAACCATCAACTCCAATTGCTTTGCCCTCTCCTCGTTTCAAAACAGGCATGTGATTTTTCCGTCCTAATTTGGAAGCAGAGAAAATATTTGCTCCTGGGGCTGTAAATTTGTATTAAATACCAAGTTTAATTCTAATCCAAATACTTACGGATGAGTTACGACCCCCTGAGGCTCACCAAGCACCCCTTGACAAGAATGGAATCGTTCATTTGGAGAGGGGGGACGTTACTCTTTAGGAAAAGGCTGCCAGTCCATTTATTCCCCTCCTTCTCGTGTGCCATACAACTATTCCTTAAGGTGTCTCTTGCACAAAAGATTTCATTGTTAGATGTCCGTTTACTGCAAAGGCATTCTTGCACCTGCTGCAGCAGCTCCTGGTGAGGAATTTGGAGTACAAGTGCTTCTGCTTATGCTGAAAGTTGTAGAATATTTTAAGAGTTCAGTCGTTTCCCCGTGAAGCTCCATCACAGCACAGTTCTCTTCCCCTTGTTTTCCTCCCAGTTTATATTCCTGTGCCTCAGCCCGCAGAATGGAGGTTGGTTTGTCTCATCAGGACTGAGGACCTAAGTCACAGCTAGAGGCCTCTTTTATGACTTTTTTACATATAGTTTTGCCCCTTGGGCCAGAGCAA
>RSEF01000020.1:4360211-4390345 GCA_003993805.1 Himantopus leucocephalus
TGTTTTTGGGGGGTTATCGATGAAGCTGTAGTCTCAGTGAAGTTAGTAAAAGTAGGGGTTTGTCACCCCCACAGAAGTTATGGTTGGTGGTGCACTCTTTCTGTACAAATGTTTCACTGAATCTGTAGCCATTGTATTAAGCTACATTTTCTCCTTGAATGGTTTTAAAATGGTTGGCAAGAGAGGATTTCAGGCCTTTCAAATCTCACCCCACCCCCCAATAAAATTAATGTTGCTATTGAACATTTTGGATGGAAAAAATAAGGCTAAAAATTTGCTTTGAAAAACTGTGAATGTAAAAATGTAAGAGGTTTTCCCTATGGTTGTTTAGCGTCTTAATCTCGTGCCTGGGAATGTTGTTTTGTACACGTGTGTGTAACGGCGGGGGGTTCCCCCCCTCCCCCCCCCCCGCCAACAATCTATTTCCTTCTTGTGGAGAAAGAAGCTTTGCAAAAAGAAAGGAGATAGAGAGGTCTGCATCCCTGTAAGGGATAGATGATGGAGTGCTAATACTGGCACACGTACAGGTCTGTCTTTTATTTGTGGTTCACTGAAGTGCGTTGTGCGTATGCCGCTGTAAGGCAGCGTCTGCCTTGGCGCAAGAGCTCCCTAATATTCATGAAACTTATAAAGCACATGAAGACACATTTCCTTCTCTTCCCCTCCTTTCCCCCTTCTTTTGAAACCTTAAGGTGTTGACTGGTGGCTCACTGTAGCACTTAGTACGTTACCACCCATTCACACCTCTACTTGTCTCCTGTCCCCACCTACTCTCACACTTCTCTTGCTGTAATGATGTGTTGCCGAAATAAATTGTGTTGCACAATGAACGCGTAGAAAGAACAAGGGGGTATTTAAAAGCTGAGAAATAGGAGAACTAGTGTGGAAAGAGAGAGAGGGAAGTGCTTTTGGCACATTGAGCCGGTAGCGTATTATAATTCAAGCTAGACGACTGCTGCGCCGGAGCGATTATAACATTGATTTGAATGCTGGAACTTGAATTTAACAGGAAGGGACTGGAAAGCCCGGGGCTTGGGGTGCTGCTTGAGAGTTTGTGAGATCAGGGTGCCGCTCCTCTGCTTTGCTCTAAGAGCTGTATGAAAAAGGAATGGGTTGGGTTTTGGGGTTTTTTGGTTCTTTTGTTTTCTTGGTTTGGGCTTGGTTTTTTCCCCCCCGCTCAGGTCTGTACCCAAAGAAGGTCTTGGGCAGGTACTGCTGAAACATGGATCCTTAAAAATCCCACTCAGCACCTTGGAGATTTTAATTTTACTTTATTTTCCTCGGTGTGAGGGACAGGAGACTTTCTGAAAAAGAGAAAGGAGTTGAAATAAACATTTAGTGTTTCAGCCATGCAATCGTAACACTTTCCTGTAATTCCACGGCTCCTCGGGAAGATTGTGCCCCTTGATCAGGCTTTGAATGAGCCGTGGCTGTGCTTTGCATTCACAGCACGGCCGGACACCAGGCAACTTTCGCATTCCACGTGCAAACCTCCTTTGCTCGCTCCTCGGAAGCCGGTGCTGCGAGAGATGGCACAAAACTTTATTATTTTCTTTCCAATTTCGTTAAATTTCAGTGAGCTCACAATCTGAAATGATGGCTTGCCCTTAAAGAGCTGGTTGTACTTGACAAGTGTGTGGCAGTACTTCATTAATTACAAGCCGTCCTTCCCAGCACAACCTCAGTTAGGTAGAATATTTGTTCAGCGCACATAATTATCTCCCTTTCGTTCTCTCTCTCGTATTGATTCATGTGGAAAAATATGATTAAAACATGAACATCTACAAATGATTCAGAATAACAAGAGAGGAAAGGCCATTGTTTTTTTGCACTGACTATACCAGATTACTGTAATTACAGCTGAATGGTTATACATTTCTCTGTGCCCCCCACAATACTGCACGCTCCTTCACAGCCTCAATGTAGCGTTTAAAAGTAGAAATGTTTAAACGAAATATCGTCTTAAGGATGTTTCTTTGACCCATTAAGAACCTTTACCTTGGCACTTGTACATGTAATCTCTGGCATAAGGTCATGCGAAGCGGGCGTAGGGATAGGAAAAGAAACACCAACCCTTCAGACATCTGTTCTGGTGTTTCGGCCAAGAACGGGAGGGAAGGCTGTGCCAGTTCGGCAGCCGCTCCTGCAGATTGCAGTCGGCTTGCTTTTGATGCCAGCGTTAATAATGTGGGCTTCCCGCTGAGGGGGTGGCACTGCCAGATTCCTAATTAGAATCCACTAAAAGCAGCAAAAGGTGAAGTGGTCATTTCTTTCCACCCCCCACGTCTTCGTCTCTTCTCCCGGTAGATTTGTTTAGCCTCATTTTTATTTTGGCCACTTAGCCCAGTGGAGAAGACTGGGGCAGGGTCCTGTGTGCTCTTGCTTCGATCTCAAAGTAAACAACTGGAAATTTTGATCTGCTGAACCCCTCAGGAAGGCCTGGTTCACCGTGGCGTGTGTGGAGATGACAGAACTAATTTCACACTTCATCCATTGCGCGCAGTGGGTTCACTTGTTGTTTGCTCTTGCAGCTGGCGCAGACTCCTAAGACAGGACATCATTTTCCTCTTCTGTTTTGATATGGACTACGATGGAAGAGCCTAGTTCAAAGGGCAAGAGCACGTTACGTATATCCCATTGGCAGTTCTCGCTTCCCCATAAGAGGCTGTAAATACCATTCCAGAGGTCTCGTTTGCTCCTTAAGAGCTTCAAGCCGCTTTTTGGTTGGTTCTGGATCAGTTGGCCCATTTGGAGATTCTTGAAAACGTTCTGGCAACTGAGACTGGGAAATAATTGCATTGTTGAATTGTTGGCGTGAAGTGTTGCTGGTGTGGGTATACGTGCCCGTGTCCTCGGGGAGAACGAGCCTGGGAGCAGGCAGGACACAGAGGCACCGCTTGGAGAAACCAGACCAGCGTAGCACCAGCCAACCTGAGCGGACTGTGGCCATCCCTCTCAGACGGGGTGGTGGTGCTTTCCAGGAGCTCTGTTGTAATAGAAAGAGTGAAAAGTTTGATGGAAGGTGGAATATCAGTTTTCAGGAAAAGGGTCTTTTTTAAATTTATTTATTTATATACTTCCACACACCACCACCCCCCCCCCCCCNTACTTTTCTTAAGAAGTGGCCTTGTAGGAGTTCATTACAAATCTGTTTCGCTCTGGTTACTTGAGGAAGGAGTGGGATTAGTTGTATGAAAAAGCAGGCAAAACGCAACCTGCAAAATGTGGGCCAAAGAGTTCAGCAGGAGCTGCAGCCCTGAGCCTGAAGTGACTGTCACCGGAGCCCTCGTCAGGAATGTGCAGCACTTTTTTCTTGACGTGAAACAGGGCTTTCAGCTTTTGCTTGTAAGATTTTGAGTTGCAAACCTGGAACTCAGGCTGCACAAAGTTGCTTATGAGTCAGAACTGAAGAAAGGAGTCCCGTGAACCCTTGCCAGCTGAAATTTCTGGATTTTCCTTGGCTTTACCTATAATTTGCTGTTAGAAAACCTGTGATCAGGTTTTAGCCTGTGAGCCAGAAGTAGCCGACTAATCGGCAGCCTTTCTCATCGCCTGATTAAATGAAATCCGTCATACTGTCCTGCCTTTTGCAATATGATGCATATTCCAGTAATTGTGAATGCAGAACAATGAGTCTTCTGCCAGAAGTATTTTAACGCGACTGCGCTGCCCACTGCAAATAACATTTGATTAGCTGACCTTCGTGATGGAAGGGAAATTCTCTTTCTTGATGTCCGTGAAATACTTACCATGAGCCAGTAAATACCTTCTAGTTAGCACGTTATTTCAGTTCCTTTCTATTTGTGTCCTATAAAACAAAACAACGCCAACTTTCTTTCTGGCTATCTGCTAACAAGGACATGGTATTTATTATAAATATTTTGGAAAATTCCTATAACATATGTATGGATATAAATGAGAAAGAGCTGAAAAGCTGAAAAAAAATCAGGTTCCAGATAGGGTGAGAGGGAAAGGGAAAAGAAAAAAAGGTTTTCTGAGAGACAGCAAATGTGTATCTTTTTGTTTGGTAATATGGTATCCATGTAATGTCTCTGAAATGGCCACAGTTAAAGTTCATGCTACATTAGGAAAGCAAAGTGGTTTACATTGAAACTTAATAGAAGTCAATTGTGTTTGAAACATCTGATGCAGAAATAAAACACCTTATGTTTTATGGGAGCGAGGAGCTGCATATTTGGCACTCGTTCTTCTTGCTAAACACGTGTGCTCTCTCTATCAGTTTGAGGTAATCCAGGTCTGGCTCCTGCCCAGTCACTCCTCCTAACCAGAATTACGCGAGACGCGCTGCCCTCCCTGCGCGCACACGCGCACGCACACTCCCTCTTGAACTACAAATTAACCCGAGAATTAGTTGGCATCTTTTACAAATCTTCCGCCTTCCAAGACAGCATTATTAACAGTGGATATTTCTTCCTTCATTAATGGGATATTTTTCATTTGGGAAGAGCTTGGATTTTTCCCCTATATTTTTTGCTGTTACTCAGTGGTTTCTTGATGCAAACTTCAAACTTTTGAAGTTCACGTCAGAGTACAGCCTATATAGGACTGCTGTTGCTTTGTTTGATCCACTGACCTAGACGGGCAGGAAAAGTAGTTTTGCTGACAAAACCGCTCTATTTTATAGGTAGGTAGTGTTAAAATTGATCCTCTAATTGAACTAAGTTTTTTTGTGGACATCTTCCAACTTCTGTTGCTGCTTCCACTTCATTACATACTTATTTTCTTATGCCTCTACTTGACGGGCACAGATTTTTACGCTTTTGTCTTCAAACTGGAACGTGAACCTCTATTCCTTGCTGCAGTAGATGTATGCGGGGGAATCTAAACGCAGGGAGTCAATCTATGAAAATGTAATCTATAATGTACAAATACTAATGCATTTCTGCACCCTCTTCCTTCTGAGGATCTCAAAGGCAATTTAATTAGCTATTGCAATATCCTGTTTAGCGGGTTAGTTAGGATTTGGATTTTATGACAAGATTAATGTTTTGTTCCTACAAGGTTATGTGACAACTCTACAACAGAACGGAAAATAATCACCAGAACTCCAAATCTGTAGTTTGGTGCTTTCGCTATTGCTTCAGACCTCCTCCCTTTAAATTTGACAGTGTTTTCACCGGGAGCAAGGAGCAAACTTTATCCAATCACATATGTATTTTAGATGCAAACTAATTTACTCAATAACTTTAAGTAAATGACATGTTTGTTTTTTTCTTGTCTAAGCTTAGGTAAGCTAACGTATGAAAATTTGTAAGACTCTCTCTGTTAGCAGTCAAAAAAAGACAAGAAAATGTGAGCTCATCAGCCACAGTTAAGGCTGTATACATTTTGTCAAATCTTTCACAATAACCCTTTTATTTTTTAGTATAAATCTAAGTTTTGATGGAAGTGTAAACCGACGTATTTTGTTTAATAAATTCCTTTTTTTTGTTTACTGACAGAAAGTGAACACTTTTCATTGGGAGACATACATTAATTTGTTTTGTACGGCTAACAGTGGTTAGACCTAGCAACATTTTATATGCTTTCAGTATATTTTAGTTTGCTGTTAAGGACAGAATTTGGGCAGGTCCTTTGGAATTCACATATTCTGCCGTAATTATGTGAGTTTCTGACTTGAATTTTCCAATTGATGGCATGTTATTGGAAATCAGGATTTGTCTAGAGTCTTCATCTGTGCAAGAAATGGAGATCAGGTTGTTACATTTCATGTGCCAGTATACTAAAGCATATTCTCCTAACAGCTATTTCTAATAAATAGGAATTGGTCAGTTTTGTACTATTTTATACTATGCCAGTTTCGTAAAGAAGAGAACAATATTTTCTGTGAAACAATCTGAAGTGTGTGGAAAACCTAATCCCAAAGGGGAATGTGATAGCAGTGAACTTTTAATGTCAAAATTTTTAACTCTGCTGTAGCGTTACCTTTCCTAGGGGATTAATTTCCGTAGGACTGAAGCTGTAAGTCACCTTCCGTTACCATGCTTTGTTTTTGTTGGCTCTCTTGGAGGTTTTCCTTTATCTTTTGCAAAACTTCAGTGAGTATGAGAAGGCAATCCGGTTAGCTGGGCATGAAAATGTAAGGAAGGCAAATCTGTCTGTAGAGAGGAATGGGTATTGTTCTGTGTGCTTGAGTAGTACCTTGTGTAGTAAAATATTTGTCAAGAATAAGGAAACAGACTCTGCTCCAGAAAGAATTAAGTGCTGGGCACAGAACCGGAAAGGAGCTGAAGTGCAGAGCTAGCGCAGAGCTGCATTTTGAAGGGTAGTCCTCTCTGAATACGTCTTCAAGATTCAAACGTCTACAATATGAAATATATTCCTGGTTGTAACTATGGCTGCTCCAAGCTTTGAACAATTGTTGGGTTTTTGTTTGGGTTTTTTTTTTTTTGTAACACAAGAAAGGTTCAGTTTGAGGCTTCCAGATTTTCCATTTCTATCCTCATTTGTCCATGTCTGTCTTGCTTTTTTATCAGAACAACTCCAAAATAAACAAGGAAATGAAATAATAATAACTCCCCTATGTTAGTGCAAATTTAAAGCCATTTGAATCCGCAGCATAAGGCAGGAAATACAAGTTTTCTCACATCAACATTAATATTGTCATAAAAAACAGATGGTGGTGTGGCTCAATGTCAGCCTTACCTGGGTTTTCTCCATAGTTTTCCTAAAGCCACAGTTCTTAGCAGTCTAGAATTTGGTGACTATCTGGTCCTCCCAGAAGGAAGAGAAAATATAGGAACTTGAGCAAAAAGAGTGGTTTAAAACTTGAAAAAAAGGCGTGTGACTGTAATTTTAAAATGGATTTTAAAAATTTTTTTATTTTTTAAATTAGCTCCTTGACCTTTAAGTCCTGATTTTTGAAAGCTCAGATTTGACAATCCTGGAGTAATCTGAAGTGGCAAGCCATTGCTGGTAGAGAAGACTGACCCAACCACCCTGGTTCTGCCACGGTGTATGCTCTGTAACTGGACCCAGTGTAAAAGTGAGACTTAATACTGCCCTGTGCCAAAAGCCCGAGGAAGAGAGACGTTCACTGGGCAGTCTGGGCTCTGAGTGCGGTCACCGGGACAGGAGTCCTTCCTTCCCCTAAACTCCTGGGACATATGGTCAGCTTATGTGTGAGCCCTGGCCCCGTCTCCCCAGGGGCTGCTGGCCGGGGGTGCGGAGATGCGCTGGCCCCACAGCTGGCTAGCATCAGTGCTGCTGTCAGCAGCGACTACTAGCCTGGAGCACACACCGCTCCTGTGCGCAGAAAAAGCCAAGTCCCAGCGTGGTTCCTTGGCCCAATCTGTTGAAGACAGTAAGTCTGCCTGCGCAGGGAGCTTTTGTCTTTGCTCCCCTTGATCATACTGACACAAGTGATAATTACAAATACATTTCATGTATGATGTCTGTGGAATCCATACAGCGGTGCAGACCTTGGTGTTTCCTGGCTCTTTTAAGTTCTCAGCGTTCGCTTTGCGTTCATCTAGGCCAGTCTATCTCTTCCCTTCATCGCTGCAGTTGCCGTACGGCAGGAAATCCTCTCTTTTGGGCCCAGTCATCACTGTCTGCTTCTTCCTCTTCTAGCCCCACACTTGAGCAATCCTGTTCCTTGATTGCTATCTAAATTGTCCTTATCATATGCCAGACACTGAAAGAGCTGCAAGGCATCATTTCCTGCCGGGCAATGCCAGGCACATAACATATGCTAGATATCTGCAGGCAGATGGGGTTGGTTAGGGCCAGCGAAGCATGAAAAAACAGGAGCTTTGGTAGGAAGAGGCTAAAGAACTCCACAAACTGGTTGAATGCCATATCCCAAGCAATGTTAACAGCTCATTAACATTCCCTGTAGGCCTGGCAGGTCAGCGCAGGAGGTCAAAAAAATTAAGAACTATTTTCTTAAGGAAATGGGAGGTAAAGAGGGTTAGATACATACAGCTGGAGTAGGACACAATGTAAGGCTTGGTCTGAGAGAAGGCAAAGGGGAATGCTTCGTCTCAGGCTCTGCCTGCTTAACTAGGACCAGCCATCTGTCCATTTTCTACCTGGGGTTCTCCCCATGCTGAGCTGAAACTTGCTTTATTATTCAAAAGCAAACTTGCCCAATGGCACAAGATGTTGGCAGGCAGCTGATTCGTGACCTAGCCAAAGACATCAGGAGGAGGGAGCGAGGTTTTCCTTTGAACCAGGCTCTGTAAGCATATGGTAGGCCTTGTACTTCAGGACGTGATCCATATGCTGCTCTTCAGTGCCCATATGCTTTCTATATTTTCTGTATTTATTTATTTTAATCAGAATTGAGTCTGTGATCTTGATTTTCCTTTTGCTGCTGGCTGTAATTACATTTGGTTGTGCTACTGGAGGTAAGGCAACGAGGTTAAAAATGAACACCGGAGTGTTCAGTTGTGTCCTTTTAACATTGTTTTGTCCTGTGCGTTTTGTGGAGAGGGTTGTATTCTGGGTTAACGATCTGTAATGCTATTAGTTTACATTTCTTCTTCTTGTTGCAGCTCGGACATGGAGTTTCATTGACTCGGGATCAGAGGAGAGACAAGCTCCAATGATAGAGTTCTATGAACATTTACTGATATTCACTGTTTCTTGTGGGGTTAGGGGCTATAAATCAGTGTATTCTTATTTTACTGGAAAAAGCAATGGAACTGAGTCTCTGTCTCCAACCAACGTGGCAGAATTTGACCTAAGGTAATTAAGATTTATAGGTAGAAGGAAGCACTATCAGCCACTCTTTATCTTCCTTACTAATACGGGGATATTTTGGCTTCAGTAGGGCAGTATTTCCCAGTCTCTCTAGCTGAACCCTTCCGGTCACATAGGCTACACAGCTCCTTAGGTCCCAAACCGAGCAAGGACAGTGCTGTTGAGAGCCCACCTCTGCCCTGCAGACCTGAGCACAGAGGGGCCACCGCAACCAGGGAGCATTAGCCTGCCCCAAACCAAGAGGAGCAACGCCTACTGAGCACAGCAGTGGGGCTGTCCTGGCCTACTGTAGCTGCTTACAAGGTCCAACCGCCCCGTAACTCCATTAGTGCCTGCGCCCTCCTCCCACGCTCCAGCAGGGATGCTCGTGCAGCCCGACAGCAGAGAGTGGGAGTAAAGGGCTGTTGGAATAGCAAGACTCCTTTCTAGCGTGTCCAGCCCATACCCTTCGGTAGAAAATCCACCACGTGCTTAAACAAAGTATTTGTAGGCACAACAAGTGTTCAGAAAAAAAAAAAAGTGTGGTCCAAAAAAAAGAGCTACGTTTTCCCGTGTTTAGTTCTTCAGCCTGCAAAAAGTCTTTCTTTCACACTGCCTGCTGTAGGGCCAGGGCTGGAAACAGAAAGCCATTTCTCACAGCCGAAGGGCTTTGTGCCCCAGTTATTTTAACCATGTGCTTTTTGTTTTCTCATTGAACCTGCTAAAGAATTAGTAGTGAAATCTGATTTCTTTTTCATTGCCCCATTGTTATCTTCATAGAAAAAGAACTCCTGACAAAATAATTCCTCTTTGGTTTTGTGATATTGGGCACGGGGGTATTGGTTTTTTGGTGGGTTTTTTTTTCTGTGGAAAAGAATGCACTATGCTATAGGTCTATGAAACCATACTCTTTTGAGGATTCACACCAGTAATTAAATGTGTATTCCTCACTTTTTTATACAAATAGCAAATGAGCAGACTGGGTATTTCCTGCATGAAGTGATAACATATGCGTATTATTGGGGAATACTTAAGTCCTTTATGACTGTGTAGTAACTCGCATTAAGATTATTTGGAATCAGTGACAGTTTTGTATGAGCAAAAACTATGTCCTGGCTTCTTAAAGGCTTTATCATTGACGTGTTTTGCCACCACAAAATTCTTAGATGCTGAGAAGATCCTATGATGTCAAGGACTTGGGACAAAACAAGGGCTTTCTTGGAAGAAGAACCATCTCAAGTCTTCATTTAAATCTCGTGCTGAAAAGTTTTCAGGTAAGAAAAAGTTAGCAATATTTATCCATAAATACTTTTTGATTTTGTATTTGTTATTACTGGAGAAGTGTCAAAATACTGCATGGAAATCTGTTGTTTCTGATCTCAAAAGGAAGCAGGAGATATTAACCTTGCAGGAGAGCCTGCTTTTGTGAGAATTTGGAAATCCTTTTCCAGAATGAAGCTTTAGAAAGAAAACTATTTAGGAGGTTTCTGCTGAAGGACTTTTGGTAGAAAATAAAGTTTTTAAAGATCAAAGATTTTTGCAAGGAAGGTATAACATGGTCCTTACAGGAGAATAGGGGCCACGCAACATGTGTTTGAACAAGCAGCACTTCAGTGTTGAATGGAATCTAAATTGGTTCTAACAGGGCATATTAAAACACTTTGTATTAATGACGACCACAACAAATATGTACTTTCTCCAGTAAAAATTGTATTGGAACTTTCTGCTCTCCCCTTTCCCCTTAACAAATATTTCTGTTTTCATCTCAGTTGGGAAGGAAAATCAAATGAAGAAATACTGGAGTTTCCATAGCACAGGAATTCCAGTGTTCAATGAACTCCAGTTAGGAAAGGTAGCCTTTGAACAGAAAACACAGGAAAGGATCCGAATTTCAGACCTTCCATGATTCAGTCATTTGTCTACTTTAGAACTTACATTATCACACTAATATAGGGTCTCATTTATTCATTTTAACACTGTTCTGAGTCACAGAATAGAAACCAAATCTTTTAGATTATCACAAGATAATTCACTGTGCAGTCTTTCCTTTCTATCATAAGCCGCTGGGGAGTGTGACAGCCTCACTCGGCTTTTCCAACATGGGGAGTTTGGCTCTGCTTTCTTAACCTGCACGAGCCGCAGGCTGCTCTCAAATCAATTGCTGATAATGATGGTAATCATTGCTCTACTGAGGCTTAAATGACAATATTCCTTATAGTTCTGGAAAGAACATAGTTATCTTGCAACATATTCTGATAAAAATCACATTTTAACTTTCCTGGAGAAGCCGTGGAAAGTACCCGTGTGTTTTATGGTAAGCCTTGGATGGAATTTTCCAAGCGTAAGTAGACAACAGTGGGCAAAACCAGTCCTGACTGAATTTTAAGAATCCATTTGAGACAGGGTATGTCCTTGATACAAAGGAGAAGTAAGCAAGATCATGAATGTTTGCTTGAATGTGTTGCTTGTGTGCTGAGCAAACTGTGTTATTGGCCAGGAGTACTTTGGCATTCTGGGCTCGAGGTAAGCGGAGAGCAGAGTGACTCCTGCATTGTACAGCTTCAGGGAAATCCATCTTCCTTGTCCACCCTGAAGAGCCAGAACTGGGTAAGAAGAGGGGAAGGTCTGAGACCGAGAGCCCATCTCTCTGGGTAGGAAATACTAGCATTTTCTCTCTGTTCTCCCAATGGAATTTCAGTGCGTCTGTCATTATCTCTTCTTTCACCATTTAAATGATAAGAACCAAACAGATCTGAAGGTGTCTCCTGCACCTTGCAACAGTGAGCTTTGATTCACACTTCCTTTAACTCACTGCTGTGAAAAATGGGCTGGCATCCTACTGTGAATTTAAATACTCCCAACCCAGAAATAAATGGATCCCATGGCTCATTTATCTTTCAGCTATTAATTAATAGTGGTTAATTGTAGTTATGAACTGCAGCATTCCGGTCTCCAGCATCGATACATTTTATTTAATATATTGTGATGAAGGTGGAGTCAGCGAGTTGGAGAAGAATTAGAACAGCTCCTTGCCATCAGCTTCTTACAAAATTTCAGCTTCCTCATGAATTTGTAAGATAATTGCATCTACCACTTCAGAGAGAGCGCTGTTTTGGGACTGAAGCATAGCAAACCCTGTGAGAAGATCCATTTGAACACAGTACTCCTTTCCCTGTCCTCGATGCCACAGACTTACGGCCTTTCCCCCCATCTGCAGTCTGTGTTCTAGAATCAGAGGGTGAGAACAGTCTCAACGCTTACTTCTGTCCCTCCTTTATGCAAAGAAATAGCTGATAATGCGAGTTGGGCACTTTGTGTCTGTGAGTCTATGGTTGGAGATAATTCCATGAATGGCTTTTGTATTAACTTTCTGAAACCTGTTGCTACCCAGAAAGGATGGGTCATAGAGCAGGGCCAGGACAGTAGTTTGCTTAGATGGACAGAATTTTCTTAATTCACAATTCACATTTCCTTTTTCTGGAGACATGTAAATAGTACTTTTCTGTGCTTTATTGAGATTTCATGTATTGGTGCTTTAAGAAGAAGATTTTAGGCTGATGGAAATACAAAATGTCATTTATTTGAATGCGTATTAGTGAGCTTTGGTTTCAAAGCTAACCCCCCAAGTTTCATTTTAAGTGTAGACCTACGTTTGGGTCACTTTACGTAGTTCTTGGCAAAGTGGGGGTCCATGAAAACTGGCAGGTGTTAAGGCACATACACTGCAAGCTTTAAGGGCTGTTTCCTGAGAGACTTCCTCCTGAAGGCGGCTGTTGTTTGTTTAAGAGAAAGCCATATCCACTCTGCTCCCAGTGGCATCCTGAAACATACTTACAACACAGAAAAAATGATGAGTCTAAAATTGATTTGATGATAAAGCTTCCCCCCCACCCCTCATAAATGCTTGTGGCTGAGCTCTGGCAGAGAGATGTCCTGTTGGAAACTGAACTTAGTTCATCTGTGCTCTGGTGGGAACCCTGCGTTCAAGATAAACATGCTAGTGCTCTTTGAAGTTGTTTGCTCATCAAAAGCACAGTTACTTTGTTTGTATTATGCTTGATACTCCCGTGAGATGTAGTTCAATTTATGGTATAAAGTCTTGGCAAGAGGAAGGCAGTTATAAAAAAAAAATCCCCCCCAAAACAAAACAAAACCCCCTTTACACTGCTGGGAAGGTGGGAATATTATCCTCGGAGTCCATCATGTGTTTCTTTTCATAGTATTAACAGATTTTACTTGTACGTTTTCCATAGTTGATATGAAAAATCTTTCTCTTGCCTCTAATACTTTTCTAAGTATTTTGGGGTAAGTTACAAGTAAAATCTCTTGAGATTTTAAACTGAGCCAGACACTGTGGTTGTTAATAAGGTGGTAGTCACTTTTATGATTTTTGACTGCCATTGCTGTAGGAGTAAAAATTCCCCTGTGGAGGGTCAGTCATTCGCTCCTTCTTTCCCTGCATCCCATAGAATGGAAGTTACTGATGTACCTTTGATGGTAGCTTTTACGTGGTTTCATTTCCTTCTAGGTTTGAAAATGTCCTTATATAAAAATTCTGAGCTAGGTGTGAAATACATGTCGCAATTAGAGCATCGGGAGGCGTCACGGAAACATGGCAGGATGTGCTGTTCCTAGTGAAGGCACCATCCATCCTCACGTGAGCCAGAAGGTGTGCACAAGTATTAATGACTGAAGGTATTTGAAATGTATTTTTATCAAGCTCATATGGTTCATTGAATGTTTGTGCAGAGAAGAGTGTGTTCCGTTCCACTGGCTCCCAACCTTTTGGAGCTGAACTTTACCTGGGAAAACTGTGCCTGTCCCTTACCTATCTTCATCTCATGGACCCGATATGGGTCCCACTAAGCTTGGGTTTTGGAAGCACAATGTGCTTCACCTGCAATATGATTGTTCTCAAAACTGGGGGTTCGCTCCACTGGCTCATAACTGCTCAGGTTGGTGTTTTGGGGTGTGTGTGTGGGGGGTTGTTTGTTTTTTGGTGTTTTTCTTTGATTCACACTTACCTGCAGCCTTCTAGGAGCCTTCTCTTGCGAACTGTGGCATCTGAATTGCAACGACATCATTTTCTGAAGCTGGCAACTTAGCATTCACAACTTAATGGAATTTGAGTTGGAGCAAGTTTTGCTAGTGGCAAACTGTAGTTTAGACCTTTTCTTTCCCCGATCATAATTTGAAAAAACAAAAACCAACTCAACAAAAAAGTTTTAGAAATACACCATAGTAATGAACTGCTCACTCTAAAATGTAAATTTGTAAGTTTTGTGCAGATATAATCCAAGTGTGATGAATTTGTGAGTACAGGCAATTTATAGCAAGAAATGTACCATATACATAAATATATCTACTTATGTATATTCTTTACGAGTGGGTAAAAATGCATTCTGAGCAGTCATAGCTGAACTGAGGGAAATTTGTCCTGACTTGCTAAATGCTGGAAGAAAATAAGAAAGGGATACGACTTATTTTTCTTCTGGTGTGCTTTCTTTTTCTTTGAGGGAAGTGTTATATTCCCTGTCTGTTTGTCTACTCTACATTAATTATAATTGATACATCTGAAGAAGTACTGGTAAATTAAATATAATTTTAAGCTTCTGGATTGCCTCCTGAGGATCTTAAAGTAATTTGCTTTTAGTAAAGAATTAAAGAAGGATGCCACTGTTATGAGAACGGCCATCACTGTAACGATGATAATTTTTTAAAAGGCGAGACATCTAAATCATAGAAAAGCTAAGCTCAGGATTTTCAGAGCGCTTTAAGTACATCATTTTTGTGGTTGCTTGCTTTGAGATTTCTTAATGTAGTCATCTAAAATTCAAGGCTCCTAAAATCACTCCATGGAATCACTCCATCATTACATGGATTTTGCCCAAGATCACAGTGGGAGTCTGTAATAATGCTGGGCCCAGAACCTACATGCTGATTCTGACCTTGCGTAAGCTAATCTTAAATCTTCTATAGCTATTAATGTCAGTGGATTTACTTTTGATACAATGTTACTGTCACTGAGATTAAAATTCAGATTTCCAGACTTTTCATCCCGTGGTCTAGCTCAGCAGAAAATAATTCTTTCTCCATATGCTATTTTTTGGATGAGCTTTAAAATCAGATGCTTATCTCAGTCTCTTCTTTTGGCAAAAGTGAACTGGAAAACCCAGCTGGAGTTTTCTATTCTGGTTGTGTCAGAAATGTCTCAGGAGCAGCTTTCTTTGTAGTGTTTCAGCGCTGCTCATTCTGCTCCCATTCACAATATTAGGAAGTACAAAACAAATTTTACATTCTGGTGGTTTAGACTTCAGAAAAATATTCTACTTGATTGGTTTAGCGGTGGCTGAAAACATTCATATTTTTAAAATAGTGCTGCCTAGCTGGAGATGAGATCACAAATGATTTTTATGTTTTCTGTGTGTTTACCACTTACACAATACCAAAGGTAGAATTTTATTCCTTAATATTTGATACAGCTCATAAGTTCACACTCAGTCATTTGGCAGTCAACATTGGGCGTTAGCATAAAACTGTTTTGTCGTTCTCATTCTGTCTTTACTTCTATGTGCACACACTGGCAGCGGCTGCGCAAGGAGGTAAAGTTCAGTGGCATACACGCGTCAGGTTTTACCTGCTTGTTCATAAAACTATCCCTTTTCAAACAGATTTGACTTACTGCTTGCCTAGCTGTGGGTTTCTCAGTTATTGTTATGGTCTTAATCATTATTCAAAACACGCTTTAATCTATCGAGAATGCCTCCTCTTTCCTATGTAAGAGAAGCGCTCAGATTTTTTCTGTGCCTCGTAGCTGTGGTTCAGCACAAGGAAGCTGAGAGAACACGCTACTTCTGCAAGCAAGCTTCACCCGTGATTTAAGTGAAGGTATTATTTTGGGTTCTTTCAGGGGCAAGTCTTTACATCTTCAACAAGGACCTCCTGAGTCTTGTTTATCCTCAGGTATTTATGTTGACATATAATTGGCTATGAGAACAATGGCGTGTATTCTGCTAATGGGAGACAGCGCTGGATAGCCTGGCTCCCTCCTCCGAGCTGCGAGGATGGTCTGGTTTGTGCTCCTACCTCACCTTGTTTTACTTTGCGTGTCGTCTTGGAGTGGGTTGGCTCTGAAATGAAGAGTTGGTGGAAAAGGGTTCACTGAAAAGAACAAATGAATGTTTCCCATCTTCTGTCCACATAGACCGTTCTTGGACAGTGCATCTCCTGAGGTGCGTACCATATGTAAGTACTCTTTAAAGATGGTTATTCTCCGATGTCATGACCTAGAAGACAAATTCAGTATTGTTGAGTGGATAAGTTGCAGGTTTTTTTCCCTTTTCTTAGTTCAGCATTTCTTAATTTCTACATTCATTTCAGTCCTGTGATTTTATTTGCACGTGACATCAAACAGACCTTTTGATTCTGTACTGTCAATGAAAATTCATCTGTGAATCGGTAAACACAGAGTTAAATCAGCAGGCAATAATAAAGAAACCATTGCCTAAAATTGAGCAATTTATGAAATATGCAGCTATGAGAGGGACCTTTTCATCAGGGTGTCCCCAACCTTGGGTGGAGAGGCTGTCCTGTCCTCCTCTTCTGCCAGGGAGGGCAGGTGTGGCACCATATGGTCTCTTGTTCTGCCACCCCTGAGGCATCAGCAGAAGAACCAGAGGAGTCTTCAGAAGCTGGATCACACGTGTTTTGGTGGGTTGACTTGCCCTCCTGCGCTGTTCTTTGGCTCTGCAGGTTTCCTAATAACATTGGTGTCAGCAGAACTCCGCAAACAGTGATTCTTGCTGCTCATACTTCATGGCGATGATTGCTATAGCTGACAAGCTTTCAGGGTATGGATTGGGGCTTTTTGCAGAACAATAATTTTTTTTAAAAAGTGTGGTTTTTTTTAAAAGAAGGTTGAGATTCTGACCTATTTGCTTGGTTGTGGAAATTAGGATTGTACTCGTGTTGCCAACACCTTAATTTGTTGTCCTGGAACTTCAGCTTTTGAAATAGCTTCTCATTTGACCAAAAAGCATCCTCGTTTTCTTGTCCTCCAGCGCCTGCCACGACGCCCATCCACTCCTGGCTGCGGTGGGAGGCTTCGGGATGCTTCAGGACTGTTGGGGGGTTTTGGTGCTGTGTCCATGTAGTAAAAAAGGGGGATGTTCACAGTCTCCCATTGTCACCGGCTGCCCCGTCCTGCCTCCCTCTTCCTTGTCAGTTCGTTTAGCTAATTCCTCCCCTCTTAAATTACTCCCTTCTGCTTAACAGCTTTCACAACTTGTTTGCAACCACCCGCAGTCACTGTGGTTGTGCATTCTTTTCTGGGGGATATATTAGACTGTTTATTTAGGCTGAAAGCTGCTAAGGGAAGGTTTGCAACTGTGTTTTCATGCTGTCTAGCACAAACAGAGCCTGACCATTGTTTGTTTCAAAATGCACTGCAAGAAAAACAATTGCTGTTGCATGCATTAATCAAAAAAGTTATAACACGGTTGTGACCAAATCCCTTTATTTTAGTAAGTTGCTGTGCCCCAAGACTCTGTGAATGGGCCAGAGAAAGGCAAACGTGGCCCACAGCAACTTCAACCCATGGGGCGGTAATTGCTGCTTTGGAGAGACCATTTCACCTGCTCTCTCCTCCTTGCTCATTCCCGTCAGTGTCTCCTCTTGAGGCTTGTCCTCAAGGCTCCAATCAAGCGAGCACCCACATTCCTAGAGGTGCCATTTTGCAGCAATGTGAGCCTAATTGTTTCTAGATTGAATATTTTCATGGGATATCAGTCTCGGTGTTCCCGGAATTAGCATGCTCACTGAAGGATTGAAGATGCTTATCGGGCCCGACAGCTTTAGTGTCAGCGGGACCGTCGACAGCTCTGCGAAACTTAGCTGGGCTGGCGACAATATTTATTTATGCGGAATGGAGACATATGGCCAGAATCATCCGCTCCCTTTCCTCAGTAATTAAAACATCTGGGAGCACAAAAGGGCCGTAAGAAGGAAAAAACCCACGCTCTCTGCTAAATAAAACAGGAGCGTGGTGCCTTTACATAATTGCCAAGGCTTTCTTTTGCAGTCGTGGTGGCCTCTCTGGAGGACCAACCTTCTCTAATGGTTTTTGAATGTGTGACGGTCAATAGAAACGCAACTGAACTGAGCACAGTGCTCAAACTTTTTATTAATGCTGGATCTTGCTCTGTTTTCCAAAGAACGGATTTTAATGCTCCTGAGAGGAATTGGGGATTATTTAAAGAGTAGCAAAAGCATACTGAAGTCATCAGCTGTTTTACAGACCATGATTACACAGCCATAGCTTTCTCCGTCTGGAGTATTTTGTAGATATATCTTTGATAAACACTATTGCACTGAGAGCTTTGAGGTTCAAATTCAGACCAGGGCAGTATGATGACAGCTGTTATCATTTGATGGATATTCAGTACAGTGTGTGAAGTGTGTTTAATACAGTTTTATGTAATTTTTGGAGATTAGGTGTCCCAAACATGAAGGCATCGCAAAATGGATTAATTTTCTAACTCCTTGGCCCTTGCGAAATCCCCAGCTGAGCTGTATGCTCTCAGCCTTGCAGGGTTGGACTTTAGAGAAGGGATCTTATTTTTGATATATAACACTTCTAAATCCTAAAATCTGTCATCTGCAGAAATGGGTGGCCATTTTGAGAGTTACTGTTGTTTTATTACACACAGGGCTCACACTGTGCCGCTTTGTAGAGACTCTACTTATGTCTTCTTTGTTTTTTAAAGTGGAGTAGGATCATGATTTGAGTGGTGGCCTTCAAGTACCCGCATAACATCCCATCCATGTTTTGCTGGCAGTGCTCAATTTACCCTCACAGTATCTCCTGTGGGAAGAATGAGCAACTGAGGCAAAGAGATGGAATAGGATTTGCCTACATGCATGTAAAAAGTCTGTGGCTAACCTGGAAACCGAATCGAGCTCCGCTGAGGCTCCTCCTGTGGCAACTCTTTGTGTTCTGAAACCGCAGCACTCCCGGCAAGGAACCTGACTAGAGGGTCATGATGATTTTTTATGATTTTAAAATCTGTGCAAGTGAAAAAGCCGCTGCCATGGAGGAATGATACAACACCCCGTTTCTGTGAGAAGTGCTCATTTGTCAGTACTGATCTGCACCTGTGTGTGAACCAGAGCAGGGCCAAATGAAGACTGGGCTGGTAACGAGGTGATTAGTGGATTCACCTGCTGCACAGGGGCTGGGCTTTAAGTCTCCTCCCCGCCAGGTTTAGAGCAGGAGTTTGGTGCTGTTTCCTCTGTATCTGAGGAGACCAGCTTTTTGCCTGTTTGCTCTTGGGTGTTTTCTGTGTTTAAAAACGTTTTCAAGAAGTTGTGGTTCTTGGGTACCTGTGCCTCCGGTGCTCTGGGAAACATCTGGCAGTGATGCAGCAGCAGCTCTCAGCACCTAGAGACTGCTTTTTGTAACTGCTCCAAGGTAAGAACTTCTCTGCAGGCAGTTATGGGGCTGCAGTTTGTTGCTGTGTGAAGTAGCATCCCCTGCCTCTGGTCTCTCTTTTTGAACCGTGTGTGGTGGTGCTTAAAGCCACCTCAGCTTGCCAAGACTTGTTCTTGTGGGGCAGGATGAGGTTTGTCCCTGGCTTTGTGAAGCGTGCTGTGCTGTCCGTAGGCGATAGACTTGGTGGCTCCCGTTTCAAGAAGGGTTGTGAGGAAGGACGTCAGATGAAATGATAATTTATGGAGGTGGGTAAAATGGCAGAAGAGGGGCAGTGATGTGAAGAGCATGAAGTTCCTTATTGGAGATTTAGGACAAAGCGTGGGGCCCCACCAGCTGGGTGCTGCTGGTATTTATTTTGCTCTTGACACTCACTACTGCTTCCAGCACTGCCCAAGCAAAATAAATGGGGAGCCATTGGCAGTAATGTCCAGACTAGCTTTAATATAGTACTGGAAGCCTCTGCAGCGCAGCACACCTGCACTAATTTAGCTCTTTGTCAATAAAATTAGCTCTTGTGGAGTGCTGTGACGTTTCCAGTAACTGCACTGGCTCGTTGACCTGGCGGGGCCGTGCGGTGCCGCATTGCGCTTTGGGCAGTACAGCTTGGCTCGGAAGTGAGGCGTGTAAGGAGGGCAGCGTAGGGAATCTCACTATCCATCTTTTTGGTTTGTTACTTCTTCTCCAGTTTATGGGTTCTTCTAGCTGCAGGTGGCTGGTCCTGCAGTGTTAGCAGCTATTGCATTTAGTAGAATACCCTAAATAATGAAAATAACAGATTTTTTTCCTAAAGAAATCTTATCCCAGTAGAGGTCCAGTCCAATATATGTGTGTGACAAACAATTGAAGTTTTGGAAATGTCTAGCTAGCTCAAAGATTCAATTAAAGCTGGCCCAGTTCTAGGTGTACTTCCTAATTAAAGTATTTGACATCCACACAGACATAAATATTTATGCTTGGTGGAACCTATCCCAAGCAGCAAAACAAATTACTCTGACAACATGGAAAAGAGGAATGCTCTCCATGTGATGGCTCTATTATCTGCACTAATAGCTTAAGTTTCAGCAGGTGTCACTTTACCAACTGTGGAAGAAGCTGTCAGATGTGTTTGGAAGGCGGCTGACACTGTGGGGGAAGGCGCTAGTTTTAGTGGGAAGAGAACAAGAAGTCTGCAAGCAGCACCGTGGGCCCGATTCTGCCCTCGCTTTCTTAGGCTCAAAAACCTGGGCTGTGTTCTCAAAGACGCTGGTGTCCTTTTACCCTGCCCGTGTGCCACAAGAACCCTGACAGCGCACATAAATGTGGCAGCAGATCGTTTTTACCTTGGGAATTGCAGCCGAGTGTTTGTTTGGTGGGTTCCAGGTTGCTGCCTCTCGCACCGTGGCCAGTGCCCCCCGCCAGCTGCACGTTCTGTTTCCTGGCTGCCTCACGAATCCAGAAACCATCCAGTCCCTAATAAATTCCACTGTTATCAACCCGTAATTCCTTCAACCCCACAGTCTAGTACAGACAAGCACTTAGCAAAATATTTAGGGGGCTGTGTTTTGCTGCTTGCTTTGGAAGATGTAGTTGCTGGCATGAGTGGAGTTCTTAATTTATAGCAGTAGTTAATTTGCCCTGGAGAGTCGGGATCCTAAACTGTCCTAATTCTGTATTTTAGGCCTTATCAAATGGCATAATGAGGGTGATCGTGATTTAGTGTTGTTCTGGCTGGCGCAAACAAGGGATCTTGGATTCAGCAAGACCCCAGCGTTCAAACAAAAAACCAAATCTCAGAAGAAGGATTTGGAACAAAGATGCATACAAGATTAGGTGTTTCTGCTTTGTTTATCAGTCTTCATTTAACCCCTAGTCTTCATTTTCCCCTGTGCTGTACTGATAAAAATGGGATTTAAAAAAAACAAGCCCAAAGCTGGAGACATCTCATAGAACAGAAAACACTTGCATTTATTTTATTTATTTAGGAATGAACATCTATTTTTAAAGGAGTCGATAATCACTCATGTCCCTGCTTCCAAGCAGGAAGAACACCGATCATAAATAGTGTAATAGATTTGGTGCCAGGTGAGCTGCTACATATTTTTTCCATTTACCTCCCTTCACGCTGGTGATTTTCCAGGGTCCCAGAAAACCAACTGTCTTTCTACCCTCCCCTCCCCTCTGCCGTCACTTACGGAGCTGCCACCCCTTTATCCCACCCACCCCAGCTGTTCCCTACACGACTGTCCTGACCTCTCCTCTTGGCCTCTGGTCCATGTAGGGCAACACAGCGCTGCGGGTTCGGAGCAGGGCCGTGGAGAGGTGCCAGGCGGGGATGATGCTCTTGAGGGGAAGCTCTAGTTGTGTGCCTTTCCCCCCAGGCAGGTCTCCGTTTGAAAGAACACAGTGTCGAGACCCCTACGGGGATGTTTATCCGAGTGGAAATGGTAGGATGGAGGAACCCGCACAGGCTTACCGCAGACAGCGTTTGTAGGACTTGTTACTTGGGAGAGAAGCCCGTATTTACCCTGCATGGTTGTGTAGCTGGTTAGTGTTAACATTGCTTCTGTGAGCATAGGGGGAATTGTAGTAAATCTTCCAAGAATGGAGAGCTAGTTTCATCTTGTTTGACACATTGTTTCCTGATAAGAGCTGCTGGGAAAATACTTCAGTTTTCTTGTCAGGCTGAGCTTGCTGAGTTGCCAGGAGAGACTCTGAATCCACAAGGTCCTGAAAAAGAAATTTCAACGGCCAGGCTGTGGAGGGGGTAAACAGTGAACTGCGAGATGGCTGGACACCAGGGGCAGCTTTCTGAAATACAGGCAAACGTGAAAAATGTATGGAAATGTCCCTCTGGCTCTGCCTGACAAAGAAAGCAAAGCTTTCCATTTTCTCCGTGATTCCTGGTTCGTGGCTGTTTCTGGTCCCCCCCAGCGACACCTCTGCAGTACGCAGGTGGAGCTGAGCTGGTTGGCACTGGCTGAAATGGGCAGTAGCCAAAAACTGTGTACGAGGGACATGTTCACGTGGGGGAACTTTGGAGAGTCAAGGTGACTCAAATGATGCTGTGTAGTTTAAGGCCAAAAAGAAAAAGGACACAAAAGCACTACAGGGATGTTCCTTCTTTTTTTTTTTTCCCCCTTTGGCTGAAGGGGTTTGTGTGGCTTAGTCCTGCTGCAAATCCCTTCCTTATGTTGTAGTTGCAGTTGGTGTTCCCATGCATCCTGAATTCTTTGGTAATCCCACTGATGATTCTTGGAATCACAGTCTGTATTACAAGTAACGTTGTTCTGAAAGCGTGCGCGCGCCAGCAAACATGGAGGCTTCTGTTCTGAAACCCCAAAGCCTGGATAATTCTTGGGTTCTTTTTGTGTGCATGAAGTCTAACCTCAGTCTAGTTTTTTGGTGGAAAACCCACACTAAAATTTTATGTCAACCGATGTTGCAAACCACAGACTGTGCATGGGCTCGACACGACTTGATTGCTAGTTTTTGCCTGAAGTTCTTTCAGACTCTGAAATTCAAGGGTTGTGAGCTCAGATAAAATAAAACAGACTTCCCATGAACCACAGTGAACCGAAGCCACTTATTTTCAGCAAAACTCAAGCTGGGTTGTGTTCAGCCCTGAACTTCACTGACTCCGGCGGAGGTAGAATGTTTGCTGTAAAACTGTTGTGGATGCTTATTTTTAGCATCTCCGAAAATCCAGCCATGTGCACAGGTGTCTAGTGAGGATTTATTTGCCACCTGAACTGAAAAGTATTTCCTGTGTATCCAGCATGAAAAAAAGTGAAAACCTGAGTGCAGAGAGGGGTATGTTTGTAGCATTTTATCTGTGAGAAGTAGGAAATATCACTATGTACCTGTCTGTTCTCTGTGAACATTTCTTTTCAATCTGAATTTCTTCTTACAAGAAAGAATAAGCACTTGTGGAAGAGCACACTTGTGACAGACACACACAGTGACAAACTTTTAAAAAATACATGTCCCTAATTTTCTGAGCAGCTGTTTAAAACTAGATACATGTCAAAAATTACCCTGGTGATGTCAGCTCAGCCTTTTGCATTTTTCACTACCTGTCCCTGGGCAAATTCTGATCCGTCGCCCTGCACAATCAGAGATGCGTTCCTTCTACAAATCAGAGTAGTTAAACAAAATGGGAACTTGAGTAAAAAAGTTTATAAATTAGCTATGAAGTTCTGTAAACATGTTTGCTGCTTATTTTTTTTCAGATTTAATTGCAGCTCTAAATGATTAATTTGGAGATTTCAACAGCAGACGTAGCTAAGGGTTCTGATGGGGCTGCTGCAGCGCAGTCTCCTGTCTGTCAAATGGACAGCGCTCCCAGAAAGAGCAACCCAGATTCCCCAGAAGACATCTATGTCAAATTGATGATGAGCTTGGCTGGCATCTTAGAAAGATCTTGAGATGACAAGATTAACCCTCAAATGCCCTGGGAGGCAAAGGGCATGCCATTTGAAAAGAGGGGCACACACATGACTTGGCAGATGGAAAAAGCTGCCAGGCTCAGCTAAACACAAGTTTTTCCATCACAAATGGTAATTTCAAAACTGGGGGAGGGGATACGATTAATTCTGTTGGCTTTCGGTGTTTTTTCTTGGGGGGTTATTTTGTAAAAATAAATGTATTTGCTATGAAAATGACCACTGTGGAGCGCTTCAGGGAAGTTAGAGACTGTAATATTTTTCAGGAGATATGTCGGGAGGTCCTGAGCATCTCTTGGTGCTAGGGCCTCGGTGCTTTTCTCCCTAACTGGAGAAATCCTTCAGAGCAGGCACTTGGTGCTATTACGGTGCTCTTAGATACTGATGAGCCACCTAAAAAATTCAACAGTAGGTCCTCGATGTTTCCCTGGAGAGAAAAAAAAAAAAGAACAACTAAAACAAACAAACAAAAAAACGAACAAACAAAAAAAAAACCCCAAAACATGAAAGACAGACAATGGCCCTGATAGTGAAGGGCAAGCAGTTGGCTGTGTTTGAATTTGTGTGCTAATTGCTGCTACCATAGTGTCAGCAGTGTGACTCCTGAAATGGAATGAGCCAGTTCCTCCACTGGTGTAAACTGGTGGGTCTCTGCTGCAGTCGGTGGAGCAAGATTTATTTACACCGGAGGAAGAGCTGACCTTCATAAATTGTAAACAGTCCTTGACAGAAGTGTGTACCTGCGGCCTTGTCAGCTCTCAGAGGTTTTGTCACCGTTGGTCTACTGGTAAACGGATTGGCAAAGTTCCTCTAGCAAAGCCAGCAAAATTTTGTCCTTCCTGGCCTTGTATCCCAGCCCCTCCCGTCGCAGTAAGGAACCTTAAAGAACTCTCTGACAAAACTGGACGTTGCTGTTATGATTGTATCCTCAGCATAGTCCTGTTGGTTGGAAATGGCGCGTCACTGAGTGGCTGTATTAGCAAAGTTGTGCGTCGTAGGTGTGACTTGATGTATGTAATAACACCACTGCTGGAAGGTAATTGAGTGTCTCAGCGAATTTAACTTCATTCCCAAGGCAGGCAAATGTTTCTAGAGCCATGAAAAAAAAAATACATTCTGGCCTTAAATAGCTAATCTCTCTCTTTTAAAGATATTTCTGGATCTGATAAAAATGTAGACTGAGGAAAAGATTTGGGATTTTCTCTAGTGATATTCATAGGTCTCAGTTTGAAAGTAGCCTTTTAAACCCAAAGGTAAATTGTGTGCAAGTCTTAGATTGCTAGCGGTGTTATGAGAGCACTGGAACCCCCCGTGCTTTCCCCCAGTTCCTGGGAATTAATCAAAGCATGCTCAAAACTTTATAAGGGATCAAAATAGGTATTTAACAGTGGATAAACACTGAGGGTGTTTTATTCCTAAAAATGAGCAATAAATTGCCTAGAAATAGTCACTGAAAATGTAAAAAGTATTTAATATCTATTACGCAGAAGCTGATGGACCTCAAGGCACTTTATTAACAATTAAGGAATATGGCTCCCACATACTGTTGTGATTGATATGAATGTCTCCATGTACAGATGTGAAGTACTAATGGAGGCTTCAGCAGAAGAGTTAGGACTCTCCTGGGGATTTATCACGTTGCTTTAGACTGGTGAGAAGCAGAAGTTAGCGGCAAGTCGCAAAGGCCGTTATGTTTTCTCCCTTGCCGTATATTCTCATTTAAGGGACAACAGTTTTATTGAAGAGAATGAAGAGGAAATGGACTCCAAAAATACAAGCTTTTATGAAAAAAAAGCATTTGGAAAAATTTGAGGACATCTGAAGGCCATGTGGGGGCTTCTAAAAGTGGAAATCCACAAAGTGTACAAGTTTTGGTTGAGGTTGCAGGCCAAGATCAGGCTTTTACAGAACTGAAAACTGTAAGTGGGGATGGTAAATGCAGCCGTAGAGTTGAGACGGGCTCTCTGCAGCCTTTGGAGAGCCCTTCTTACAGAGTGGATGATGCCCAGGAGAATCGTGGCTGTGGTTGAGATCCAGGGGGATGAATAGCAGCCATTTAAGATAAATGCTTCCTATCGGCCTGTTCACTAGGATCATAAATATAGGTGACCAGCGTATTAGCCTTTGATCTAACGCTGGGTGAGGACATCCACCACCTTTGGTTTTGTCTGTCATTAATATCTTGAAGTTCTAAACTGGCGCAGACCACAGTGGTTTACAGCAAGTGAATGAGATCAATTAATTTCCAAAGTAAACCTAATGGGCGTTTTAGAAGAGGATTTAATGTCTCATTTACTCTCTATAGCTATCTTGTTAAATGCCAATTAAGTATCTAAATATTTCTTACAACCTTAATGAATTACAGTATAATAAGTAATAAATGATCACCAGTTTTTGCGAACATGCTGAAGTCTGCTGTTAACTTTAGAAAGTGAACATTAAATTTTTCGAGCACGCTTGTTTGTGTCAGCGAAATAGTTATTTTTAATAACTGGATAATATTTAAGTAACATAATAACTAGCAGAATACAGACTTTTTTGTCCAGTAAGATAATGTCAACAAGGAAAAGTTGACATTACCCTTAAGGGTTGTACATTTGAATAAGTTTTTAAACTAATTTCTGCTCCTAAATTGTGCAAATACTTCTGCTTCTTCCAATCAGTTGCTTATATAATTAACCCAATTTTCACAGGCATTTGCACAGCTAAACTGAAAATCTGGCCTGACGTTTGTTCAAACTGATGAAAACAGTGTTGTGGAATTTGAGAGTGCAGTACCAGAGATATCCTTTTCCAGGTGTACTTGGTGTCCTCCAAAAACATCTGTGACTTTTTTTAATGTTTTTTTTTATTTGCAGTGAACCACAACAGAATATATATGAGCATGCAGGCACAAATAAAATACTTGCAGGTGATTTTTCTTTCCCCCCTCTTTATATTTGGGCTCCATCCTTTCCTTCTATTATTTGTGAACCATATGCAAACATCAAGGAGATGATTTTTAATCATTCCTTTCTGTTATCTTCAAAGAGAAAGAAATCTTACTTGTTGTTCTGGACAAACTGGTTTATGTCAAGATAAGAGGTGCATAAAACTTCAAAATCATGCAAACGGGGTCAGGTGGGCTGATGCAAAGGACAGGACTCGCACATGCCTGGGAATAACCCAGGGAATAAAACATCCACTGCGCGCTTTTGGCAACAAGGTGCTGCTGTTGTGTTTTGGACCTATTGCGAATGGGCGTCTTGGCAGTGAAAGATGTTTAAATGATCTTCCAAGGCCAACCCAGGACTCTGGTCCCTCTGATGAAGTGAAGGTGGATAAATTAACTCTTCACAGTGCGCTCCCTAGAGTTAGAAGAGACACCCCTCCTGCGATTATTTGGCACCCCGCTACCACCATGCAACAACAGTCTCGGTTTTCCAGCAGTGTGAAGTGTTGTGGTTGGCACTAGGCTTTTCAAGAGTGTTCCAGTTGCGTTTCTCCAGGTTGTGCTGAGCTGCCGGGGCGATGGGAGCTGTGCCAGGCACTGAGCTGTCTCACAGCCGTGCCTACAGCTTGATGTTCCTATATGAGTGTTGTTACAAAAACTGGCTTGTGGGTTTTTTCCTGCTCTGTTCCCAGGCTAGGGGCTCTTAAGAGTATTCTGCAGGTATTTTTTCTAAGCAGTGTTTCTGAACACTGTATTAAAGAGAATGCAAAGATATTTCATCTCCTATGCTGTATTAAAGAGAATACAAAGATATTTTAAGATTTTTTTTTAAGCAAAGTCCTCCCTATTTATGTCTGCAATTAGTCTATTCTTAAAGGAGGAAAATAGAAAAAGCAGCACACAAGCACTCAAACTGTGCTGCTCCCTAAGTGCTTTTTCCCAATTTATGAAACAAACAAAACAAAAAAATACCCTCCGAAGTTAAACTAATATGAAACAGCCCCAGCATTTGAACTTGTCGCACGAAGCTGGTTTAAATTTTAATGTGAGCTCTGGAGTAGATTTGTGTAAGGCAAGGTAAAGCAAGTCCCATGAAATATTGATTCTGTACATTTTCTTATGAATTTTTATACTCCAATTTAGTAAATTTTTCATCTCGCCTGCACTTAGAGGTTGCCTATAAAGTCGTTACTACCAATTGTATTAACTGTTGTAAATAAATCATCTTGGTTTGGGCTATTTGTATGAACATGGGCCGACAGGACCCGGTTTTGTTTGAGCTGTGGCATGTTATGGCCTTAGTCTGAAAGGGCTAAAAAGGGATTATCAAAATTTAAAATCCGTCGTGGCGCAGTGGCAGAGATGCAAAACCCATGAGCATCTGTCAGAGGCAGGCACCTTCCTCTTACATTTCCCACCTGGGTCAGATAAAGGAGCATGGAGGATTCTCCAGCAGAAAGGGTCTTTTCTGTTTCATGTCAGGAGAAAATAGGGGGTGGAGGTGATATTATGCCCCAGAGTGCTTAGACATGCAGATCCGGCCATTGAAGATACAAGTAAAAACTATAAAGGTTTGTACCACTTTGGGTATCGCCTACCTTTGCAAAATATTAGTTTCTTTAAAATGCTATCTGAAAAGGGACATTTGAAAACCTGATTTGGGGGAAATCCAAAAGTAAAGATTTTTTCATTTGGTAGTTTCAAGCATCTAAGTCTCAATGTTCTCTATACCTAGAGCTTTATCTTGAGTTCAGATTAATATCCTCTGCTAAACCTAGCTTAGATGTTCACGCTGCCTCCTCATCTCTAATTATAACATATTAAGTGGGTAGGTAGGCAAAATTCTGTTCTGCTACTTTGTGTCTCTGTATCAAACAGGGAAATGTAGGTTTTCTGACGCCTTGCTTGTTAACAGTATTTCAAAATAACTTTTAAAATATTACCTAACATTCAGCTGAATAAGCTTAGTGATTTCTTTTCTACATGGTACACCATTGGCGAGTTTGCTGAACTGTTAATAGCAACACAGCACAAGAGCGGCTCAAGGTGTTTAAATGATTTCGTATATTAATGTTGAACTAATATCCAAGGAATGCTTTTCTTTTTTACTGTTTCTTATTTGTGTTTTCAATCCCCTTTTCTGTTAAGACTCTGACTTGGCAAGTTTCGGCCACATACTCCCTTTGGCTAGGGTTGGTCAAGTCTGAACTCTGCTGTAGACAGGAGGGCGAGCTGTGCGCCGCTCGGATTGCGGAGCTCTCGGGATGGTAAGTGTCAGCCATCAGTTGATGAGGACCTGACTTGAACAAAGTTTTTGCATGTGCTTATGCCCTGTAGTCTTGAGTGGTGCTTAAATAAGTCCTTAAAGCCTAAGTGTATGCTTCAGTGTTGCTCTGAAGATGGATGACATGAATGTGGCTTACTGTGGTTGATGTATAAATAAGAACAGATGGTTTTCCCAGATTCCAGTTAATGGTAATTAAACTCTAATTTATTATTTTATTCAGAATAAATCTCCGTTAAATTTCTGTTTTTGTAAATATTCTGAAACAACGCTCTTTGAGGAACTCCCATGAATATTTGGGCTATTTTGAAATGAGCTTTATGGCAATTTGACAGCAAAGCATACCAGGTGCCCCTTTCCCGATTTGCTGTTGTCTATGTATAATTTCCCAGTTATTTTTTAGTTCACCTACCTATAAATAAAGATTATAAGTTTATTTTCACAATGTTCTTAAGCACAACTTATTTCAGAAAGTGATCCTGTTAGTAAAATAAATTCTCTAAGTGTTTGTAGAAAGCAGTAAGACGGTTCATAACTGATGGAAACAAACTCAAAATATTCAAATAATACTCTGACTTTCTCTCTCCTATCCTAGCTTAGTCCTGCTCAGAAACCAGCTATGCTCTATTGTTTCATGTGTTGCTTGTAGGGTGTTTTGTTAAAGCAGTATTATTCAAAGCAAAACTCAAATATTTTTCAAAAGGAGCAGCACCTCATTAGTTAAATGGNTACCTTTAAAGCTCTTTTTTTTAAAAAAAAAAAAACCTAATAAATAATTAAGAATAGCAGTAGTATTCAAAGCAAAACTCAAATATTTTTCAAAAGGAGCAGCACCTCATTAGTTAAATGGCTTTCTGTAATAATCACCTCATATTCAGTTTAATNTCATTAGTTAAATGGCTTTCTGTAATAATCACCTCGTATTCAGTTTAATTTGCCCTACTTCGGTGACGCTGACCTTTCAGCTGTCTGTATGTTTTAAGTGTTTATGTAAACAGCAAAGGATCCCGTTAATTACAGAGCCTTCCTCCCATTCAGCAAAGCGATGTCCGGCCTTCTCTGATGGCGAAAGCGATAGGAGAAGCCGCTGGGAGACAGGAAGGAGCTTGCAGAAAGGGAAAACGGGGGGCGGGAGGGAGGGAGGCACATGGGAGCGCGCCCGGCAGTAAGGAAAAGTGAAACGGAGCAGAGCGTGCGAGCAGCATCTCGCACTGGGAGCTCAGGAAGCTGCGAAAGGGATATGTGTAATCACAGAGTTTAATCCTCTGTCTGCGGTGAGGTTACCAGGGTTATATCGCCAAC
>RSEF01000020.1:4390445-4432698 GCA_003993805.1 Himantopus leucocephalus
TTTTTTTTTTTTCAAAGATGCAAGTAAAATCCTGCTGTTTGATTGGAACTGACAAAGTGTAACTCAATCAGTTACATCTGAAAGCCTTTTGAGGGCAGCTAGAAACCAATATTACATTAAGTTTGGATATTTAAACTTTAACACATATGGTAAAAGCTATATATATAAGTTTTTAAAAGCCATTTGGTTGTAATAGTATTCTGAACCTAACATTGTTATTTTTAATGGGGGCTAAATACATCATTTTCAAATACTGTATGCGCAAACAACTAGGATGTGGGCACAGCTAATTAATCTGCAAATAAAGTATCAGAGAAGGGAGGATAGTTGAANGGCACAGCTAATTAATCTGCAAATAAAGTATCAGAGAAGGGAGGATAGTTGAATGCAGGAAGACAACCTTGCACATATTCAACTGAATTCCTGACGGAATTGGATATAAAGGGTTGTCATTTGGGCTGTGGTGTTGCCAGTGTCATAATACACAGTCAANATGCAGGAAGACAACCTTGCACATATTCAACTGAATTCCTGACGAATTGGATATAAAGGGTTGTCATTTGGGCTGTGATGTTGCCAGTGTCATAATACACAGTCACTCTCATAAATGAAGCTGAGGGATAGCTCCGTGGTCGCGTAGGGACCTGTTGTTCAGCCATCAGCTAACTAGGCCTTCCAATACTTATGTGTCGTTAAGTACTGTTAATATTAGTACTTTTTTTTTATCAGCTGGGGAAGTAAAAGCTCAGCAAGCTACATGTTCTGGTAGAAAAAGGTCCAATTTTTGAATGTGCTTTCCTTCATTTTGCATTTGAGGTTCAAATGGAAGCACAGATAGCTAACTACTGCTTTGGGTGTTTAAGTGGAATAACAAACATCTAGATATAAAGTCCTCATGTAGGCATCAGCTTTGGCACGTATCTGCGTATTTGCTGAGTTTCTGTAACTCCTCATAACTCACTCTGCAAAGACCTGAACGTCACGTGCTGGCAAGTTCAGCAGAGAGCAAGGTCAGACCCCAGGGCCCAGCATCTTGAGAGAGAGGAGCAAATTAAGTTCACCCTTCAACCCTCTGCTCTGCGAACCTGCCGCTCCTGTAAACCTGTTTTAGCTGTAGTCCCCAGCAGTCTGCCAAACAGAAACCAGAAACATTTCAGTATATATTTCTCCTGGAAGCAAGCAGTGTCAAGAAATGCAATTTTGTTAGATGACCGCATTAGCCTTGAACTTTTCAGGCAGATCTAAATGAAGAGAAAGAGTTTACTCTGGCTTCCAGAAACTGATGGGAGCCCTGTGGGGCGTAGGTTCAAATTTTTAAATGTTCACATCAAATCAGATAATGGTATCCACCCCCTCAAAAGCTCAACGGGTGGAGAAGAAAAGAACATACCAATAAGCACATGCAATCCTTCAGAGTTCATTATACAGCAAGTGTGTTTCAAAGGACCTTGAGAGCATGTTTCCAAGGGAGGGGTAAGGTCGATGCTTGGATGGGAGAAGCCAATTGAAATCAATGGGAATTGATTTAGAGTCCGGGGGCACTGTGTTAAAATCTCCAGTCTTACGATGTAGCTTCATGAATATTAACAGGAGTGGGATCGATACGCAGCTGATTTTCAGATGTACAGCTGGCTCCTTTTCGTCTGTAGATTAAAGAAATGGCAATCTTTCTTTCTTTAGATAAGATTCTGAATTCCAGAAAATGACTTGTGACTTTAGATCCCGTTCTCCAGGACTGTTTGATAAGGTTTATGATATTTTCCTACTTTTTAAGTATGCGTTTTCCTGGTTGCGTTTATCTCTGATGTCTGTTTCCAGGATTTCACTACAGTAATAAAGCGGAGCGGGTTTCTCTTGGGCTCCGAGGTGCCTCTCGTGCAGGTGGCTCTTCTCGGCGCTCGGGAAGGCTGGGTGTTGGGGAAGCCGGGTGAGATAGCCCTCCCTGCCTCCTCCCTGCCAGCAGATGGCTGCCACTCACTCGCTTATGGAAGTGAGTGGCTTCGCCGCCCGGTTTAATCTCCTGCGTGGCAGAAAATCACCGAGCGCTGCAGAACGCTCTGTTTGTCTCATCTATGCCAGGCCTGCCTCCGAAGGTGTAATCCACCAAGCTGAAAGCCCAAACGACTGACACCGTCCGCTCGGAAGAGCTCTTCGAGGTTCAGAGGCAGAAACCGGGGCTGCTGCTGTGGCTGTGATACATCGGCTGAACCTTCGCGCTCCCAGATGCTGCCTGGGCTGTGAAAGTGAAATCGGGGCTTGCAAAAGTTCTCCCTTAACAAAGGATGCACATTATTTGAAACATCCTGAACGTTTTTGTTTGTTTATTTTGAAAGTGCGGGTCAGGATCCAGACTTGGCAGCTTGTCCTCACTTCCTCAAGCAGCTGAACGAATGCCCCAGGTCTGACCAACCTACTTAAACTCTTGGAACGTTTTGGGCTCCTCTCTACAGCAGAGAAAGATTTCTCTATTGAGGCTGCCTCATAACAAAGAAATAATGTCTTTTTTTGTTGTTTTGTGGGTTTTTTAATTGGAAAAAAAACCCAAACAAAAAATACTCGAAGCAAAAAAAACTTCCTCTAAACGGTGAAGGATTTTCATTTAGCTCTGATAAATTTGTTTTTGCTGTGTTTTCTTTGCTATCAGGAGTGTTGCCCCTGAGACAGCCTGCCCGAGCTGAGCCGTGCTCGTGGGGCACCACCAGCACCTCCTGCTCTGCCAGGACCGTCTAAGTTCAGCAGCAGATTCAGAGGTGTTTCCGTGGGGTTTTTTTTGACTCTGAGCATGAGCAAGCCAGATTTTGGGTGCTGAGAAGTGTGAGACAGGAGGGCAGAGACCCTCCTGTTCAGAGCAATTTGGGGCAATTCCAGAGTTTTATAGGCGGTTTCCTGCTCTGGGAGCCAGAGGTACCCGCTGTCGGTTCTGACTGCCAATCTGTTGTGCAGCCTCAAGTGTTTTATAAGGACTGATCGTTTGTTGTCTTATGGCACCAGAAAACATGCTCAGGCCGTGCTGCTCTTTGTACCTAAACTAGATAAATACNAAAAAAAAAAAAAAAAAACAAAAAATAAAAAAAAAAAAAAAAAAAAAAAAAAAAAAAGCCAGAATGCCCCAAATTTCACCTTGCCAAGGGACCATGGTGGGTTGGGTGTTTTAGTTTTATTTAAAGCAATGATAACTAAACTGTAGGTCTACTTAAGGGATTTTGAAAATCCTTCTGTGATACGATGAAGAGATTTTACATGTACGTTGCTCAAACAGTGCTGCTGAGGTTGTCGGGTCTCAGGTGGACCTTTGGATGGACCTCAGGTGGAGCTGAAGCACTGAGGGCTTCTCCCAAGCTCTCTGAAGTGATGGGGAAGTAACAGCCAGTGAGCTATTCTAGTAGCTTAAACTTTGCCTGAATCAGGTTTCTAAATACATTGCAAAATACTTATGGAAAGCTGAATATGTCTTAGGACTTACAGATTTAGTGTGTATTTTAGTGCTATTCCCTGTGGTAACTTTAGGTAGTACCTGTCAAACTGCGTATCAGAAGATTGTTGAAAATATGTTTGGCTTATTCCGGTTCTATCACTATGGATAGTGATAAAGGTGTACAAAAATGCAAAAGATACGCATGTTATCTCTGGCATCACATACCAGAGTGAGTTACTGGAGTTCAGCAGTTCACTGTAGAGCCTGTGCGTGCTCAGGGTGGTCTAATGCACTTCAGGAACATGAAGTGGCAAGGTTTGATTCCAGCCAAGGTTCGCTGTATCCTCGTGCTGCCGAGCTGTTCCTGGTTCCTCTAAACCAGTGTTTATTCCAAAAGTGGTGAAGTTACCCCTGTGCCGAACTCTGGTGGTTGCTCGTGCCTCTAAAGGCACCAATGCCTTTGCACGTTGTGCTTGTTTGGTGTTTGAGGGTGCTGGTTGGGGGACAATTTGCTTTTGTTGGTTATTCACTGAATTCTGCAAAAGTGGACTTTGGAGGTTGAGCTGATGCTTGTGACAGAAAAGAAAAATAGCTTGGAAATTTAGGAAGAACACTAAAAACCAGTTCCTGTAAGTTTTTAAAGGTCCACATAGCAGTGCTGCAGTGGGTTTCAGAACAGTTTTTGCAAACCAAAAATGGGGTGGGGGAAGGCAATGTGAACAATGCAATATAAAATGGGGTAAACTTTGAGACTTTATCTTTCTATACATTATTCATTGCGGCTAGTGAAAGGCAACTTGGCTTCTCTTGTGTTTTTGACGGCCAATTGGAGATGGTAAAAATGTTTGTAACTTCTATTGTGTTTTTTTCTAATTAGACAAGGCAAATAGTTTATGAAGAGCAAGGACAGAATTAATCATGGGCTCTTGCTCATCACAGCTGTGCTCTGAATGCCTGACAGAGCCACTTTATGGCATATAATTCAACATATAGAATAAACGTACTACAAAGGACAGAGCTTTGAAAGCATTCTCAGTGGCGATCATGTTGTTTTGCAAAGTCCTGAGCATAACTGATTACAATTGAACTGAATGGGAACTGAGAGATGCTTTGGAGAGTGAAATCCTCGCTGGCGTTTTCAAAGAGGAGATCTGAATCTGGATTACAGCTTTTTATGCAATTTGGATATAATTTTCATGTCTAATTTGGTGGCTGTATAAGCATTTTGAGTGTTTTCTGCAGGCAGTTGGTTACCTAAGCATCCAACTATCTCTTTGGGTTTAAAAGCATAAAAATCAGGAGGTTCTGAGGGCACTTTCAAGCCACGTGATTAAGGTCTTCCCCCTATGTCAATCTTAAGACTAGAAGCTGTATCTATATTCTATATGAGCTATATGTATGGGGTTTTTTTGAAAGGTCTGATGCCAGTAGCACTTGTACTTAATGCTTCTTATTAGCTTCAAAATGTATATTCCTTAGTATTAGCTTTTTAAAGAAATATTAACTACTTTGTTTGTTGCTCTTCCAATGCTTTGCTTTTCCATTTAACCAAATCTGAAGTACTTCTGCTGTACTATTTTTATTTTAAAAGCCCTCTTGCAACTTTACTTTAGTAAAAGTGTCCACACTTGTGAATAACATTACCCTTTGAATTGAAAAACGCTAATTTAGGTTTATGGGGTGCAGCTGAAAGTGACTTCGCAGTCTTTTACCTGAGCCAGACTTCAAAAACGATTTGTAATCGTTTTCACTTGCGAATGGATGTTTGTCTGCCTTGTACCTGTGTATTCTGAATAACTGACCTACAAGTGCAAACCCTATCTAGATGTGCAAATCCCATCCATTTGCAAGTTTAAGTAGTTGTGTCCACACTTTAAAGGTCTGTTTTAAATCACTTAGAGCGTGCTACTTACAGACATAACCATGAATGTAAATGTTAGTTCGTAAAATGTCTAGCATAAAAGAAAGGGTGTAATTCTCTATTACATCGTTATTATATTGCAGTGATGTCTGTAATTTTCAATTCAATTTTCACATCAATGTGGATGAAAACGTGGTTCATTTGGCTATCAGTTTGTCTATTGTTAGAACAAAATGTTCACAGATTTCCATTTTATTTAGTAGTGTTTGTATAAAGTATGCTAAAACACCTGACGCAAACTCTTTGGCCAACTCTGGTTGAAAAGACTGAAAGCTTTGCAGCTACACAGCTTACAGTTTCAGAGAGGTTAGATAAATGTCTGATTCTGTAGGTGCGTAGTGAAAACAAGCCTGGTCTTTGCAAGTCTTTCGCAGTCATCCCATGTGATGTGGTGTAAGTATAGTGTGGATGTTGGATCAAATACACTTTTGGCTATTGATTTTTTAAAGCACCAGTTTTCATGGTGTGGAATGGTATTCTGGACTTGCTTATTTGTATTAGAAATTACAATGGCTAGGCTGTTATTAGCAAACAGATTTCAAATGTGGCTGTCTCTTTCAGTGCCTGATAGTGCACACACTGGTGTTTAGCGGAGTTTAGGAGAGTTAAAACCCTCATAATAATAGATCATGGAAAACAAAAATGCTACTCCTCGCTGGTATTTGATACTTCCTTCGGTATGGCAAATCAAAGTTTTACTGGGTTCAGAAATGCCAAAGCAGCACATTTTGTACTCCTCAAAAAAAATCAGCTTCTGGAAGTGAAGAACATCTGCATCTAAAACACACCAATTAGCAAGAAGACACGAGTGATGCTAACGCTCTCGGTCTATTTTTGGTCACTGTCTACGTGATCAGGAAAAAACAGAATGCTATGGCTTTGATTAACTCTTCTCATTCCTTTTTTAAAGCATTTCTTCTCATTTTCAGTAGTGAAACACTGATGAACAAAGCATGCCTATGAAGATGTATAAATATGGCTTAGAAGAACTGGGCAAATACATGGTCATTGGCAATTTACTTGGTATATTTACTAAATATTCTGCAGGCTACTGAGTATGATACACTGTACCCTCCCATACAGAAGGCCAAGAAAAGGCCTACGTATTTATGCAAGTCGTATTTGTATAGCTAAAGCTTGAATTTTCACATCTGCAATCTTTATTTAGTTTTGACTTCTGTCGTCTTACTTGACATTGTCCTTTAAAACTGCAATGACAGTAAGCCAAAATAAAATGTAAATTTAAATTTCAAAATCATTTGAAATCATCTTCAATGGACGAAATAGCTTTGAGGTCAATTTTCTAATGCAGTTCTGTCCCCTGAGAGCAACCAGATACCTTTGGATTACTTGATGCTTGTCTACATATATCTCAATGTCTTCTTGATCCAAAAGGGACTTCTACAGACAGTAGAAAACACTGCGCTTGTCTGTGAAATACTGTGCCTTCATATGTGAAATATAGAAAAGTTTTGGTGTGTGGTTTTTCAGTTTTAATTGTAAAAATGTGACCAGGTTCATGGCTATTGGAGTGTGTGAGGTTGATATTCACATCCCATAAGCATTCATATAAGTCATACTCAGCTGCTGAAATCTTAGGTGAAGGCAATCTCTAGAGGGAGGTAAATGGTGAAACAGACTCACTTGAAAATTTGTGTGGAGTTGCAAATGCTCTTCATGTTGTTGAAGTGACTTCCTTACAGTTTGATGATACATCAGGAATGTTTCCAGGAATATCCCGAGTTAGTGTTTAGGTCTAGTACAAGTAACCATGGCAAAATGGCAGGTCCTGGTACTGTCATCTCTAGCAATTTGTCATGGTTTTTTAATTCTCTTTTTCAAACATTATTGATCTCCTTTTCCATTAATTTAAACAAAAAATACTGTTGAAATATTGACCTGAAAAGAAATGCGGTTTCTTCCTGTAAGTTTCCTTATTTCATAAGAAAGTGTATATTCATTATTTGTATGTGTGAATTGTAATGCCAAACGCACTCATCCTTGGAGTGAATGAGTTATTCAGAATCATGTAGTGATATTTTATAAACAAGACAGAGAGAGAAGGCAAAACTGTTTAAAACTACCTGGATTAGAAATTATACGAGGGATGAAATTTAGTTGTCCTTATCTTCCCAGAAAACCTCAAGGGATCTGTCATCCTCAGAAACAGGCAGGACCTCTGTTGTGTTTTGCTGGCAGAAGACGAAGAGTGGTCCTCTGGTGTACCTGTGTTGCTCAAAGTGCTTCTAAAAATATGACCTGAAGTCTGGATGGGAAGTAGCTAAAGACTTGGCCTTGGTCCCTTTTGAAATTGTTGTCCTCCTTTGTTCCCTGAAAAGTTTCAGTTTTTGTGATTTGCTAATTTATTGCCATCTCACCCCATATTGTTCCTTATTGCAGCCCTGATCTGTTTGGAGCTATGCATGATGAGATTTTCAAACGAGTAATTGGTACCAAACTGTGTTTGCAGAAGAAAACTGCGTAGAACCTGTCAAACTTTCTTTAAACTCAATTGACTTCTGGCAAGCAGAGATGTACAGTTAGCGTGGCTGCCTTTTTTAATGGGGGTTTCTTTATTTTTAGTAACTTTGTTATAAGATAATTGCCTTTTTCCAAAATCACTTGTTGAAAAGTCTGTTGAGAGTTAAAACCCTCATAATAATAGATCATGGAAAACAAAAACAGTCCTTCAGACTATGGGAAAGCATAAACTTGTAATATGTTGTAATCCTTTAGTTCTTCAGTCTAGGTGTCTGAATATTTCACAACCAACAAAGTATAGCAGAAGGTGCAGCTGTAAATTAATTAAGTAGATTTTGCCTTTTCCCATAACAAGGCAGAGTGGACATCTGAGCTGTCACTAAGGATATAACAGGTAATCATATTGGTACAGATTAAAAAATACTTCAGCTGGAAGTTCNTAAGTAGATTTTGCCTTTTCCCATAACAAGGCAGAGTGGACATCCGAGCTGTCACTAAGGACGTAACAGGCAATCATATTGGTACAGATTAAAAAATACTTCAGCTGGAGGTTGAATTGGGTTTGCAATACACATAACCAGTAGCAAATAATTCAGTTCCTTGCTGTTTATATGAACTGTGGTGGAAGTTCCTCAAGGCCTAGCCTGAGAACTTGTGTGGCTTTGCAGGCAGGTGCAGAACATAAGGAGTATCTCAGCTATGCTTGTGCTTTTCCTTCCTTTCAGAGGTCAGGTGTTGTCAGTATGTGATACGTAGCACAGCCTTTTAAATGGACGCCAGTGTCATTCCTCAATGAAATCCCTTATGGCCTGGTTCAGCCCCTTTGAAGTACAGGAGAAAGTTCCTATGGATGCTGTTGGGTTCCAGGACAAGGGACAATGAGTACAAACTGGAACACGGGATATTGCATCTCAACATGAGGGAAAAGCTTTCCTGTGAGGGTGGCAGAGCACTGGCACAGGCTGCCCAGAGAGGCTGTAGAGTCTCCTTCTCTGGAGATATTCAAAACCCGCCTGGACACCGTCCTGTGCAACTGCTGTAGGTGACCCTGCTGTGGCAGGGGGTGGGACTGGGTGAGCTCCAGAGGTGCCTTCCAACCCTGACCAGTCTGTGGTTCAGACAAAGCCATTAGGAGTGGAGAAGGCTCTGCACCTGCTTGTTGAGTTGCAGTTTGAAATCATACCTTAATGGCATTGAAGTTGACTTACAAATATTTTAATGTTATTTTATCTCAGATGTTTAGCAATTTTCCTGGGTCTGTCAGGTAAAACCAACTCGGGAGTTAACTATTGTTATGCGAAGTGTAGCATATGGGGAAATGAAAAATATATTGCAGGTACAGCAACAAATTGAAATCCTAATTAGTTATTGGTAAAAACAACAACAAAAGAGAGCACCAGTTGTCCACACATCCCAGGTTTGGTGTGCTCATAGGTTTCCCGCTCTGCAAGTGTGGAGCACTGATAATGGAACAATTATCTTTTTGGGGTGGAGCGAAATCTGTGTTTACTCATATTTGCAATTTCAGTGGAATCCTTCCAATGCTATTTATGAGACCTTGAACAGACTCCGAGATAACGAGGAGGAAAGCTCATTGCAGAACAGCAGTAGCCTCTATTTTAATCCTCCAGACCAGCTGTGTTGAAGAGAGCTATAGTCTTGTTGCTGCGATGGTGTAATAGTTGTGACCTTTTAAAGGGACACTTAAGTTATGCAAAACTGCACAGAATTGAGCAACATGCACCATCAAGCTGCTTTTCCTCCACCAGGAGTGGGGTGGGTTTGTACCATGCTGGAGTTGCAGAGACCTCCGTATTGCTCTGTTCCAGAGCCCACTGAAATGAATGAGCAGATGCCTTCAGAGCTGAATCGCTGTGACTCCGTTGTGTTTCAGACCTTGTTCAGGGAGCTCAATGCATCTTTTTTTTTTGTGCTGCCAAGCAGTGGGTCTCATATTACCTCAAAATTTTATCATTTTGGTCAGCAGGAATTACAGATGGTGACAAGCTCCAGTCTGTGAAAGAAATAAAGAATTAGAAAAAAAGCGTCCAGCTCTTTTTCTTGCTGATTGTTCAAGGTCCATAGATATTCTGGTCTTTGTATTTTGTGTATGTTGGCTGTGTGTCTTCCCTCGGGAAAGCAGATGGATAAGTTTGCGCAGCACTGGAAAATGTGATTGCAGCGTGGGTAGCTAGTTCAGCCCTAGTTCAGCTAAAATACAGGGAGCCAACACCTTTGGCATCAATCTCCAAAGGGCTTAAGTAGACCTGTTACAGTCACGCTGCTATTGCTACCCCGTAGCCGGGCTGAAGCCCTGAAATGGCCGAACTCCGGTGGCAACTGAACATCCTGAGAACTGAGCAGTGGAAGTCTGAATAGTACCACTGCTCAAATGGCCATTAAATGAAGTTCAGTGTTTATATAACAAGTATAATCTTGTTCCCGCTATTTCCTTAGTTCCTTCATTTGAGCTTTGACTCAAATGGTAGTGTATTTTCTAAAGGTAGCCAACAGGTAATCAACCCAACAAGAACTGGAAATGATCCTATACGTACTAGTTATTCCCGTTGCAAATACAAATGATAGTAAAAAATAAAATCACAGTATTTTTAACATTGTCATTTTGAAATGGTATTATTCAAATTCCAGGCATTTTCAGCCTTCCAGATTCCTTGAAATTAAGAAATGTGCTTGATGTTTATCCTATGGCTTTTTAAGTTTCTTACTTTAGTGCCTTCAGTGACCAGTAGGCTCTATTTATATTAGCCTCTGTGTGACAGTGTAATTAAAGTCGAGCCAGCGATGTTGCTTAAGCGTCAGTGGAAACATCAAAATCCTCTGGCTTAAACTCTGAATTTAGGTCTGGCATAACTAGATAATGACTAGGCATCAAATGGTTTAAATACCTTTGCATTATAATTGATCTCTCTTACATACCTATCAAAATTTCTTTCAAAATTTAAAACAGCCTGAGGCTTCCCCTGTGTAAAAAGTGGATCCTGCCTTTCCCAGATTTGAAGAGTTGATTCCAGAGAGGTTTGCCAGTATTTGGTTCCCCTTAAATGCTTGCTATTTCTGTACAATTCCCTGAAGTGTATGATGGTTTATTCAATTTCATTAACATTTGGAAAGGATTTGAGGAATTGCATGGTTTGGTCACTACAGTAAAAAGATAATAATGCTCTTGGGAGAAGCTGAATGTGGAAATTGCATGTGAGAAGCTGCGTGTCCATCCTTGGAGGCTGTAACAGCCTTTCTCTATGGTGTGCTATAAAGTTTTAACCGCTCTAATCAGCAAGGACCATCACTACCACTCATGTCAGAGGAATGGCTGTCTTATGTGATAACATCTGAAGGCTGTTCTTGTTGATGGCCATGCCTATATATCGTTTTCTAAGCATGAGACCACGCTCAAGTCCAAACTTGTCGCATATTGAAATAATTTGGAGGGAAGGCCACCGTGAGAGGAGGATTGGCTGGGAGCTGGCAATGGATGAGGAAAGCTTAAATTCACCTTACCGCTTTCCATGGGCTCGAGCGTGCCTGTGTTACAGGCACGGTTATAAAGCCATTCCCTTTACCTAGTTACCTCTTTTACCAGCTACAGAATGCCCTGCAGTGGTGTCACACTGCCGGAGCAGACTCTAGTTGTCTAGTTTCCTTTCTTAAAAGCCATGTCGTTAGTAGGAAGGCAGCAGGGGTGTTGGAGGCAGCTGAGCTACACTAATCCACGTGCAGGCAATGACAGCCCACAGTGCGCTCTGGGCTGCTCTCCTGTGAGTGCTTTAAGCCACAGCCCCTGTGAACTAGCTGATAAGTGGTGATATGGCTCCTGTATTTCAACAGCATGTTACAAAGGTGTCTGTGGAGTCTTGCGAGTTGTTTCGGTGAATTTGGCAGGGATGTGAAAGGACTTGTGGCATGTGGCACAGTTAAAACAAATGCATGTCGCTTGGTATTTTAGATGGGTTTTTGCAAGATTTCAGAAGAGGTTGCAGTGATTCCTATGTCATAACTTGCTGGCAATGGTTTGCCCCAGAGACCTTCCAGCGTTGCTTGCAGCCATGGGAAATTACAGTTAAAAGAGGTTGCTATCGCGGCAGCCCAGGCTGACAGCAAGAATAAAATAGCGCGTGGCCTGCAGCATGTTCCTCGCTCATATCACTGCTGTAAAACAGCAAAAGCGCAGGAATACTGTTGTAGGAATATTGAAGTAGTCACTCTCTTTTTTTTGAACTTGAGGGTCCTTATACGCTAATGCAGTCATGTATGTGGTACCCAGCATTTTGGGATGATAATACAGGCTTTTACCTCAAATCTTTAAAAACTGCTTGCTTTGAAGTCTGAAATGTTGTATATGATGCAGCCCTTTCTTGGGAGTAGGGTTGCCCTGCTCTAAATTAAAAGGGAAGAGCTTCATTTTATTTTTCTTTTCTTTTAGAAACAAACTAGTTGTGAATGAGGCACAGAAAAACTTATCAGCATCCTGTCGCTGTAGTCTCTTGTGCTGAGAATTCAAGCTGCAGTTTACATCCCTGCCTCCTCTCGCAGCCCTTCCCTCCCCATCTCGTCTCCCTGCACCACACGTGTTTAATCTTAGACATAGATGTAAACCTGTCTATCCCTTATTTTGCATCCTTTGAGTATTATTGTAATCAGGCCAGTTTATTAAGAATTAATGCCCCTTCGTGAACTGAGGATAATGGAATGGCCACATTTCCTCTCGTGCTGGACTGTGATTTACTAATAGGAGCTTCTAGGGAAAGGATCATAAAAGAGTGAGGCCCCCACCTCTGGATTAATATTTAATCAGGTGTTAAGAGAGCCTTGTGTCGGATCCTAGAGTTGCTAGCAGAAACCTGCAGGGGAAATGAGAGCGTCCTGCATCTTAAAGGGGCAATGCAGTTATAATTAAAGGCTTGATCCAAAGCCCATGGACATAAATGAAAAGCTCCTGTTGATTTGAAGATCTTTGGATCTGGCCCAAAGGGAACCAAAAATAATGAATGTTTTTGCATGTGAGACAGAGAAAGACAGACATAGTTTTTTATTATTATTATTTCAAAGGTATCAAACAAGCTTAACATGCATGGTCTAAACTTAAAGTGAATGGGATGGAAAAGGTCTGCTGCTAAAGACATGCACCAAACAAGCTGGGGGCCAAACTGTTCCGAACTTTTAAAATATATTAATTCAGATGGCTTATTTCTTATATTTCATGGTTAAATAAGCTACAGTGAGAGAAGTGTGGCAGCTGAGTTGTTCTAAGTCTCATTATGGTTTGTGGACTATCATCTGTTTTTAAGTGGGCACAGATCAGTTCCCTTCAGGTTACAAACAAAATCTGCCCCCGGTTCCCTAAATCAGCTGTAGCCGCCGGCTCTGGAGCCCTCTCCACTCGCAGGAGCAGATCAGGTGTGATTGCTCTCAGGCGGCTTCCGCAGATGCCTTGGTGGGACGCAGCCCTGCAGACCACCAAAGCAGAAAGAGCGGATAGCCCATCTGACGATGCATAGTGTAAATCTAATTTCTGCAAAGTAAGTGCCTCTTTTAATCACTGTAGCGTTTTTCCAGTAGTCTTACTGGGTTACTTCACCATAAAGCTGAGCCTGTGGATTTACCAGGGCTTAAAAAAATGTTCTTGACTTGGAACAGGGTGTTGAGGGGGGTGGGTTGTTGGTCAGTACAGGTGATTGACTACTGTGTTTTAAACTGTGCCCTGTAAGAAAAGCTGCCAGCTGACATGAAACTCCTGATAAGCAGAAGGGAGGCAAAAATCTGGGTTGCGCTGAGGCGGTCCTCTCCAGGTGAGGTGGGAGAGGAGCAGCTGCTCTGCTCTTGTAGTGGCCGAGAGGGAATGAAACTTGACCATGGCAGATCTCTCCTCTTGCTAGAGAGAGTGCTTTGCCTTCTGGTGAGCGTGTGTGTTACGAGGGGCTGCCCAGCTGAGCTGATATCTATGTTCTCATGTCATCCTTTTAAACTGGCCTTTCAAACCAATATCCTCAGTATGTACGAAAATACATTAAAATTGCACAGGAAGGTGGCACACACAGCCGCTCAGCGTGGCTTAGCAGGGGCTATTGTATTTCATCGCAGGCTGCCACGTACTTGGTCACTGTGTTTGGATTGATCTGAGTCTGCATTTGCTCTCCATCTATGCTGGTTTTGCATTTGTGCTAAATATAGCCTAGACGAGGGACAGTGATTAGGGCCATGTCTGTATCGATAGATCTTCTCTCGTTCTCTGTGTGCGCCTCCTGGATGCCTTGCACAAGTTAACTTTGTGCCGTGTAATATGGAGTGATAACATGATGCGTTACAGCTAGTTAATTTAGAAAATCTGCTGGTATTCCTTCAGTTGATCTTGGCTATTTGCATTAAAAAAAAAAATCCTAAAACACAAGCCCACAGTTAGTGTTTGTATGAGAGAATGTATGTGCGTGTCTCCTTTGAGAGAACTTAGGTTGGATGTTTTCTGTTCTTTGTTTTGTGCTTTTGCAAAATCCTCAGGTATTGAATTTTGAGCAGGAATTCTAGTTTTCATGCAAAGTTACAGCTGTTTCTAACCTACAGAGTTCAACAGAGAACCGCAAAGTGCTGCATCTTCCGAAACAATAGTGGAACTGAATTTCTTTAGGTCACAGACAGGTCCTTGGGAGAAACTTTGTCCTGCAACTCGTTTTCTCATCTTGTTTAGGCCAACCTTCCTCCACTGAGGATAGTAGCATGCTTCTGTGGAAACTATGTTGTGTGCTTAACATGGAGCAACAGCATAAGGAAAGTTGTGAGTGTGACTGTCGGTGTTTACAATGAGCATTGGCAGCCAGAAAGAAGAGAGAACCAGGCCAGAGTAAGGAGGCAGTTCCTCCAGTGCCATCAGCAGATGTTTTGAGGACTGTCGTTGGGTGCATAAGTCATTGCATGGGTAATTCCACTACATAGTTAGGTACAGGGTAAAAAACAGTATGGTTTTTCAAGGAACTGATCTTGGGGACCTGTTCTTGTGTGGAGGCGCAGAACAGCGGGGGTTTGGCACCTAGCACTTCTGAATCTCTTCAGAGATCAAGAGTATCACACTGTTCATTAAAAAACACAAAGCAAAGCAGAGCATTTTGTCACTCTGAGCATACAGCATCTTGGCCTTAAGCTGACTTCACTTTTTTTTTTTTAACAGTTCATTAAAAAGGCATATTTAAATATGAACACTCACCCCCAGTCTTTTTTAATGCTATGCAATTTTGAGGGACTGTTGGAGGAAGAAGCTGGAAGAAGATGACTCACGTACCCAGCAAGACTAGATTTTTCCTCCCCATCCATTAAGAAATATAGGCATTTAGAAAGAAATGGATGGATACTTTGGAACTGGATACATTTAGTCCTAATAGCAAAATTCATGTGAGCTGTATCTAAACCCGAGATATTTGTAATAAGCCTCTTCACTCCTCTTTCCTGCAGTCATCTTTTTAGTTCACATGACTGCTTCTGACTTCATTGGAGAAATTGAAAAACATTTAAGCAGAATTTTTAAACTACTTGTTTGTTGTTCTCTTTTTTTTTTCTTGGACTTCTGGTATCAGAAATTAAAAATGATACTTTTAATTTAAAAATTGAGACCTGGCTACGGCAGAATTTTTTTTCACCTCAGATTTACGCTGAAAAAGTTGATCTGATTTAACCCTAGAGTTTTTTCGTGATCTGAAAGCAAATAGAAACAGGCTGTATGTTTTTGTTGGTTTTCTTTTTATCATCTTGAGGTCTTTGCAGCTACCTCAGGCTCTGTAAGAGATAGGATGCTCAATTTTTATGTTTTGAAGTATTGCAGTACAGGCAATATCTTTGAGAATCGATGGCACAGCAGTGCAGGGATAAAGAGGGCACATGCAAAGCAAGAAAAGCAGAGATGGATGTGGAACCTGCACCTACTAGATCTTAACTGGGTTCCTGAACCACAAAGCTAAATAGCCATCTCTCTCATAATGATTCCTCCCAGAGAAAGACTTTCCCTGAAAATCTCTTTCCCGCACCATCTAATAGGCAAGGCTTATTTCAGAATTTTATTCCAGCTCATTTAAGTTTAGGGACCTTCCCTGTTGCTCATTAATCTCGAGGAAAAATGCAGATGAGAGAAGTTCAGTCGGTGTGCAGCCACTCTAGATGAATCTGGGCAAGGTCTTTTCTTTCCTCCTGCTGGCTGAAGGTCAGGAGCCATGGCTGTATTAAAACACCTCAACAGAACACTACCCAATTACACAGTGTCTTGTAAGGGCCGGAGATTGCGAGACCGTTACTATTGGCTGGGAAGAGCTGGATCTCCCATAATTTGGTGGGAGATGAGAAATGATCAAAGACGACTGACTGGCGTTTGAAATGGAGTAGGGAAGGGACTTTTGCTTTTAATGAAACAGTATCTGCTGCTTTGTGATTCAACGTGCTGCCCTCTCTTGAAAATAGTACAAAATGGTCTGTTAGTGGCACACAGCACTGCAATAAAACTTATGGAAATTATTTATTGCTACATCAAGCTGTATAGTTCCTTCTTATGAAGCAAGATGTAGCAGAAACGAGGTAAAGGGCAAGCATTTAGTTCCCAAGTACTAAGGTCCTACCTAATGTGAAATGTATCCTTTGCAATTAAGAGAAGAAGATAACAAAGTTTATGACTGTCCTTAGTTTTTCCCAGGGAAAGTTTGGCAGTCTGGGCCTGGCCACAAAGCAAGTGATCTCCAATTCATGCAAACCTCGGTTTTGCTGAGAAAAGCTTTGCTCTTTTCTCAGAACGTACCTATTGACCTCGATTTCTTTTTTTGGTTTTGAGGGAGAGAAGTCCTTTCTTGCAGATGTTGCTGCATGGGAGTTTGTGCAATCTAGGAATCTAGGAGTGTCTCAATCAACCAGTCCTTGTCCCCTCGATGTCGGAGAGCTTCAGTAGGTAATGGCAGGCAGCTGATCCGATCAGACAAAAGCCTCCTCTTCCGGTGGTCAATGGGAATTTTGCCACTGCCTTGTTAGAGTCAGGATTTCAGCCCTAATGTTCTTAAAGAGATATTGATTATACATAGTGGAAAACACAACAAGGTGTTTTATCAGAAAAGCAAGCACAAATGTGCAAATAAAAACACAGAGATAATAAAGGTCAAAGCTATTTAATGGACCTTCATAAAGTTATGTACCACTTAAATCCTAATTAACTCCTATTTTGGGCATTTCAGTGGGATTTAACAAATAGGCTTGTGGAGGACCTCTGCATAGGGCTGAATTTCAACCTTCGCAAAGAAAATGGGAGGAGGTTAGTTTACATTAGGCATCTGTGTGTTCTGTTCCCAAAGTAGCATTTAGGAAAATGGCCACAAAGAGCACATGCTGTGTTACAGCTAGCAATTTAATCTGCAGGCACGAACATATAAAATCCATGATAGGATGAAGTTTGCATTGCTGTGAGTACTTCCATTATACAACGCTCACAAAAGCCAGAAGGCTGAGCAACAAGTGGCATTTCAAACCTCTGAGTTTACCACAGCCTCACGTATTTTGCATGATGGATATTTTTCTTGGGTTTCTTGTATTTCAAATGCTTTACTTATCGTGGAAACAACGAGGCTGCATTAGCATGGGTAGAGCTGAGTGGTGTTACTACAATGCAGGGAAAAAAATCAATTTATTCTGTGGCTTACAATTTATTTCATGGTTGGTGAAATTTCAGTTTAAGTGATGATTATGTTACCCAAGTATGTGGTATACTGTCTCTGTGTCTAATATAAACAATTACTGTATATGGGTTGCATGTGTGGTTATAATGTGATGGTGTGGCACTGAGATTTTATCAGGTTTGGGCTGGTCACATTACTCACCAATTCAGACTTTCCTTTTGGTCAAAATCTTAATATCTGTGCAGGTCATCCCAAATGAATGTGAGCAAAACATTTATACCACAAGTCTATCATCATATATTCCACCGTTGGCACATATTGAAGAGGCATATTATAGATTCAGTGTTTGCCCAGTCCTTAAAAGCACTTGCGGGACTCTACCTGGAAGGGTTGACTTAATTGTCAAAAGTCCCATGGAACAAACTGTTGAGGGGGAAAAAAAAAAAAAAGATAATTTCTTTAAGAACCTCTGGATAGTATTTCTTTATAATGTAACAGCTTGGTGATTCTCTGTGTCATCTCAAGATTTTTGGGCAATGCAGGCATACGTGGTTTGAGCTCCTTGAAAGTGGACATTTGCTCTGTTNGCAGGCATACGTGGTTTGAGCTCCTTGAAAGCGGACATTTGCTCTGTTCAGTAGTGCATTTAGGTCACGAGATCCTGGACTCTAAACCTGCTGCTTTCTAGGTTAATCCTACCATCCTTGTCATCTGTTTTCTGAATTTGTACCACAGAAGAATTANCACAGCAGAACTGGTTTCAGGATTGTGGAAAATAAAAGCGTTTCTACTCATTTCAACCTCATTCCCGCATCCCAGTGATGCATTTGGAGTTGTAGGGTCCCAGAGCAGGGGTGGGTGCCTCGGTGCCTAGCCTGTGAAGGCAGGTAGAAGTGTTGTCAAACACTGACTGTGGTTTTATGTGCTCCCGAAGTCTCTTCTCTGCCCTGGTGCAGTGTTTTGCAGCCAACAGCCAGCCAGGCTAACCCTGATGGGAGATCTGGGTCAGGAATGACAAGCGGCCCCATCGCAAAGCCGCTGGAAATAGTTGAAGCTCTGATTTTGGTTAATTAGGGGAGGAAGGAAAGAGGAAGGGATAGGACGGTTTTCCCTTCCTAGCAGGCAAATAAGTGTTACGATCTTACCATGGCATTTCAGTCTTGCCTCTTACTCAAGTTCCCTCCCCCCTTTCTCCCTTCAGCTTTAATATCTAGGTTTGTCTGATTCTAAACTGGGTTATTTGAATGTCAAACTTTCAATAACACTTTAATAGAGGTGTCCATTAACCCATGCTAAATTACAGCAGAACATCTCTGGAAATACATGTGACATCCACATGAATACCAAATGAATTCATTAGGATCAGCGCTATTACAATGAATACCAAATGAAACCCACAATGATGGGGACATCATCTTTCTGTGAATAATCGACAGCGTTCCTTTGGCACTAGTCAAACACATCAGCTGTTTGTTTCCACTGATGAGAGGTGGCAGTCTAGGTTTTGGTTAGATAAACAAATGATGACACCAATAATCACTTAGTTGGTGGCTGTAACGCTTAATAATCACATCCTGATATCATGCATACTAGAAGCAGTGCTGCACTTCTTATGCATAATGAATCCCAAACACTTCATAAAAGGTGATAACTTTCTTTGACCACTGAATATATTATTTATAAAAGTGCTCCATTCCCTTCCCCCTCCCACCCTTGGAGATCCTTTTAAATTTTTTTTATCATGTAGAATACACTGGTAGCACATCTTAGACTATGAGGTCTCTTCTTATACATAATTTATAAAACAATTTACAAGTGATTTATTTTTAGCAATAAGATAAAACATGGTGTGAAGGGTTTTGCCAACAGAGATATAGACGGTTTGGGAGTAATACTTGTGGAGGAGCCTGGGGTCAAGTGAAATCTACTTTTCTGCTTTCCCCTGAGGTGAACTTTAAGGAGACTGCTTTTGCACTCATTTACTTAGTGCACTAAATACACACACTTCCCTAAAATGACATGAAGTTGTATGGCACCATGTTCTAGATGGCCTTGAAAAATACCCTTTAACTGAACATATTGGTAGTTAGGTCTTGTTGATAGATACAACAAGAGTGTCCCTTCCTGATGCTGTCTGCTTGTCTGCTTTAATGACTGGCTCTTTCTGGCTGAAGCCCCTACTGGGTCGTGGAGTTGCTGATGTCTACGCAGATGATGTCGAATCCTAGTTCAACAACTCATTGATGAAAGAGGAAGGATTGTGTTATCTCCACTCCCCCAGGAGATGGCAGTGTTTAAGAGCATTAGCAGAGCTCTTGCACGTCGTTAACCTCATGTCCTTGCACCAACCCTGGTTCTCAACAATCAGTAATTCACAAATATCACGGTAGTAGCCTCATGGAAGAAGAAACTGGGTTGACCCGTGGATGGAGAGGTCTGTGTTGCAGCAGAACCTCTTTATGTCAGCTGTGGTGGTCTTTGGTTTGAATTAGTTATTGTTTTGGGCTTGTGTCTAGCAAGATGTTTGAAGATGTTGACCTTGTAGCTTTGCTTTTGTCTCAGCCTGCAGCTGTGTGTTCTGTTAGTTAGGAAAACCCAACTGGTATTTTCTTATATTAAATTTTATTTCACATCAGCCGTGGCTTTCTTTAAAAGTCCATTTCTAAAGGGACCTTTCCTTGGAGCGCTTGTAACCAGCATAGCACAAAATGTGATGAGCATCAGTGACAACACGTGCTTATGCAATAACCATTGAATTAGGTTCTAGCCTTCTCTTTCCCAGTTTCTTCAAAGAGAAGTCAGGAAAACTTGCTCGTTCTCGTTGGCTATGTAGAAACACTGGTCAAAAGTGACCCCTATTTGCTGGGGTCACCAACTCTGGTGGCTTTCAAAATTGAAGCTATAGGCTGGGTTTTAGTGTCGTGGGTCACACAGTCATTTGTAACTCTGCAGTATGTCACCTAATCTGCATGCTGGCACTCTGCTAGGGTGCTTAAAGAGTTTACTTTTGCTTCGTACATGGCTGTGTAAGACAACAGAGAACAAGACTCCAAATTTCTAGTCCCTGTTTTTCACGTAACAGACTGAGCTGCTCCTAACGGCTCGCATTTAGGCAACAGAGCTGCGGAAACGCATAGCTGCTGTAGGCTTCCAGGTAGGATCAAGGCACCAGCAGTTGTGTGCCTAGAGGGAACATCCTCCTGGAAGGTCATCTGAAAGGGTAAACGTATTGCTGAAGAAACTGAAGCAGAGCAGTGCTCATAGTGGTGCTATGTCCAGACACTGAAATGACCGTGACATAGGTGAGAGTTCAGAAATTGGGGATACTCGGCCATTTTGGGAGTCAGGATGAAAAAAACTGAGGAAGAAGCTGGAAGCGCAATCTGGGCTATTCCGGGGTCTGCCTTGTTGCAGAATTCCTTTCGTGCTCTCCGCTCCTCGGTGTGTCTCGCCCTGTGCTCCTGGGGCTGTCACCAAGGTCTCCCTTGTTCAATCACGGCCTTGAAACAGTTCAGGCTTCCAACTCCTAGGGAACTCATTTCCTAGTGATCTATTTGTTTAAAATTAGAATCTACAGAGTTAACTCCTTGAACAGCCTGGACTTTGATTCGGGGAGACTGGGGACATACACCCTGGAAAACCGTGAATGCAGGCACTGCTTTCCTTTGCATCCAGAATTCAACAGAGCTGTCAGATAACACATGAGAGATGGTTAATAATAAATTAAAAACATTGCAGCCACAGGGAAACTGCATCTCTCCCCTCCCCCCAGACTCCCCCTCTCTTTTGCCTTTTTTTTTTCTACCCCATGGGCTTAATCAGCATCAAAGAGTAACAAATCCAATAAAATGTTTCCCTGAGCCGGGAACCAGCCTGAACTGGAAAGGCGCGCACGCACCAGCCGCTCTGCCTCTCCCCTCGCTGCCAGCCCCTTTGCAAAACCACTGACGGCCGAGGTGAAGGTAGAACAAAGGAGGAGATGGGGAATGGTACATCACAGAGACACCCCCTGTCTCTTGTCTGGTGTTAGACAGCTGTAATAGTCCTCCTGTGCTTTTAAGCTACCGGTTCAGAAAGAGCTTTTCTGGCTCCTGACTTGGTCTTTATCCCACTAAGATCAGAGTTTCAGGGGGACGGAATGAAAAGGGGAAAGCATACATTCATTTCTACTGGTCCCCCCCCCACCTTTTAAAACAAAAAACCCAACAAGTTTGTTTAAAAACAGACAAATTGCTGTGGGCCATATGTACACCTCTGATGGCTTCTCGGCTGTGGTGCTCCACAAACAGCTGCCAGCGCCTTGCTGGGCTGAGAGCAAGCGATGCTGTGCCAGGAGTACGGCCAGGACCTGGCAAGGGTCTGTGTGGTGGCCCCCTCCTCACCCTGCCCTTGCAGGCTCCTCCTGTGCAGGGATATCTCTTTTCAGAGCTGGGGGAGATGTAGGTCGCTCCTGAGCAGAAGGAGAAGGTGGCGTTGGGCTTGGATCTTCAGGGGTGAAAGTTGAAGTGGGTGTATTTGAAGTCAATGGGCTGACACTGCTTTTCCGTAGCTGAAGATTCAGCCTAAGGTATCCACCTGTAGCAGCAGTGTGCGAGTACTCCAACAGTGCTTATGGCACCAGGAGATTTAAAAAAAAAAAAATTTTAAAATAGTGTTAGCAGGAAGAACTAAGGAGAACGTAGCCTCAGCAAGTTCTTCATTCTGTGCTGCTCTTTGTGGATTGCTCTGGGTATGTCTACGTCCCCTGAAGCTGTAATATCTAAGCATTTCCTAGTTATTAATATTGTGAGCGCATCTTCTACATAGCCTTGGAGAGAGAGTTGCCATCGTTTCTGTCTTAGAGATGAAAACGGGAGCACAGAGGAGGGAAAGTTTTGCTCATGGCCATGCAGAAAAGCCTATGGCAGAGTTAAGAAATGAATCCATATAACTCAAACTCTGCTATATCAGATCATAGCCGGGAGAGCATCCTTCCCTTTGGCTTGTCTGTCAGCTGTAACACGTTCAGGTGAGTTCAGGCATCAAGTCTGCTCTGTGCCGAGTCCAACTTTCCAAACCTGCCGTTCTATGCCAGAGCATAACCGTGCTAAAGGCAGGGATTGCAGGTAGCTGACGGAGAGCTCCGTCTGCCGGTGTAATGGACAGCTGGGCAGCGAGCACCTTCGAGCTCGGAAAGTTTGACTTGGCCTTCCAAGCGAGATAGATTGGCAGTGCATTTTGCCTGTGCGTGTCTTCCAAATGAGACCCCCAAAACCTGATCCTGTTTGGTGTACATCACAAGAAAAGATCCCTTGGCGTTTTTCATAAGAATAGATATTCTTCTGCATTTCCTGTCCTGTAATAATTCTCCCCATGTGTTGCTGTGCTGTGGGTGCTGTCACGCTATTTAATACCTGTCTCCCGACAGACAGCTACTCTGCGAGTAAAAATTGCTTCGTTTGGACCGGCTGGGTGTAGGGTAAGAGGAGCCCGGGGCTCCTGTGCTGACCCGCTGTACAGGGCTGGATCACACCTACAGCATGTACAGTATTAGTCATGAGAGGCACAGTGGGAGGCTGAGGTGGTGCTGCTGATGAAGTCATTCTACCATAGCACTAGAAAATATTATTTTTCTTAGAGAGAAAGTGTCTTGGATACACTTTCTCTGTAAGGAAGCGCAAGTGTCCCCCCTGAGAAGCTGCAGCACGGCTGGCACTGTGAGCTAGCTGGGCTTTAAAGAATGAATTCAAAAACTACCAAAGAATTCCTATGGAAATACAGACGGCATCCGCATTATGGCCATAATTAATTAACCAATCAATTATCATGATGAATGCTATTTTAATGAATCAGTTGCAAATCATTTTCAGATCCTATGGTTTTCATTGGGAGCACATTAATCACAGCAGACTCTTTGGGTTGCAGAGGAATGTGGGATGTAAATCCAAGACCTGAGTGCATCTTTAACAGAGGTGAGCCAGATTCTCAGCGATGAGATCCAGATGAAAGTATGGAAAGCTCTCCTGAAGGTCAGAGGCTCTTCAAATTTGGAAAAATAGTGCTGGCACGGCCCAGAGTATGAAACAAGCAGATCTGAAATGACACAGGACTGGGATGGGATTTCAAATGCTTTCCTGCTCATTCTGTTTATACTGGGAAGACGGTAAAATAATGCATAACAACTGTTTGTGAAATATTGGATCAGCCATGATGGTTTTGGTTTTTTGGGTTTGTTTGGTTTGTCTTTTCCTGATGTTAGATTGGGATTCTTGTAGCTTTGTGTAAATACAATTGCCTTTGGTGACACTGCGCACAGGAGGAGTGGCTGTCTGAATGGATCCATTTGAGAGGCTGGGATGAAATCTGTAAGGCCGTTCTTGAATGTCAGTTTAGTGTTCATGTACTCCTGTGGAGCACTTCCATGCTTCTGCCTTCTCAGAATGCTTCTAAACAGCACAATCGTCAGAAGCACCAATTTAAGTTAATGATTAGACTTAAACCCTTGGATGTAACATCTTTATTTGAGGTGTTGCCAGCACTCCCTGATTGCTCCTGGCATCAGCCAGGGGGCATACTGACTGAGTTCGGGTGTTCTGTACAGCTATGCCTAAAGCCCCTTGGAGCTGGAGCTGCTGCAGGGATGTATCGCAACACTCGGAGTATTGACGTGGAACAGCGCAGGGAGGACAGGCTTTTCTACTGCAGGAAATAGTGGATTTGTGATGTGGATGGGGTTTTATTTATTTTTTTAATGAAGAGATAGCTTAAAAAAGAAATAGTAGGGAGGGTTGACATGAGGTCTTGGAGAAAAAAATTCTGAACCAGTTAGAGGACGTTGATAGGCTCTGCCTTTCAGGGCATTGTACTGAATGAAGAGAACCAAACTGGAAAAAACCTAAACCAGTTAGAAAATACGTTAAGTAATCCACAAAGTCAAGCTTGGGCCTGAGGTACTTTTACAGTATACGTAACCATATAAACATTAATTTAGGAATCGATCTCTGTAATGTACTTATTATAAATGGCTTATTTCACTTGCAGCTGAGAAATACGTAGATATCCCTGTTGCATAGCTAAGGGAACCTGCTCATTTTATTGCATTATGTCTAATTACCCTGTTGGTGTAGCAGGTTGGAATTCAGTAAGAAGAGGTATCTAATCAGTTTAATGACATGGGTAGATAAAGATCACTGGAAACTTTTTTGTAAACACAGATATTATAGTTCAGATAATATGTTTGTCTTTAGTGTTTATTATATGTTGCAGTCTAAAAGACACAGTTCTGGCAAATGCAAGCTTAATATTTGTTTCCTAAAGCTATACAAAAGTATCTGTTGACTTTTGGAAGCCCCTGAAAACCTCTGTCTTCTGATGGGATGTGGGCACCCAATTCATGTAACAAATACAGACACTCACGAGTAGTCCTGACATGGCTATATTAAAAAATGTGGGGAAATATTTGTGGGATATTTTTTGGAGTCTTTATACTGCTTTACTGGCAATCACATGAATTTTATATCTGTCATGAAATCTCCTGACGTTTCCACCAAAATGTTGCAAGGAGGTCATTAGAACAATTACTGAGATGTGGGAAAAGAAGTAGCATTCCATAGCATCAATTGCCAGCACTGCCATCTCTAAGCAATTAAAAACCGTGAGAACAAAAATGTGACATTTTTCTGGACTGTGTATCAATAGGGTGCACTCACATTTGTTTTTGAGGTTTTCTGCACTGCTATAGCACTAGACTTACGTTCTTGAAAAAGATGAAGCTGTTTTGGAAAAATTGAAGTAAATTGAAAAAAGCTCAAGGAAACTTTTTTTTTCATCCATTAGAACTCGCTGACATGATACATTTAAAGATTTTATAGAAACTTTTCAATTTTGAGAACTTCCTGCGGGAAACAAACAAGTTTTGTTAGAAATCAGTTTGTTTTCTGAGGTTCCATCAGATTTTGTTTCAATTATTTGTGAACCTGAAGCAAAGAGTCAGCCCAGTCCGATAGTCGCAGTTCCCTAAGTCACTGGGCTGGCCGGCTCAGGTGGGCTGAAGAGGAGCGAGTGTGTCTGGGAACATCACCCTGTTGTAGGACAGTGGAGCTTGGGGGGGAATGGTGTTTTCTGGGCTCCCAGCTCCTCACCCGCCTGAGTATTGCCAACAACCCACGGGTTTCACAGGCTTTTGGATCTCAGAGGTCTTTAATTGCCAAATGGCTGCGACAGATTTGAAAACGAATGTGCCTCTTTTCAGCACGGAGTGGTAATGGCAAAATTACTGAGATGCTATTTCACCCTTGCTTGGCAGTGACGGGCAATGCTGAAGCCAATGAAAATTTTGTCAGGCTTGAGCTGTAGTGACCAAGGCTGTTTCACTCGCTATAGTCCTCTAGGAAGGTATTTAGACATCTGAGAGCTCATAATTCATTCTGGAAATGACATATTTCAATATTAAAGTTGAATTTCACTTCCATGACACGGAGCTGATTTTTGACTCCAGATGGAAAAAATTCCCAAACTTAAATAATTGAATGGAGCTGATATCTGGTTTCCTGACCAGCTCTATTTCTCATGCAGCAATAAGCTAGAGTTCTTGAGAAAATCATCAAGTATTGAAAGAACCGAGGAACGGGCGTATCGAAAGGCTCAGCCAGTCTCCCACTGTCAATAAGGCACGTAGGATTATTTCCCTGGAGACACAGAGCAGAACCTGCTGATGGTGTGGCCATTAATAAAACAGGAAAAGTATTAGTGAGGTTTGTCCGAGACCTTCTTTGAGTTTGTGGAAACACCTTTTTCGTCTTCCTGGATCCAAATATGTGATTTATTCCCCTTAAGTCCTAAATTTAGCAGAAAACAGACCCAGGCTTTCTTCTCTCAGGTAAGGAATTTCAGTATGTTATGTTGGTGGACCTTGGTTTTGGACTGTTAGGAACATGGATTAGTGTGCTGATGGGCAAGACTACATCTTCATTGCCATACCTCTGCTTGAGGCCAGCTAAGCCCACCCTCTTACACGCCTGATTCTTTCAGCCGTGTGGGAGCATTAAGTTGATAGTCTGGACAAATAACAGAACTGCATCTGGGTTGCAGAGGATAGGGTCTGCCATGGGTCTGGTATCTCCTGCTTAGGCAACCCTGGGATGTGGGGTAGGAGGCTGATGGAGCCGGAGGGCTTTGTGGAAGCACCTGCTGTCATCCCTGGTTGGGGTTGAGCCCCTTCTGCCTTGACAGAGCAAACTGGTCCTGAGCCGCCCGGACCAAACCCCTGGGGACTTCACTACTGTTGGAGAGGTGATGGCTTGCACTTTCCCAAACAAAGCACAGCAATGTTTCCTGTAATTTGAAACAAAGGGACAACTTGCTGCTTTGTAATCTGTGGGTGGGGGAGGCACTGTTGAGTCAGGAAGCCCCCAGAGGGTGCTGGCTTTACTGGTTTCAGCTGTGAAATCAAAACATATGCATGAGTCAGGCCAGTGGTTAAGTTCTACTCACTTTGAGGCCCTGGCTTTGATTAAATTCATGTGTCATTTTCAAAGGTCCATGTTTAGCTTGGTTTTAGATCATGCTTGCATAATTAGTTTATTTAAACTATGTCTCATGTTAAATCAGATTTTGCCTGTGGACTTAAGTACAACTATGTAATAAGATATACCTATTAAACAGATGTTTAATCTTAATGACTATGTTCTTGACAATCAATTGAAATTGAACATCTAATAACTACACTGCAACTAGGCATATCTCTTTGCATTTAATAAGATACTATAGTAATATAATTATAGTAATATAGGATATTATAAATAACATATTCGTGGCAGTATACCAATGTTTGTATAATACACATAATATATATAAAATCATCTGAGAAATGAGGAGGCTTTAGCTCAGCTCATCGTTTCCCTGATGGAAGAGAACAAAAAAAAAAAAAACAAAAAACAAAAAAAGACAAAACCCAAATGTTATCCTCTTACAGAGGAAGCAATTTGTATTGGCACTCTGTGCTGTGTGTCCTCTAGCAGCCCTGTGTCTGCAGGTCACCACCCCGAGTAGTTACTCTCCCCAAGTAATGTCCGAAGTGGTGGTGTCACAGAACAAAGCTCAGGTCCGTGTTCTTGTNAAAAAAAAAAAAAAAAAAGACAAAACCCAACTGTTATCCTCTTACAGAGGAAGCAATTTGTATTGGCACTCTGCGCTGTGTGTCCTCTAACAGCCCTGTGTCCGCAGGTCACCACCCCGAGTAGTTACTCACCCCAAGTAACGTCCGAAGCGGTGGTGTCACAGAACAAAGCTCAGGTCCGTGTTCTTGTTGTAGTGACTGTTGGGATACTTCCATCAGACTCAATACAAAAAAAAGGGAACTAAGAGAAATAAAGAGGAACAAATAGAACACATATAGGTGAGGAAGGATTTGTTGGGAAAAAAAGCCAGCCAAGTCTGTGTCAGTCCTTATTGCATTTGGGCTTCCAGCTGCATGTAGGTATGATACCTCTGTAGCTTGATGCCCGAGTCTCTGATTTGTGNCCCACAAAATATCTGATGGTTCTACCGATTTGATCTGATATTCCCGACTCCAGAGCTTTATATTCTGCTGTTAAGACATGTACAAATGATTTGGTTTATATCCCTTTGCTATGCTTCTGTACCGTATGTGTATGCTGATGGACATTTAAATATAAAACCAGGTAACAGACTCAGAATGTTCTGTTCAGAATTAGCAAGCATGTGTCAAATAGCCTATTGAAACAATTAAATATTTTGGTAAATGTGCAGTATTTTAGCATATTTTTTTAAGGCCTTAGTTCGAGGAGGCATTTAAGCCCATGCTTAGATCTATCTTTTTGGCAAATCTGTTGCACATGTGTTCAGTATTAAGTGCATGCTAACTAGAAATAAGCTGATTAACTTTTGTCTTATAGTTGGACCTAGTATTCATTGGACTCTATAGAAATTTTTCCATTGAATCCAATTAGCCCTGAGCTAAACAGTTTAAAAATGTGGTGGAAAGGCAGGGAGAGAGGGTGGGAAACAGGTGGGTTAAAATTAGACTTTGGATTATTTGGTATCTTTCGAGCTATTAAATATGTATAGAATGGAGCTCTTGTTAATGCAAATTACAAACATGTTTCAGGATCTGTTTTATAGCACATGTACAGTACAGTGATGGACTAGTAACATATGAAAGACATATTGATGATAGTAAACATTAGCTCAGCATTCTGGTCTCCAGCGTTGCTCAAAACTGGGGGGGGGGGGAAATCTTCAAACTTTTCATGTTCCATAAAAATAGTTATCAAGGTCTCTTTTTGTTCAGTCTCCCAGATTCCTCTTTAAAAACTAGCTTGGTTCCCCTGAGCATCTCTTTTTCCAGTGTGTTATATTTTCCCCCGCCTGCCTGCGTTGATTTTTGTTAATATTGTTGCCACCTTTACACTAAGAAGTGCACGAGGAGAGAGAAGCGTGTGTGTGCGTTTGTGTTCTCCCTTCCTCCTTTCCTCATCTAACTCACAGACTGGGGGTGGGTGGGGGGAAGCCACTTAAAAATTTTCCTTCTCTCACATGTCAGGATTACAGTGTGAAACTAGTGAATTCTCCAGAGCGAAGGCCTGTTTTGGTGGCCGCCTTGCAATTGTGTTACTGGTGGGCACCTCCAGCTACCACCGCACTGGCGTAAATTAGGCCTAGAACTTGTCAAGAGATTATTTTTACTAATGACATTATTTAGTCCACTTTACCCCCTATTTAGGCTGGGAGAAGATGATGCTCTGTGTTTTGGTTTGGCTCTTTTTTTTTTTAAATTTTATTCTGTTTGGTAATTTTTCCACGCACCTTTATTGAAGACAGTGATTGCAAACACATTTGACTTGATATTCAGCTCACACTTTAACTTAACAAGTAGTTCAAAGATTAATTACCATGTACCTTGCAGTTCATAGATTCTATTATGATACAGCTCAAGCAAAGAGAACAGGGGAAAAAATCGAGCTGATTAGCCTGTGATTATGTGTTAGCCTGTGCTTATGGTCTTTGGTTGGTTGTCACTGCATGATGCAAGAACTGCTACGTGGTTACGGCTTCCCATCTGTATTAATGTTAATGTAGTTGATGAGTTTCTAGGACTTAAAAAAATATTAGTGGCACTATTTGTCAGGTTAGTACAGTTAAAATTGTTAATGCTTAAATAGGTGAAATTAATCTTCTCCGCAGCGGGGTGAGGGAAATTGTTATTGCCGTTTCACACGCGGCTGTTGGCGCTGTGGCTCAGCTAATGCTAATAGCGGACTCGTGCGCCGCCCCATCACCCGCGGTACAAACCCGAGCGGGCTCTGCAGTGGGCGTGCTTGTGCTTCTGGCACATTAACCAGAGCCCGGGGTGGAAACTCCGCCGATGCTGGCTGTTTTCCCGCCAGCCTGCTGGCTCCAGGAGGGACCGTAAGGCTTTGAACCTGCGCGGTGAGGCTGTCGTGCCGTGGTCGGTGGGTTTTGGTGACCAAGGCAAGTTAAAAAGGGTTTTGCTTTACCCTAGTTCAAAAATGGATAGTTCTTAATAATTTTGGATGGGTTCACTGGTGTAGCTCACGGTTTGGCCCTGCAGACGGTCGGTCTGGAGCAGCGTGGAAAGCAGCTTGCTGCAGGGCAAGAAGTGCGGGTGAGAGCCGGCAGGACAAGAGCGCCCTAAGCTGGCACTGCAGCCGGTGTCACACAGAAGCACAGCTGAGGGCGTATGGTGTCTGTGGCACTTCTGGTTTGGTAGTGTGCAGTTCAGCAATGTGCAGAAAGCCCCAGATGAAGAGTTCATCCTGTCGTCCCTCTGTTAATAGCCGGAGCTCTGTGTTTGCCGAGTGAGACCTGTCAGNGAGACCTGTCAGATGTGATTAGAATTTGCTTCCCGCTCTGTTCTCACTGCGCGCAACTCACCGTTCCCCTTATTCTAGAGTAAATCGATTAAGACTCAATAAAAAGCACGAGGAGAACCCGCTTGTCACTTCTTAAATGTCTCAGCCTGTTTGGAGACTTTGCCTGAATCCCTGAGCAAGTGGGAGCTCTTTCTAGTGCGAGTTCCCCGCATCTATAGTTCCCCTGGCTAACAAGGGAAGGCAATATACATAGGACAGAACAGGTTTCTATTCAGCCGTGGAGAAAGCACTTGTGAATGTTGCAGGAAATGAGATCTTAAGTCAGTGCATAAAACAATCTAATCCATCACAGCCCCTAGAATGGCCCCTCATAACTCAGGGGCTGTCATACCCCTTTGTGTGCATGAAGGCAGTTGTGGAAGAAGTGACGAACTGCGCACATATTCTGCTAAATCCGTTCTGGCAGCTGAGGTAATATATTTTCAATGCCAAGTCACATAATTTTACTTTAGCTCATTTGACTCCAGGCTACAAAGCTATTCCAGAAAACAAAGGGATGGTGTTTGAATAATGAATAATAATGAATTTAATTCTGTGGGCTTGTGCTGGGCTGAAGCCTCTAGGAGGTTAAATGCAGATAAAGTAATGGAAAGCAAAAGTTTTACCTTACAAAATAGTATTATTTTACTCTAGTTGTCTTGACTTCATTAGGCATTGGTACCTTTGGACAGATGCAGCTGGCATATGAATTTAAAACTAATACATCATTAAGTATGATTTGCAGATTTACACCTACAAAATAGCATAGAAATTACTCTCAGCATCTCCTTTTTGCTTTCTAGTTTGTTTTTTTTTTTCCTTGTCCTGTTTTTTTCTCTTGGTTTTGATAGTTGTAGACCTTCACAGTAGTTGCAAGGAAATCTGAGCGTACCCTTGCACTGTGATAGATATATATGCGCTCTTTTTTTGGTATCACCCAACATCCTCAACTGATTATTTAATGCTTTTCAAAAAAGTATTAAGGCAATATTCCTGTAGTTCAGGGCAAAGAGGTGATGTCTGCCTCTGCAACGCCTAATGTGCACTAGTCCTGATGCTGCTTCATGCTTGTGACGTTAGTTTAATATTAATGACAGGTGGGCAGGCGAGGAGGGGGATTCCCTGTAGAGACATCCTGGAAGGCAGCTTCAAGGAAGACTTTGGTATTTGTTAATTTGCCACAGCCAGGAAATTAAACACCACGGTGGCATTAAAGCCCACTGAGCTCTGGGTGCTTAATTGTATTTTATCCCTTTGAAAGTCCCCCTTTCCTTTAGCGTTTTAAGGGGGTATGAATTTGTTTACAAACTGTGTGGGTTGTTCATGGAGTTGCTTAGGACTCTCAAAGATTCACACAGGCAGATCCAGGCAAGCAGGAATGTGGAGAAGCTCTACAGATGGTCGTCTGGGAGGTCTCGCCCCATCTGGAGAGGAAGCTGGTGAATGCATGCACAAGGCTGCCTTAACCTTTGTGTTTCTCATACGGCACGCGTACGTCGTCGTGCTTGTTCGGAGATGCTATTCCAGCTCAGCCGCTGCTTCTGCGGGTGGGTCTTTTACTGCAGCTGGTGTCCTCGGAGCCCTCGCGAGGGCATGCACGTGGAGGTACCTGCCCAGATCCTGCCCTGAGAGCAGAAGGGTGAGGTGCAAGAGGGAAGGCAGGAGCAGAGCAGTAGTAGCAAACTGAGGCAGTGGCTGTACGCAGCTTCCCCGAGAGCCGCAGGAACGCCCTAGTGAGGTCCTCCCTGGAGAAAGTGGAAGAGGTCCATGGTCGAGGGAAGGGGAAGAAGGGGCCTCATGGCTCCCTTGTGCTGAGGGTGTGCTAAACGGGCAGCTGGCAGTCGTGGGGGGTGTGTGGCTCTGATCTTTCCTGTGGTTGTAACTTTGCAGCGCGGTGCTACGGGAAATCGGTGCTATTCCAACGATTCAGCGTCATCTATTAATTCTGAGTAGAAGAAGAGCAGATGAACCAGGAAGTGGAAATCACCTTTAGAAACAATTTGGTGAGTAGTGAACTCCTAAAGGGAAAACACAAAGAGGCTTGCTAGGCAGAGCGGGTTTAGGAGAGACACCTCTGGGAAGAGGGAAACAGTGTTTTCTGATGCTGTTTCTGTAGAAAAACGATTTATAGAACAACGATGTGTGGGACGTACGTTCTTTGTCTGCAGCCTGAATGTGGCAATACTTTGTTAATTTGAGAGAATGAGAAAGTGAAGCTGATTATAAACAGAAATGAAAAGTCATTCAGGCACCATGTGCATGGGACTTCTAGCAAGCTCCACCGGAGGTCCAGGCACTGAATAGTTGCAGGATTATGTGTCATCTAGTGGATCTGTTTTCACGTTCCAAGCCATCTGGCATACAGGAGTAAACAAACAGCAGAAGAGATAATAAGTAAACTGGTTTTTAACTATTTTTTTCCCAGTCTTAATACTATAAAAGCAAAGGACTTTCAATTCTTAATACAGATTCATTTTAGATTACACATCTAATATTAAGTGGAATAGTATATGTAACGTTTCCACCTTACAGGAAGGCAATCTCCCGTTTCCTTTGTTCACAAGGCTGTGGTGAGAAAGGGGGTAAGCCCGCCCCTGCTCAGGGCTGCTGTCAAGTCTCTTAACTGATGCTGCATCAGCAACTGATGCAACTGATGCAGCTGGCTAGTGGTACGTACCCAGCACTGGTGCAGGCAGCTCTCAGCATGACTCACGGTGTCACCAGGAGAAACTACAATGGCTTTACTGGAGAATAATCCATTGGTTAGCACTGCCTCATCTGACAGCAGCAAGTCACAGGTATTGCCTCCTACCACTGAGGACAGAATTTCACTACAGCGAGGGAAATTACGCTGACCCAAACTTGTTTCTTTCCTGGTGTCACTGAGGAAAGTCTGGTAGAAGGGTTACAGCATCTACTTACTTGAATTCACTACGTTGGTTCAGAGAAATAATATCTCAGACTAGCTAGAAAGGTTCTGAATTTCATCAAAAAGTCTTTGAAAAATTTCTATTATCAATGATTGACTGTACAGTAGATTTAAAACCATAGCTCTATTAAAGTAATCCAAATGTGTATAGTTGAGGCCCACTGATATCAGTTCACACGATTTAATTGAGTACTGCATTATTTAATGATTTTTCCTTTTGGTGTAGTCTCAGTTTGCAAGAAATCTCACTTAAAAAAGAAAGGGAGTTTCTAGTTTGCCTGGCTATAGAGGAAACCCAGAGCACGTCAGCATATAGGCTTCCCAAACAAAGAAATAACCTTAAGTTCTCATGTTTTGCGGTGGGGAAAGGAACTCTGTCATGTGCAGGAAACTGTATCTGACAACTATTACCCCTCACTGTAGTACCTTTGCAAAGCTGTAGTCTACAAATGGCTGTGCTGTGGTTATCACTTCTTCAGAACTACTTCAAAATCAGCCAGTTAGTCTGGGCTGTAAGAGAAGCAGGTGGGTAAGCTCAGGGTGCTACTTAGGAGAGTGATGTTCTAACCCCCAGCTCCCATCAAATGATTCAGTCCTATCATCCTTCTTAACTCCAACTGCACGTTCCTGCCCCATTTTTGGTGTTCACTGGTATTTATGAGAGAAGCCGGGCCAAGGAAGTAAACTGGCTGAGGAAGACCACTGCAAAAAGACTAATTCTCTACCTGTTCAGGCCCTTGGATCCAAAAGAGGAAACTTACCTACCTTAAAGTGTACAAAGCCAATTAAAATGGGAGGTTTTTTCTGTTTCAAGATGGAAGACTTGTAAGTAAGGTACGGTGAGAAGAAATGACAGCCCTTTCTCTCTGGTCAGTAAGATTTCCAGGAACTTGTCCCATTTTTTTTAGACATTATGTGAAGTAGAATGTTTGTCAGAATTTAAACCTGCTCCAAAAAAGGAACGAAGGCAAAGCCTTTTGAAGCTGCTTGGTGTTAACATTCTCATTTCTGAAAGGTGTGTAATGCCTTTTAACATTTTGAATGGAATCGGAAATATTAAAGAGAGGGAATAGGCTCAGGGGGCAGGAATTTTCTTTATACTCTTGGATGCTCGGTTGCCCTGTTGGTTCTTGCGTATGTGTAAGTCGGTGTTTGTTTATGCCTGTTTGATCTCATTTCCCAAAAGTATTTCCCAAGCTGTGCTCAGGCAGAGGCTATGGGAAGGAACCTTCTGACTGAAATGGAATCCCTCATTCAAGATGAAATAGGATTTCTTTTTTTTTTCTTTTTTTTTTTTGGTAAGCTGTTTCCTGGCAAGGTTTTCCTGTGACATTTGCTGGGAGGGTAACCCATTAATTTGAATCCAAGCACCAGCGGGAGCTAATCTGGATGACACTAGATCATGCTTGGCATTTGTTTCTGCACTGGTTAGGTGCCATGTGAAATATTTCCAGTGTTGACCCATGTTTCCAGCTTTGGAAGCTGTTCTGGAAAGTGCAGTTATGCTAGAAGACTTGTCTGATGATTTTAATTTTTTTTTTTTATGAATAGTCCAATGGAAATGTTAACTACTTCACAGAAAATTCAGGTGCAAGCACAATTTCATACCTGTGTCAGTACCAAAATGACACACAAATTTGGCACACAAATGCTGTTACTGTTACTTATTATGTTTATTGTGGAAACACTGAACTTCCCAATTGTAGATGAGGATTTCACTCTGCAGTGTCTACATAGGCAGCTTAACCTGTTCTTGAACCTTACAGGATGCCTCACCGCAGCCTGTGTCCGCACGTAAAGGACTCCTAGAATGAGCTGTTTGAGTTGTGGTCCTCGGGGAATACTGCAGAGCTGTGCCTGGAAATAACAGGTCATGCTTAGAGCTGGCACTCCGCGTAGCGTTGTGTAGACTTAAGAAGTAGCCAAGATTTAAATACTGAGCAGGAAAATATTTTGATCGTTCCGTGTTCATGTCAGCAAATAGCTGCTGGTCCGCTTCCCATGGGCATTGATTGAGCTTAAGGGCTCTTCCCGATACGGAGTCAGGGTATGTGATGAGAGAAAGCTTTCAAATTACAAGGTTATGGACCAGTTTCATACTTACTCTGGTACAGTGCAGACCGGTTTGTTTCTAAGGATATGATGTTAGTATTTTTATGTATTTTAATTTCTAGTCAAATAATTATCAGAAATTTACTGGGGTGATAAAAGGGGGATGGAGGAGTAAATGTCTAAAGCAAAAGATAGAAATCTTGTCTGGACAGTTTAATGTGTGTTGAGATGCAAAGGTGGACTATGAAGGTGCAGTCTCCTTGGGAAGATTTTCTGTTTGTTCTCTCTGATTTGCAGTACCTACCACATGGGCTTTTACATGCTACCGCATTAGAAGCAATGAATGACCATGAGATGGAAAACCAGAGCAAGAATAATATGGAAGTTTGAGGCAGTTACCTGAGAGGGCTGAGTTGTTCTGGTAGCTGAGCATTGCCGACAGACAGCTTTCTCGCTGTGTTGGAGAGTTTCATCAGGTTGGGACTGGTGAGTACCAGATCTAGAGCAAAGAAATGTGTGGCACCCATCACCAGGGACCGGGGCAGAGGAGAGAGGCAGGAGGGATGCTTCCCCATCTTGGTGGCTGATATTCGTGGCTGGCGAGTGATACTGGCTCATATATTTGTGGTACTGATTTATCTGGGCTCACAGAAGCAGAAACAAAGTTTTCGGACATGTCTGACATGCCATCCTTTCACTGCATCCTCTCTTGAAAAAACAAACCAAGCTCTCCAGCCCCCTGCCCTTTAAGGGGAGGGAGAAACTTCTTAACCCTGACTTTGGGCTGATGGGAGGAAGGACAAGACTGAGGAAAATTTCCTTGGTGGAGCGAGGCCAGAACAGACCCAGGCTCACTGTTGGCATTCCTTAAGTGGATTTTTAGCCTGCAGTTTTCAGCCCCTGAGTTTTTTGTCTGTGTAATTTTCAAACCTAGGGTGAAGAGTATTATTCTGTTTCTTCAAGTGCTATACAGGAGAAATGTTGGGATCCCAAGCTGTTCTTGCATCCCAGGATAATTTCCAGGGCAGAGTCTTGGAATTACCCCACTGCCGGTTCTGGGATCTGGGAATTCAACCCCCTTGGCTCTAGATGATTAGCCCAAAGCGTGGTCAAGATTTTTTAGTGACAAGGTGAGCTTTAAAACATGCTAATTAGTTTTGAAAATCCCTGGAGTTTGGATATAAAAGAACCTGCTTTTGCTCAAATAAAAAGGAAACATGGAAACTGGTTTCCCTTGGAATTGCTCCAGTTCCGAATTCATCCTCAGTTACAATCGGTCGACTCCTCACACCAGCAACTGCAGTATTTGTAAATCCAAAGCTCCTTTTTACCAGTTTTGGTTACCTCAGGCCTGATCCTAATGCCTTTTGAGATTAGCGGGACTTTCTCTGTTTACTCGAGTAGAAGCTGGGTCAGACCCATACTAGATGCCTGTCATATTGGTACCTAAGCAATTAGTAATTCCAATGAGACCTTGGGTTTGATGAAGAAATCTTTGATAAGATAGTTTTTGTGTTTAACGGCCCCTTTGCAAAGGCTTCTTTCCCCACAACAATAGTAATTGGATATCCTCAGTATCCAGTCATGTCATTGCAAGATGTTTCACTCCAAGAAAATAATTTCCAACCCATGTTTCTTTTCTTCTTTTAACTTAAAAGAACCTCTTGTCTTCTTTGTGGTCAGTGCAGTCCATTTGTAACTGCCTGGTACGAGCTGAAATCTGTACATTCTTATCTCCCTTGCTTTGTTTCTCTGTACCAAACTGTAAGCAAGCCCTGAAGTTTGTTCAGATTAGGGATCAAACACTGATTTTCTATTTCTTTTCTTGCAAATTCCTAGGGGGGGAAAAAATCAATATGCTAACGCTGTTGCATCAAGCTTTCAAATCTATGCAGACATCAATAGGCAGCTGTTCCGTGCTTTTTAGCATTTTGGGCCAAGTTTCTGATTTCAAACAGATTGATGTAAAACCAGAGGAACTTCATAGGAACGTCTCTGGATTTACACCGCTTGCTTAGACTAGGTCAAGCTGTTAAATCAGTCCAGGATCAACATTTTGATTTGCATTGACGATTAATATAATAATTAGAATTTGGTTAGGAATAGGGTATATGCACCTTCATAGCTACTCCCTAGGGAAATTAAAACATAATTCTGTGACATTGTGTGCTGCCCAATATAAATAGCTATTCTTATTTGGTAAATGTATAGGAACTAGTATTTGCTACTTCACCAATTTATTACAAAATAAAATCCTTTCAAGTCACAGTAATGTTCTCTGCTTTATAGTTGAAAAAAACAAATTAATCCCATGATACACTGTGATTTGCAATAAAGTTGATCAATGTGATCTACCTCCACAAATTGCAGAACATACCATTCACATTCTTTTGAGTAATACTGTTGTTTTGCCTTGAAGTGCGTTGCTGTTGTTCCTAGTATTAAGTATAGCATCTTAAGACATTTTAATAGAAAGAAACTAAATGAAAATTGATTGATAAAAGCTCCATCAAGGTGTTTATTGTTTTTGCCCAGGGGCAAAGCAGAAACTTTTGAAAGCTGTGTCATTTGTATTAGATACTGTTTTTCAAAGTGCATGGGCAATGGAGATGTGAACATAAAGGTAGGGAATTGTTTTTAATCATTAATAACTTGCACAGGGAGCTTGTAGTACAAGGTAGAGTGTCCACCTTCATGCTGGATAATGATGATTTGTTGCAAAAACTGATGTATGAAGGTGTAGTGGAAGATTGTATACGCAGTCATAGCGCTGAAGCTGGCATCTACAGCAGCTTCAAGCATATGCAAATGAAAGAGAAAATACCCGATTAACAAAGGACGCTATGTTCTCCTCCAGCTATGTTAGACAGAAGCGCAGTAGTAGAGACAGAATATGGTTTAGCAGCAGTTGCCAGTAGGGCTTTTAAAGATCTTAACCCTTTGGAGCAGGGCCTGATGCAACTTGTCTCTCCCTAGTGCTTGGAGTATTCTGGTTTGATTAGGGCAGAAACAAATCTATTATCATCAGTAAGAGAGTTTTAGTGAGGGTAAGAACTGTAAATTGTCCTATGTATATAGGGAAATAACATCCAGTCTGAGAGCCCAGAGTAACTAATAGGAAAGATGATGTTAGTGGAAGGAGTCTTAAGAGACTTGTGGGAGGACATTTGTTCTTGGCTGTTGTGATGGGACGCTGGCTTGAAAATGCTTGTCCCAGACAGTAGTTTGCTGCATGACTGCCTTTTAACGCCAGCTGCCAAGGCAAACTTGAGTAACCAGCTCAGCTGTGCATGAGTGAGCGGGCTTGAGCTAAACATGTTATCCCTTGGGTTAATTTTGTGCTGTAGAGAGGTTATTTTCCCCCGAAGTATCCCAAACTGAAATGTGTCTAATTCTGAAGAAGCGTGAATGTGTATGGTCAGAAACTTGTTTCCTGCTCCCCACCACCCATGGGGGCCGGGAAGCCCAGTGACTTGCCTCTTCGGCTACTCAAGATTGTTTTGCGCTCTCAGCTCTCCATGGGCCTTTGAGCTCTTCAGGATTGTTTTGGTTGTGCAATATAGACGCCTTAGAAATGGCACACACCCCGAGGCTGCTTCTTGTGGCCCATTGGGAAGGTAACTATTAAAACTGGCTGGAAAGTGTCCCAGCTTTGCCCTCTACCTAAGATGAATTTTACTTTTTCCTTTTAGATTGAAGAAAGAAAAAGCATTTTGTTGAATTTTTCTAGGGAAAATGAAAAAAATCTATTGAAAAACATGCTACTTCTTTTTTTGTTTGAATATGCCATTATTCATCAGTTAAATAACTGAGGTAAAAAAATCCCCAACCTTCAGTTCTAGAAAGGATACTTTTGGTCAGAACGCAGTTTAACAAAACTCAGTAATCTAAAAGTCGAAACATGAATTCTTTGTTTCCATACACTATATAAATCCATGTAAACTAATAGATTTATTTCTTTTATACTTGGAGAAGGAAGGAAGGAACTGTGTAACTGGAGAAAGTTCAAACACTGTAGTGATAAAATCCATGTCACTGTGTGCACAAGTAATGTGTGGATTTGTAGCATTATTCTATTAGCTTTACCATGTTGGGGTTTCGGCCTTTCTTACTTGTAGATAGTTTCTGTAGCCCTTACTCGGTGTGCATATGTGCTTGTTTAAAAAAGAAAAAGAAAAAAGGTTTAACAAAACTTCGTAGCTATGTTGTATAACATTCCTTTTATGATGGAATATCAGGTAAGTATTTGAGACGTAAAAGTTCTCAAGCATAATTGCTTCGTGTGTACAAACAGCTGTAGTGGCCATGCATGAATTAAACAGACAGAAACGCACAGTTGAGATGAAACTCTTCCAAGGTCAGGCCCTACGAATGCACTGCACATCAGCTGTGCTAAGAGTTGGCAATGGGACTTGAACTAAACATATGACAAACATATGGAAAATATATTTCTTTGCTTTGTATGTTTAAAAAATGGATCATACTCAACGTGCTACTGCCTTTGAGGGCTATAAGATAAAATGTTGCAAGGTTCAATGGCTTTGAGATGGGAATCCTGGGTACAGCCCAGATGGAGGCCTGATACCAAAAGCTGCTCTTGTCTTTGAACATTGTTGGCCCCAAAGAAATGAAATTCCTTTTAGCTTTCCCCTCACCCCCTTTAAAACAATATGAGTGCAAACAGTTTCCACTTGTTTTTGTCCCAGTGCCAACCTGCAGTTTAAGCACTGAGGAAAATGTGTTTTAGGAGTGGAATGGCTCACAAGTCCTCTTGAAGTCAACGGCATGGATTCTGAAGGTTTTTGGGAAGTGTACAAAGCCCATCTTAAATGCCTCATGGTTCCTCCGGTGTAGCTATTCTGGTGCTGGCAGAAAAGGTGGTTTGAGAAGGTTGTAGCCCCCAGGCCCTGTTCTCAGTGCCATGCTAATGTTTCTCCTTCCTTACCCTGGTTAGGCTGACATAGTCATTTCTGGATCTGATCCTTGAGTTAGATCTTTGAGGTGGTCAGGACTAATACCTGTACTTCACTTTCCTCCTTTCATTTTACGAAATTTATTTATACATGGCATCATTTCATACTGATGCCTTAGAAATACTTGCATTTAGCATCTGTGGGTGGAAGGGCAGGTAGGAGTGTAAAGAGGGGTGATGCTTGTACCAAAATCAAGCCTCAAATGATACCTGCGGTATTTTGTGACACTTGTGCTCTTTACGTGGTTTTGGAGACACAAAACGGCTGTTGGCTTTGTTAATTGGGCTGGTGTTTGGCCATACTGTTTGAATACAGTGTGTGTGTCCCTGCATGATGAATGTCTCCGGGGATGAGGTGTGCGGGAGGAATACACTGACCTCTGGCATCCACGGGAAGTGTCATCATTTCAGAGAATAGGGTACTGCTGACATTGCAGCCCAGGTGACCTAATGGCTTGTTGGCACCAAAAAGGAACAGCCCTCCTCCACCTTCTCTCCTGCCCCTCCTCTGTGCATTCCCACTTCCTCCACTGTCATACTCAGCTGAACTAATTCAGGCATGAAAATACTTTTTTAAGGCTTATTTTCATATTGTTTTTGCTCCCTAGCCTGCTCATTGAAGGGGTTCAGCAGTCCATTACAGGGTACCACACAGCTTATGGGGAAGTGGGACCTCCCTTCCTGGTGTCAAGCTTGAACCACACACTAGTTGGGAATTCCTCAAGCCTCTGTTCTGGTCCCAGCTAATACGCTGGTTAGAGCACAGAAGGTGAAAAGATGCTTTAAATGTAGCTTCTCCCTTCCTTCTTGCAGTCTTGCGCCAATTAGGGAATGGAGAAATTGGCTCAAAAGCCTTTATTTTTTCCTGCTCATTTTCTGTTATTTGTTGTTTTTCTTTTAAAGCAGACTTCCAGGCCGAACACAATTTTCCTGTGGGAGTAGATGCTGAGTTCTGCCTGCGTCTTTATCTCTGTAGCTGACAATAATAAAAATTCCAAACAGCTTCCCCCGCATTCCCCGCGTTGCTGTTGTCATGTTTTCTGCTGGTTGACAAAGTCACCTTTGCGGCCTTAATATTTGGGGACATTTATTTTGCAAAGTGCTGGGAGCTGGATGGCTTGTTGATGTTTTCAAAAGCTTTCACAAAAGCTGTTGAAACACCGCATGTTGCATGGTTAAGAATTTAGGAATTTTCCCCTCCCACTCCCCAACTGTTTTTTAGATTAGTGTTTGTGTTTCTGTAAAGCACCCTGCAAACACCTCCTGTCAACGGGGGATGGGGAGAGCCTGAGGGAATCAGTCCTGCAGTCTGTCTTTCTGTGAAATCTTACTTGTCCACTGGGATCCTGTAAGAAAGTCCTGGGAAGATTAGGTACACCTCTCCTTCACGTGCGCAACCCTTTCAGTGGAAGTCAAATCACAAAACACTTGGAATGGTTTCTTTTGCGGAGTTGAACCCTTCTCTTTTTCCATTCCTCCCTTGCCCATTTCCTCCTTCCACTCCCCGCTATTCCAAAGCATTACTTGCCCAAACAGTAACTTTGTTTTACCTATTTGGAGATGGAAAAACATACCCAACAACAAAAAGAGAGTAGCTTGAGAGATACTGGTTTTGGGAACAACTGAGACACCAGGGTTAGGCTTAACTTCAGCCTGCAGTTGGTGCATGGCTAGAAGAGGAGCAAGGTCTCTTCTGGCCAGAGGAAGGAAGGAGCACAGATGATTCTCATGCTCTTTTACAGAGGCGTTGCTGATGCTATTGAATCTCTGTGGCTTAGGGTCTAAGTGATGTTTAAACAGTTTATTGAAAGGCAAGGGCTTTTTTTAGGGCATGACTGTCTCTGACAAATGTTTCAGTCTTTCCCTTCTAAAAGGTCTTCTGTGAAATGATACAGCATCCTTTCTACTCGTGTTTCAGCTGACAAATCGACAATTTCAAATCTTATTAAGAAGATAATGCA
>RSEF01000020.1:4432798-4502377 GCA_003993805.1 Himantopus leucocephalus
CTGACAAATCGACAATTTCAAATCTTATTAAGAAGATAATGCAACTTAGTGCTTGAAAACAAGACAAATAACAACATAAAGTTGAACTCTAGAATTAAACCTAGGTAAGATGGAGCTTTTATTCCTTTTCCAATTCCCACCTCTTCCCTTTGCCAAGGGAGATGTCACAAACTCCACTTGTGATTTTGCTATGACTGTTTTTTTCTAAGTGGTATTGTGTGCTTGGACGCTACAGTAGCAAGTAGCCTCTGAATAAGGAGAAAAATAGACAAATAGGTCTTTACTTTAGAGTACTATTGGATTTTTAATGCGGGCTCTGTTTATTCAACTGTAAATGTTAGCTTTTTCACAGAGTTCTCCTCAAGCCATAGTGTTATGTGTAAGCTACTCATGTTGGTCATCTGTTCTTACAACGTGGTGTAAGATGGCTCTGATGCTGGAAGAGGGAAGACAAGCCACTCATTGCATCTTGAGGAATCCCCAGGAGCCAAATAACATAGCTTCCTCCCAGCATTAACTTCTTCTCTGCTCCAGAGTCCTGATGTTTAAAGATTGCAGCTTGCAGAACTGCCAGACCATGAACCTTGGCAAGCACGAGCTTCTACACGTTTCCAAAATTACATGAAAAATAAAATCGGCTAAATTAACCACTAAACCTGCTTCCCCTTTCCTACATCTTCAAGTAATAGCAGTAAACATCATTCAGACCATTCATTTTTTAGTCAAATATTAAGTGTGACTAAAAGATACTTTACACCAAAAAAAAAAAAATCCGATAAATGAAATTCCAGGCTGGATGCATGTAACGTAGTAGTTCAGAAATTCACTGCCCTTCATTTCAACTCCGTGTTTTACAAATCAAATTGCAAATGAAGCCTGCTTCTGTTGCATGGTGCCAACCATCTGATAGGGAGATCTTGGCTGCCTACTCCTCGTGTGTCTTAAGGGGATATAAGAAATGAGTATTTGTAATTTTTATTACTCTTTGAAAATACCATTTTTTTTATGCCTTACAAAAAGTACTTGGTCAATTTTCATCTTAAATCAATTATCACAGGGCCTTTTCTCTTTCTGCAGACTGTTAAGCTTTCGTTTCTCTGAGTTTTATCTTAATAATCACAAAACCAAAAAACCCAACGACCTGTAACAGGATTAACTTTACTCCTTTTTATGTTTTACTCTGCACAATTCAGAAATGTCTGAATCTGAACAGAGCTGTGACTGAGAGTCTTTTAGGATGGTGAGGGGCATGCAGAATACGAGCAGAAAGCCGGCGGTACCTCTCCATTTCCAACGGGGTCGGCATTTTTCCATGCACCCGGACCCTAGGCTGCAGTTTCTTTCTTAGTTTCCTTTGATTGCTACGTATTGCTTGGGCTTTTGTTGTAAAAGCAAATAAATAAGTAGAAATTTGTTATTTTAAACTTGGAATGGGCCCTGATGTGGTCGATAGCGCACCACTACAGGCTGTTACTGCTGGGGAGAGAGGGGCGATGGGGGGGGGAGAGGGGAAAGTGGGTGCTGTGCGCGCCGCCTGCAGCCCTGAGGAACGGCGTGTGAAACTGGGGCTTTCGTGCCTCTAAATATTCTTGCCCTTCATACTTTTAGGCTCAAAAGAATTGTCTGAGTTGGAAGTCAACATCATTCATTGATTTCTGCACAGTGTTAATGAATGTGAATTAGCACGATGATGAAACAGACGTAGTTTTTATCGTGTATTTGTTAAAATTTTACTCAGGTTGTATCAGGAAGAGAGGTTGTTTGGTAAAACTCCCTTAATTTTTTTTAAATTTTATAATTTTCGAGCGAAATATATTGTTTCCATAAATGGATAGTTACACTAATTATTAAACGTTTGCTTAGTGTTAAAAGTCTTCTCAAAGTGTGTGCCTGCCATATGCTAATGGCAAGCTGGTTAATATTATTTATTCCAGCCTACATGTTTTCTAGCAATATGAATTTGTAGAAAGCATTTCGCGTGCGTGGATAGCGATGTGTATTCATAGCAAGTAATTTTTCGGTTTCTCATATGTTGGAACCTCGTTCGAAGAGCTGTGTTTGCTTATTGTGCCTGTGATCCCTATTTACTGAGTTTACTATCCGAACTCCAGAAGCCCTGGGTTATGTACGGGTTTATGGATGAAACCTTCAGTCACGCAGAGCTTGGCCCTTCAGGTGTTTTACGCCGTGCTTTTTAGCATGAGGAGTCAAGTGAGGAGGGTATGTAGCAAGCAAGAGTACTGAACAGCAGAACTATAGGACAATGATTATCGTTATTACTAAAGTGTAATTTATCCAATTAGGTGATTCCATTAAACAGGTTCGTTTGAGTCTTTCTCCTGCCACTTTTTAATGTGTTTATATCTTGAACGAGTGAAGGATGTATTGTTTGAGGTGACAGCTTTCTTTGTGTGTAGCTACCTCTTTATTTCAATCCAATGACTGACAAAAGATAGAAGTGGGTCTTTTTGATGTAGTTTAGGGAATTATTTCCTGATTTGACATCCTAATTGATTGGGGATTTCTGATTATATTAAGGAATTTTCATCCTGAATTGCTCAGCAAAGCAGTATTGGTGCATTGCAATAGGAAGACAAAAAAATGAAGATGTCGGGATGAATCAAAAGAGGAGAACTATTAAGCATCCTTTTCCGCACTGTTGTTATTACACGTGGTTCATAGTCTTTTTCTGGCTCCTCTCACTACCTCCAACCCTATGCTTCCGTTCTCTGAAGTGGCTTCAGAGCTTCTTTTTAAAGAAAGTGGCTCCTTTTTAAAGAATTTTCAAGTAGTGCTGATTGAAAACTATGAAGCTTGTCCATGTAAAACCTTGGCAATCTGCATATTTTCACTGCAAAACTAAAAACAAATTTTGAATTTTGGATTTCCCCCTCTCTTCTCAGTAGCAAATGGAAACAAAAAGAATTAGGATGGTAAATGATAAAGGGCAGAAAGAAGAGAGGTGACAGACACTGAAGAAGGGCACCTTCAATCAGACCAGAAAGCATTTGGTTGATGGGATGCGATGTGCTCCTGTGGTGGGCTTTCACGTGCCTGTTTTTGGCCCCGGCACCCACCCCAGTGCCACCCCTTCCACTGTGCCAGGCTGCCTGCTGGGAGCGGCCGGGTGAAAACCAGCTTGGCTCAAGCAGTTTGTATGAGTGCTCTCTTCTTGCCCGGCCGCTCAAACTCTGTCAGTGTTTGAGATGGTATTGCCATCAGAAAAACTATTTGGGAAATTATGTCCTTAACCTTGAAGTGAAGATGCAGCCAATGTATTTTACTGTTGGGCAGAAATAGCAATATCATTGAGCGTTCCGGCTGGTGAGATGCAGGCAGAGGGGAAGCACAGGCTCAGCGCGATGACATCTTTAAAAATTTGAACAAATGAAGTGAATTGGTTATTTTTACAGAGATTTTCCTTTGGGGAGAAAGTTACTCTGACTTCTGGAAGGAGCTGGGTTTTCCATCACATTCCTGTGTTTCAAGAAATGGAAAATACAGTGATGATGACGCCAATTGTTTTTAAAATGAAACTGTCTGTAGTTATCTCTAGAGATAATAATCCCCTGCTGGTTTAGTGCTTCCTTGATTTTGTTCATATAAATCTGGAGAATGAGGCATCGCAAGGCTGCGTCAGCTCCCCCACGCCACCTCCAAGGAACAGTGCCTCATCTCAACTACGTCTCAAAATATATTTTCTAAATTGATTCTATAAGGTTTTGCTGGCACGCTTTTGCTCTCCTGGTTTTTTAATACTTTTTAATACTTTTTTTTTTAATACTGGACCAAAAGCTTGAATATAGCAAATTTTTCTTCTCTTGATTTTACCTTTCTATTGGAAGCTAATTAGCTCTCACCCTCTGATTTGCATCACCCGTGAGACCCTATGGGATGTCTGTATGTTGGGGTGTTTTAGCACCTCGGAGGACAGAACGGATGCTGCCTGGCACTCAGGTATTCAATTACCACTGTGCAAAGTGGGTGTGAGTGGACAGATAGTGCTGATTTCATAGCTTTTTTTCATTTACCTGAGTGCAAATGGCCACATTGTAAAGGATAAAATTCAGTATTTGTAGGCTTATGTTGTTTTTGCATATAGGAACCTGGGTAAAGCATCTTTTGATGACTGATTTGACAATTACTCCTCCTTAGGGGCAGTTTGGTCCTGTATCTTTCTCTTAATTTTTTTATCCGAAGACCTCAAAGTTCTTTTCAGTTGTTTAGATTCATTATTTACATTTTAACAATGTAAAAAATGGAAAAATAAGTGGAGAGAGGCTCACCGCGAAGTCTGTTGCTTCTAATGACACCTGGATCTAACACAAACTTACCTAATTCCCACTCTTGCATAGTTACTTTGAGACAATTGTTTTACATGAGATTTTTGTGTATTTATTTCAGGCATGCCTCATGGTTGCCCCAGTTTGTGGCTTTTTGAAATCAGCATCAGCTGAATGTGCTATTAAAAAAATAATGTATAGAGCTGCTTTTCGAAGAAAGTTTTTGCTTTGATCCCCACGATTTCATGTTAAAAAAATCCCTCCGTGTTTGTTCACAGATTGGACATACATTTCTAATGTTGGCAGTAGGAGACATACCATAGTGTGATGGGCATTACATTAGCAAAATATGTACTGTTACCCCTCTTAGGAGCTGGGCCACCAGAGAATAACAATTTGCTGCTGCCACCAGCTGATGGAGTTGGTCCTTCAGCTGAAGTGATGGATGTCAGCAAAGCTGCGCTCAAACTCTGCGTTCACAGCTTTCTACTGAGGCAACATGTATGTGAAAATGAAAATTATGTGTAAAAGTGCAGCTATGCATAGGATGGGTTAGATATGCTCTGGAATTGTATTTGCAGAGTTTAGTAGGCTGCTTTGCTCTAAATTATGTCAGTATAACGCAGCTGATTTCAGAGCTTAAATGTGACAGTGCTTCATTGGAAGAAGCATTTTCTCCAAATATCAAGTTAAAAAGAGTTTAAAGTGTAACGTGGGGGGCAGCGATGAGGAGGAAACCCCTGGGGAACCTGGTGTGTGATCTTCCCAGGGTATGGAAAGCCACCAAGGGGTTAATCATCCCCCACTGCATATGAAATGACAACAAGCTCTTGGCAGCTTTCCCCATTCTTTATATAACACTTCCAAGCGCTGAAGCTTGTATCCTCCTAGTAATGCTTTTAATTTGTGCTCTGTTGGGGAGAGGCCAAGATTTAATCGAAATCATTAGAATGTCTTTGCTTGAAGTAGCTGAGGGCTTGTAGTGAGCTGGAGGAGGTTACTTCAGAATAATTAAAAGAAATACATAAGGTCATCATTGGTGTCTGAGCTGTTCCAGACACCAGGTTCAAGGGGGAAAGGTTGAGTTTAATGACAACTCCTCTTAACTTAAGTAGGATGCTTGCACGGCCACATAGTTTTAATAATTAAACTTTGCCTTTTTCTCTTCCCACACACCTACCCAAGTGGACTTTGTTTCTAGCTTTATCTGAGTACAGTAAAGATGGGCTTGAACCAAAGCCCGGGAGCCAGATTTCTCGGAGATTCGGGGCTTTGGGAGGCTCTGCTGCCTAGATCCAAACGTAAATTTTGTGGTTTACCTTTTATCTCGAAAATGTGATGAATTCAGATGTGCCTATAACCATGCGCGTGTTGTGAGAACGTGGTTATAAGTGAGTGTGAACAAGCGTGTGCATTAGTTTACAGTCTCGGCTGAGGTCTGATCTTGAATTTTGTCTCACTCTATTTAAATGGCACTACCAGAATGCTGGTGCTGTTGCTTTCAGTGTGATGTTGATGTCTATGTATGGATTTTAATCCTATATGCGGCTGAAAGGCAATGCTGCGCTCTGGGTGTGTGCACAGGAAAATAAACTGCTGAGGTAATTTTGAGGCATGATACATGTGTTAATTGCATGTTCTAATTTGCACTAAGCATTTTCTTTCTTTGCTGGTTATATATTAAACAAAAAGGTACTTAAAGGAAAGCTTAAAAAAAATTAATTTCATATCTTTTGTTGCTGTACAGTCCCAGCGTTGTGTAGACAGTGATGGAGCAGACTGGCGGTGGTGAATTTGTGTGAGAAACTGTCTGTCTTGAATGACTTTTTATGCCTACATTTGAATACAGCCTCTTACAGCAGAGTAGGTTCAAATAATGAACTAATAGTGAATGTTAAAGATTTAGGGAATTGGCTGTGAACTTTTGACCCTGGGAATATAAGGAGGTTTGCTTTTCAGGAGAATTAGTCTAGCTGGGCTAATGGGTGCCAATAAGGGCTGTAAGCAGTGTGTCAGGGACCAAATCTTTTAATTAACCGCTGAGTGAAAAGTAGTTTGGGAAATGCAATAAGTCAGATTCAGGTCAGATCAAGCAGAATAATATGTGGGCAATGATGAAATTAACATACTAGGAAATGCAAACTGAAAATCTCCAAACTTTCCTTATTAGACTAGAAAATGGGATTTACTTTGATTGCCTCAAGAAAACATTGCACCTACTTCTACTGACTTGTTCTAGCAAGGATTAGACTGTCCTGGTCAACGTCGTCTGTAGATAAAAACAGATTAAACTGGAGACATACCATGGTCCGGCTTTGAAAAACACTGTGACTTTTACGGGCTGGCTCAGAAGCATCGGTTGTGCTCCAAGGGTTTTGTTCAAGGCTGTGCTGCTCACAAAGTTACAACAAGGCCTGAATTGCTAGTGTGCTAGTATCTCTTGTCTGACTCGACGTGTAATATTGTCTCTGAGTTTCTTTGCACTCCAAATCTTTCAGAGTCTACTTTTGTCTGTTGCTCTGATAGTGGCATTGGAACTTTCAGGGGGAATAGAATTTGCCTTTTTATCCTGTGCTTGTATCATACCTGTCACAGTCGTTTCGTGCTCTGGTCTGGGAGGACAGTACCGCTGAACATTAACGCGACATGGATAATTACATTCAGTGTTGTCCTACGGATGTAAGGATCTCAATTTTAATTACACCTCATTAACAAAATGAGTAGGATCAGAACCACATCTAGTGAGTTTAGAAGGTACACCAGTGTCCGTCATTGTATCATTATAGGGGAAGGTTTAATTTATTAGTTTAGTTCCTGTCTAATAGGATTTTAATCCTATTCTGATTGTTCTCTGTGCACATCAAAAAGTATGATTTTAAAGAAGGCCCATGCCTTAAAGTTTGGTCCAGAGGGCTTTGAAATTAATGGAAAAACTCCAACTAAGCTTAGCGGGCTTTGAATCAATCAGTTTTGAGTCATTTGCATAAACACTAAAATTTAAATATGCTTTGAAAACTTTGATTGTGGGTCCCTAATTTCCTAAGAATCATTATCAACAATGACAATGTGGTATCTGGTCTGTCAAATAACTTATTCTAACCTCTACTAATGTCTCAGCCATTACTCACTGCTCAAGTCACTTACTTAATTGGAAAGTGCACTAACTTCAGTGTTGCACACCATGCGGAGCAGTGAGGGATTCCGTAAGATCACAAACAACTTTCCAATGCCCCGTTGCATTTCCTCCTTGCTTTCTGACTGACTGGTTTGACAGTTGCAATGTTTAGCTAGAATAATATTTTCTTCCTTCATAATTGTTGCAAGGTGAACTTCTTGCCAAAAATCAAAGGGCTAAATTGCATTCACTGACTTAAATCCGTCCTGCTGTCAACTACGATGCATGTTTAATTGTTCTGTCTGTACGATGTTGGGCTGGAACAGTTTCAAACAATCTACCAATCGTGAGCATGAAAAAAAAAAATCATTAGAAAATCAATTTTTGCTTAATTGAAGATCCTTCTTCCAAATGGGAATGAAGCAAGATTTATAACCTCAGATTCACTGACTGTATAGGGACGGCGCTTGAGCTTGTCAAGGTTTTCATTTGGTGGCTGTGGCGCGGACAGCATTTACTTTTTGCACCTGCTGTGGGTCACCACAGTGTGGGCCCTGGGGAGCAACGGGCTATGGTATGTACCACCATGTGGAGCGTAAGAGGCCATGTTTACAAATCCAGGGTGGAAAAAAGGCATTATATAGGCGGAAGCAAAGTAGTAGAAGGGAATTTCAAATGCATTGTTTATTTATAGATTTGTTCTGAATGCTGTGAGTGGAAATTCCAATGACTGACTCATGGAGACATCCCTCTGGCATCTGACTACTGATGCCGGCATCGATAAAATCCTGTATCCCAGAGCCCCTCGGGTAGTTCGCTCTCTGCTCCCAGAACAAGAGTTCCCAAAGGTAAAATCCTGTCTCTGCTCAAGACAATGAGAGCTTTGCCATTGATTTCAATAGGGTTACAATTCCGTTGCAGGCCTTTTAAAAACTTGTAGCCTAATTTTCTTCTATTGAAAATTGAGCAAATCTACTGAATCGTGATGTGGTTAAATGGTAGGAGGCAAGAAAAGCATAGGAAAATGGAAAACTGATAGGAAAATCAGACTTGTTGTGATTATATTCCCTCCTCCCTTTCTGGTTTCTCCTGCTGTGCTTAGAAAATGCAGCACCATTCTCCTTTAAGTTCAAAATGAGTAGAAGAGGGAGTCATGGTGTAAATATCAAGCAATAGCTAAAAGTGAATTTACCAAAGTTCAATAAACATAAAAATGATGAATTTAGATGTCATGTAATTAACTCAGAATTACAAGAGCAATAACCAAGTAATTACACCTTTAATAATGCATTAAACTTGTCAGGAATACTTAGTCATTCAACTAGAATTTAACAAGATAGCCTATAGCAAGTTACAGTAATTAGATATCACTACTGAAAACATTGACAGTTCCTAATTGATACCTTTTATTATAAGGTTAAATGCCAAACATTTCTTTTGAGTGGATTAAGGAATAGTGTTAGCTATGTTTAAGACCTTACTGCCTACTCTTATAAATTGCATGCAGGTATAAAAAAGGCTAAGAAAAAAAACTGTACACAAGCTAAACCCAACAATCACACAAATTTTGTTCGAGTTCTCACACCTGTGATTTAAATTACAACCTAAGGGAGTCCACTCCCCGGCAGGTCTGTCAGCAGCAGCGGGGAAAGGGAGGTGGAAGAGAAAACTGTGTGAAACAGGTAAAGAGAATAACAATTGCATCATCCAGAGGATGCAGGTCTTCAGTGTGAAGAAGGCACACTGCAGCCTTTGCAAGAGTACTGCAGGAAAAATAAACAAGCGCAGGAGTTTGTAAATTAGATATTAAGGCAGAACTTGGGCATGCTAACATCTAAATCAGGTTGTTTAGACTACAAGAGAAAGTATTTTTTTGAGAATGAGGTGGAATAGAATTGAAACTATGTGTTTACTTGCTGTTTCTAAATGTGGGAGATATTTCTGCTGGTTTTATGTTGTTCAGCCTATGTGTTTGGCAAATAATTCTTTTTCTTTTTTTTTTTTTCTTGTAACCAAACCAAAAAGCAAAGTNAAAAAAAAAAAAAATCTTTTAGGTCAACTCAAAACGTAGTTTTTTCTGAAATAAAAATGTTTTGTTTAATTCTGTTTTATAAAACTGTTGTTCCGTTTTCTTATTTACAACAACAGTTCCCATATTTGGCCTGACTTCACAAATATTTTTGTTTTTCTAAAGTTCATCTCTTTAGCAAATTTCTTGGGGGAGAAAGTATGCAATCTTATTCTGGATATGTACTGGAATCTCTGATGCTTAGTGGAACCATCTGTACTTTAAACCAAACTAAACAGAGATTAATGTTGTCTGTGTGAAACAGTAGAGATCAGCTGGAATGATCACATACGTCTTTTGTCTTTTTTATTTTTTTTCATCTGTATAATTACAAGTCTTATCAGGCTGCACGCTGGGCTATGTCTGATTGTCAATAAGACCTCTCTTGATTGCATCTTATATAAATATTCCATGTCAATCTGTAGGATGCGTTTCCACCGTCCAAACAATTATACCTTTAGTGCACAGATACAAGGTCCTTGCCTTTTTTTGCTACACTGATAATCAAATTAATTCCTAAAATGTAGTCTCCCAGCTACCAAGTGGTTAATTCCCCTGCACCTTTAATGCTGCTCCTGTGCTCTGATGTATAGTGGCTCTGCTGAGCCCTTCCCTCCAGATACATAAGATTATTCATGAAAATGAAACTACTGCATTTATGTTTACATGATTCTCAGCCAGTTGCGTGGCAACTGGAATTGTCTTTACTTTTATGCATATTAAAACACTCAATAGATACCCTTTCAATAATTAATTGGTAATGAATGTAGAGGCTGTAGAATGCTTTATTCGATGTGTTTAGGCTTTATCCAGTGGTTGAACTGGCTAAAAGAGCCTTGTTTTTCTGTGTTAGCATCTCCTGTTGAAGAAGTCCTATGCACTGTTCTCCAAAATAACAGGCAGTAAACAAACCCTGGAGGAGCTGACTGACCTGAAGAGCATCAAGGCCAGCCAAGTGCGTGTGCTTGCGATGCACAGGACAGAAACTGTGTATGTTGCAGAGCAGACTGCAGAATCTGTGCTGTGAGGTAGACAGCAGCAATTTTCAATCCATTTTCAACACCTCTGATGCTCTTGACGCTCACCCGGCATGCTGCATCTCTCCTTGGATTCCCCCGGTTGGCTCCTCCGGTGTGCTGCTTTCTCCTCAAAACGGTCAACGTCAGACCAGCAATGCTGTGGCTTGAAATAGCCCTGCAGGACTTACTCCTCTCTCAGCTAAATGTGAAATAGAGGCTGTCAATTAGGTATAGAAAATGAGCATTTATAGATTCAGTAAATACCTCTTTTCTTCCTTTCTGCTTTTTTCCTGGACTGCTCCGAGGAGGGAAAAAAAAAAAAGGTCATCTCAGCTGTGGCCAGACTTCCTCATTTAACTGCATCACTTTGGCAGTTTCACCCCCCCATCACACCCTTAGGCTTCTCTTGATAGAGAACTGGGATTCCAAAACCTGCGCTGCTGGGACTGGCCACCCTTTCCTGCTTATTGGAGATGTGAACAGGACTTTCTAAAGAAAACGCAAGGAGGCAAATCTGTTTTCTGCATGGTTTTTGTAATTGTTTTAAGACAAGATGGAGTAAGAGGTTTCTTCACTCTCCAAAAGTCTCCTTCTGACTTGTTTAATTAGACCTGAGCACTAATGGATTCTTGTGTTTTGTAGAAAAGTTGTATACATGCTTGTTTGTCCTTATTCTTGTTAGCACTAGCTTTGCAGGGATGTTTGTGCAACGGAGTTCGTCGGTGAAGTCACACACTACATTTTTTTTCCCCTTGTCTGCAGCATATCTGGAGTTTTAGTGTCACCACTTTGTCCCAACGCATATCTGTTTACATATATGCATGTGAAGAATGGATGCACAGCAGTGTCTTCACCAGCCCCATACGCAGTAGTAGCACACTGAAGGTATTTTCTTGATGTTTCTTCCTTACTGTCACCATTAATGTGATAGAATAAGTCAATCATGTTGTTTTATTTACATATGAATACGCACATGTGTGTGCATTTATATACGTGTAAGGCACACAAACCAGTTTGCTGCTATGAAAGCTGTTCTGTAGAACATGACTTTGTCATTCGAAGTTACTCGAAATGCAGTATTGTCAGCAGCTGGGATGGGAACTCTCCTGGCGTATCCGCATGTCTGTTCATGCGGTTCCTCAGGTGGGCACACAGTTGCCATGGCTGCAAGATGCAATCACGGTAAGTCGTACAAATGGAGGGTACTATTGATTGTTCATTTTTGCACACACCATTACGTACACACACTTTTGAAAATAAGGCTTGGGGCATAATTGGTTGCCAATGGAGCTTCACCAAGTTGGCTGCATGCATCTGGTTTCCCTTGTTTTTATGTTTTAGAGAGCTATTCATGCTGATTCTTAGAACCTGTCTTAGAGCTTTGAATTTCCTCCTAGATGTGTCTCTCTCTACATTGCTCTTGTGTTATGCACCTAAAATAGATGATGCGTTTAACTTTTTGGCTATGCTGGTTGCGTTCTACTTTATCTCTACAAACTAGGAATTTAGTGTTCCCCAAAAGGATTCCCAAGTTTGTTCCTAGAAACAAAAGTATGGGAGTCTGTTGAAAGCCTGAGACAAGAAATGTGTGGAGGCAGATTTGGCAAAGTAGTTGATGGGTGTACTACTGAACAAGTTGCTGGGGAAAAAATCAGACAAATCCTCTCTTGAGATCCAAAGGCTACACAGCGTATTGAGGACTCTCAATATTGGTCCTGAGGATGGGCGGCTGCTGGTGGGTGCTTTCCTGGGCTCTCCACCAATGTGAGCAATCTCACGCCCTTGAGCACAGCAGCGGCACCTGTGTTGTCCCAGGCTGCCAACTAATGAAGTGACAACGGGGTGTGATAACTCACCAGCCAGTGCTGGATTATATAGAGTCACTGCAGCCCATTAACACTTCGTAAAAATCCTGTATGGCTTAGCTTCACTGAACCTGAACGGCATTAGAACAAGGACTGAAAAGCTGAAGCCCATATGAAGTCACAAGTGTTCCTGGGACAGCAAAACTAGAGGCTTTCAAACAATTTTTTTGGGCCAGTTCGAGGCTGGGGGGGCATATGTCTGAGCAGTTTTCTGCATGAATGCCCAGCATGTTGTATGTGGGGTTTTATGTGAGGGTAGATCCTCTGGGCTGCTACACAAGTGTCCTGCTCATCTTCCCTGGGGTAGACAGGAGAAGGGGGTACAATGAATTATCACCTAAGTATTTTTGTACAAACTTTCAACTTTCCTGGAGAATGTGGAATCCAGCCTGTCCTTGCAGATCTTGATCCTGCAATGGGTCTGAACCTGATTTGCCTTTCTACTGCATTTCCATTAGACTCCACTTCAGGGTCATGGACTTAGGGTCCATGAAGTTAGTTACTGAAGGAAGGCTGTTCTGATCTGTTTGCTGTTGCCAAAAGGAGCATTAGGTTCCCTAGAATAGGTTGTTTTGGGCTAGTTAGCTGCTGGCTCCCGAGTTAGTGAGCTCAAATACCTCGGAGAAAGGTCCCATGAGCAGCAGAGCTGGTGCAAAGGCAGGGTTGGAGTTGGGCAGCTGGGAGTGGGGAAAATGGGAGGACAGTAAATTTCCTGCCCTTTTAGTGATAGAGGGGTCTCAGATTTTGTGGGCTGTCTGAGTAAGGTCATGCACAGGCAGTCTGTGTTCTGGGTGCTGTAAGCTGTCAGGGCTGTCCTTTTCTTGTAGTAATAATTCTGTTAAAAAGTCATGCATTACTGATACTTTCTTAAATACATTTATAAACTAGTGTGCTGTTTGCTCAGAAATAGTCGTAAGTAATGTCTCTCCTGATTCCTGCACGCAGGCCTACTCACAGCGCTACAGCGGGGGCTCTGGTGCCACAAGAGGAAGGCTTTGGTGGTTGTACTGGGAAATGCCACGTTCCCCCAGTCTGCTATCGGTTTCCAGGCATTTGCTGCAGTGTGCTGACCCGTTGAGATTTGGTGATACGTCTGTGCGACTGTGCTGTGAATGAGGTGAGTAAACACATTGGAGTAGAAAATAACCCTGCAAAAAGTGTTTGGTTTTAGTCCGTACTAACTAGTTGCTGGCAATTAAAGGGTCAACATAGAGAAGGGAACAAGCCAAGGAAGTAAGAGAAAAATGGGCAAAGAATGTCTTAGTTAAGACATTCTGCCGCTTCTATCATTACAATCATGAAAATGGTGTATAGAAGAGTTTCTCTAGAGCTACAAAAGTTAGTCTATAATTTTTGTCATATATTAACTGTATTCTAGCTGCTGCATAAATTATCCTTTAGTGATGTGTACCGTATAATAACCTAGATAGATAGATAGATACACCTTAACTATTATCTTTCCCAAATGGTGCAGGAGCACTGGACCGGTGCATTACACCACAACTGCAAGCAATCACACCATAGATGTTCAGCCTGGAAAGGTCCACAGAATATATTTCTCATACCGCCTACTTGTCACAAAACATTTTCCAATGACTTATTTAAGGCCTAATGAAAAAGACCAAAAGGCTATAAGACACTTGAAGAACAGAGCAGGAGAAATCAAAGTCATCAGCAGTGTCCTAAGGTCTTGGAACCGCAGGTAACTTGCTGAAATTCCCAGGTAATCCTTGGATGCTAACGATGCAGGCAAAAAATCTACAGTGATTGCCCTCAACATGGCTTGGAGGAAAACTCTCCTCCTTAATCCTCCTCTCTTGTGATGGGTTGAATTCTGTGTACACAAGTAAGATATAACAAAAAATAAGCAGTAGCTGTGATGTCACTGTAGGCCCCGATGTGCCTTTGCTGGTGTTCTGTTTCTAGTTATGACTATCTTCAGTGAATCAGGAGAAAGCGGTAAAAATCAGAGTCAATTTATACATCAAAAGGGGCGGGGGGTGGGGTGGGGTGGGGTGGAGAAGGTCTTTGTGATCCGTGCAACAAACTAGTGGAAGCCCTGGAATATGGGATTAATAAAATACAAAGATGAGAGGTGGGCATGCTGTGGAAAGATTTGAAGTAACATATTTATTATGTCCTTATTCAAAGTAGTAACCTTTTGTGACAGGCGGAGGGAAAATGAAGTTAAGATGACCTAGCTGTTTTATAACTATGTAAGCACACAGTCCGTACAGATATCTCTGTTTCAGATAGCAATGGGAGTTTTCAGTGTCTACCAAAATCTAAATTTCAGTCTTTGTCTTATTAAAGCCCTGACTCAGCAGATCCCTTCAGCATCGTTTTGCTTTCAATTATATTATGCACAAACTGGCTTAAATGCTTTGGACTCCCCAGTTTGATTCCAAGTGAGATAGAAAATGGCAAAATTTAGAACATGGAACCAATAGGTGCACTAATCCCTCGACGTCCTTGGTGCCAAGATGTGTTTCAAGTCTGGCCCATGTGCAAAAGATCCTCTTCTCTTTTTATAGTTCATTTAATCAGGGGTGTTTCTGACAGAAACCAGCAAAATATCCTGGAATTACCTAACGTGCTCCAAGTGATTGTCCAATGGTTTGTGTAGCGTTCCCATGCAGAGGTTATATAAAAATGTTCTGTTGCTATGTGAACTGGAGATTTGTTTTGATGTAGCATCAATACCCAGGAGGGGAGAAAAGGGGTGGGGGGAGGGAAGAGAAGACAAGACACTGGCATAGTGCCAACCTCTGGAGTTTTTTGCTATGATAAATGGTTCACAAGGAGTCAGCGTGACCCGCCAAGTAAACCCAAATGCTCTCAAAGAGCCGTGGGCTTCAGATACTGCTGACAGACAAGCACTCCTTATCGGCTTTTTTGTTTAAACATACACACAGAGCGCGCACACGTAGGATATCTGCTAGAGCAAGAGAGAGGGCATGCCAGCAAAGTGGACTGCGCTGGCAGATAACGTCCACCCAGATGTTCAGGTCTGATGTCCCCCCGACTCCCCGCTTTGACTTCTGTAGACACTTTGCATTTCCTCTCCACTAGAGGCAGAGATCACAGCAGATACCCTCTGCTCTTGGTTGGGATGGATGAGTTGCCGAGTACAACGAAAGCCTCCTTGGTCTCTGGAGGGACGAATTCTCATTCAAAAAATTTGACTGAGCTAGAGGGATCCATGTTGCTATTGTAGCTGGTTCAGAGGTAGAGCTTCTGTTCATTTATTTGGTTTTTGTTTTGTCCTGCTCCTTGGTATTTGTTGTATTTGACTCAGGTGAAAGGTTTGGGAATTACAGCTTTGAAAATGGATTTAGTGTTTATTTACCATATTTTTTTTTTCCTTATCCACACTCTCCTAGAAAGTGTCAGTCTGGTTCTGGTGGGCAGGTCAAGGCATGAGCTCAGTGGTGGTTTGGGGAATGCTCGTGCATCACTTAAAAATCCTGACTGATTTTACGGAGATGTCTCTGTAACTCTGGCCCCTGTGGTGCATCAAGCAGCCATTTGCTAACGGAGACTGTAATGCACATGACATACTCCTGCAGGAAACAACTACGGGACAATCAAAGATATAGTTAACGTGGAATAAGTATTCCCTGGCAGAAGAGACTTAGGGAATTGACCAAGCTGAAGAAAACTGTTTTTCTCCAGTTACTCTGAGGGCAATTTTGAAGCAATAGAAAATCTTCAGGAGAGTATTCAAATGTAAGAAGACATATAGGAAAGATCCTGCCTTTAGTTGAAGGGGAACCATTCAAATTCTCTAAAACCTAAAGAGAATGAAAAAAAATTAAAGAAGATAGATTGAGAAATTTCAGATGTAAACCAGAGAGAAAAGATAAAGGGATTGAATCATGAGTCTTCACTGTTTGGGTGAGTTGAATCATCTCTCTCTTATCCACTTTCCCTGTGTATACAAAGGGCAGGTGAGAGGGGAAGTAAGGAGGACATTATGGAGCACAAGTAGTCACAGGGCATTTGAAAATACAAAGTGTTTTAGTGATAGTAACTGTGAGCAGAGCGGATTAAATAGGTGCTTTGGTGAATAGCTGAGTTAAATGACCTGCAAGCCGGGAGCCGTGAAGATAGAGCCTGGTGTTGGCGGCGGTAAGACGGGTGGTGAGCAGGCAGGAGACATTCCGCAGGGGAGCAAAGGGAGCAGAAGAGACACTTGGAACACGCTGTGCTGTGTGTCCCTGAGACAGCTCGGAGTGAGCTGGGGCACCTGCACTGTGCAATGAAGTGTTGGGAAGAAGTGCTGGTGTGGGCTTCAGGAGTGGTGTAGCTACATTAGCTTTGTGCCCGAGATGAACAGGTCAACAAGGTAGCGGGGCTGATTAGCACCACGCTGGGGAGGCTCTTCTCCTTCTGCACTGGAGTTTCTCCAGTGTTAGTGCAGAGCTTTCTATGCTGCGCTTTGCTGTAAGGTGTTGATGAGCCCTGAGGGCTTGACCATGAACTTATTTGATCAAGCTGAATCCTCTGTGGTTCCCATAAAGCGCATGGAGTTAATGGAATAATACGTTATGGTAGGCACAGTGCAGACACAAGAGTTGACACTTGCAGTCCATACCTGGCTTTCAACCTGATTGACTTTGTCGTGACGCTTTATTTATCACTTTGTAGATCTGTAAAATGAGGAGAGGTGTAGTAGGTATCACCTTTCTGTTATGATTCCAGAGAAATGGGAATTGCGTATTGAAAAGGAGAGTCCGGGATAAAGGTTGACACAAGTGGGTAAGGAGGTGGGTTAGCTGGTGGGGTCACCAATGCTTCCTCTCTGATTTGTTATTGTTGCCATCAACAATTTGTTATTGTTGCCATCAACGGGAAGATGCAACATCTGCCATACATATTTGATTTTGTGAGTGACTTAAGTGGACAGAAAATCAAATTGGTGCGAAGACCTAGCCTGAAGGCAGGCACATCCTAATGAATTATTATTTTTTTTAAAAAAGGGATTTGAGCATTCCCTGTGGCACAGCTTCCCTGTCCCACTGCCACTGATGCAGCATGGACTGGTTTCCCCCAATTTCCAGGAGACCGGAGAAATAAAATATTGTTCTGTCAAAACCAAAGTGCCTCTGGGCAGCAGATGAGGAAGGTTTTGGATTTCTCTTCTGTCTTTTATTGTTTTAATTTTTTTTTTCCTTTTCCATCCTGCGTTTGCACTTTAAGAAACTGTCATGGGGGGGCGGGAAGAAGGCAAACAAAAGTTGACTTTTGTTAAACGGCTCAGGCTTGGCAGTTGTGTGGAGGTCACGGTGCTCAGTCAGTGTCAGCCTCCATTCCCCAGAGTTGTATCCTGTAATGTATTTATTTATCATTACAGACGGCCAAAATTTTTTTTTTCCCTTTCAGTTTGTTCTGTCCAAGGCCGCAGGGTTCCGACAGAGATCAACAGTGTTCCCGCAGTGATGAAGCAGCTCGTCAAAAGCTGAATTAGATGTTAAATCTTTCTGAAGTGGGGAGGAGGTGGAAGGAGGGGAATCACATTGTGCTAAGAATTTATCATGTGTTGTTTCCTGTGAGATAATGTATAGGAGAAGATTTGTTATGGTGCAAGTTTCAAACTGCTGTTTCAGGGCTACGGTGTCTGCCAAGCTTATGATGTATTTGATCTTTTTTGAAAGTCCTTCTTTTCCTTTTCTACCTTTTGTGAAGCAGTATGTCTTTCAGGTAGGTAAGTGCTTAAAATACTCTGCCTACTGAACTATGTACAGGTATGCACCAAAATTTTCATGGATAAGAGGAATAAGCAGAAATCCGCTAGATTAGACCATGAGATTCAGTGGGGCTCCAGCTCCTGCGCAAAGGTCAGATACTCAGATTTTCTCTTAGCTTTGCAATTAGTCAAGTTGTGTAGCCACACCTTTTGTAAAGACTATTACGAATTTTGGTACAGACCTTGAAGAAAGTAAGGCATTGCTTTTCAAAGGTGCTGCATATGCCCAGCATTACTTAAAGCCAAAAGGAGCAACAGCTTGACAGTGCTTCTGAAAACATTCACTGAGCCATTCTGCATCAGTGACCGTCTTTTACAGTGCAGGTCACTGTCTCGAACTTGCATACTCGTAACATGGTGGAAATACTCTTTGCNAGTGCTTCTGAAAACATTCACTGAGCCATTCTGCATCAGTGACCATCTTTTACAGTGCAGGTCACTGTCTTGAATACTCGTAACATGGTGGAAATACTCTTTGTGTTCTTTTGCTCTTTCATCACGCTCCTTTTTTTCCTCAGAAGGAAGTATAGATGAGTCTTGTATTCGTTTATGCTTTCTGATATAATTGTGTCTGCAGTCATTGAAAGGGGCCCATAGGCACCTCATGTACCTTATTAATAGACTATACAATTGCACCCCTTTTTAGTCTAAATTGGGAGGGGGGAAGTGTCAGAAAGACTTGTTTTTTGTTTTTTTCTCCCCTCTCCTCCACTGAATAACCATGCTGGTGTAAGAACCTTTTGGGTAAAATAGTTTTGCTCCGATTCTTCAATAAAACGTCAAGGGCAATGATAGATGAACTGGCAATCCTGAAGTTTACTCAACGTTGTTTTGTTCTCAGTATCTAGGTCAAGATATTTCTTGTTTGCTTGGAACAGACAAAATTTCCACAGATCTTAAATAACGCTGTTAATATTATAAGTGGTTTGGTTATCAGCCAGGAAGGAAGCTTATTGATCAGCAGGATAAGCACTGTGTGCATATGAGCCATCTTTTCCTGCCTGGCTGTAACGAATCTGAAGACCAGAAGCAGGGACGGTGAGTCCCCTCTGCTGAGGGGTCCGGGGAGGAAGCAGACCTGCTGGGGCTTAAAACATGCACGTCTCCCTGCCTCAGCTACTTGCATGGCCCTCTTTACTAGAGGCACCTGAAAAACCTTTAATATAACTCTTCCATAAAGCAATCCTGGAAGTAAGTGCTACTGTGTACTTTGCAGAGGAGGGAGTGAGGCGTAGAGGGGAGCTCACAGATTTACCCAGCATTGAATGAATTGGGGGCTTNGTCAACGTGCTTATCAGATGCTGGTTCCCACTTGAGTGTCCCTATGGGGAAAAGACATGACTGGTTCAATCCACCGAGCTCAGAAAACATGAGCAGATACCAAATGTGTCATGGGTGAGAGATGGCTGCAGCACTGCAACCCCTAACTTCACCCAGGGTTTGGGACCTCAGTCAGCTACTCAGGTTGCCTGGTTTGAGGCAACTTAAGAAGAGATTTAAAGGTCAAATCTTGTCTCTTCCAGAAAAAAATGTTCTGACTTTTCTAGATTGTCCTAAAAGGAGCTTCTGTCCATCCTTCCTTTTGGAGGTTTGTGAGGCTGCCAAAGAAATCCAAGGTAACCTGTCTTTGCTCAAGCAGAAAGGTACATAAGTTGTGACATCATCTTTCTTAAGAATGGTTCCCATCTTTCACATGGTATTATTTATAGAAGACAGTTCACAGGGCAGTAGCAGAAATCCCTAAGTGAGCATCGTGGTCATGAGATGGAAGATAAAATCATGGTGTTTCCTCCGCCCAGTCGCTCAATGAAACTTGAACTCTTTCTGTGGAGCAGCTGGGCTTTGACAGAAGGAGTGGAGAGCACCTCCTAGAAGAGCGGGTAGCTAGGGAATTACAGCATCATTCTGGGACATGAGAGATGTTTATTTGACGCCTTCTGGTTGAGAAGTGGAGCTTCTTTGGGAGTGCGGGAGCTGCTGAGTAATTCAGTGAAGCGGCAGTGGCATCTACATGGTGTGGTTTGGCCTGAGAAGGCGGCCCAGGCAGCCTGCTTTGGGAGGAGCACACCCCAGCGAGGAGTGCTTGGCACTCACCTGCAGGTCCTGCAAGGGATTTAGGTAGATGAAAGCCTGTTTGGTGAAGTCCAAGCAGGGCTAGGCATGAGCTTGGTGTGCAGCCCAGCTCAAGCAGTGACATGCGCAGATGCTGAGCTGTGTAGGGAGCGCTACTGCTGGAAACAAAGATGCATCAAGAGTTAGGGATTAGGCACATCGCCTCTTTCAGTGAAGGTGCCCAAAGGGCAAAGTTGCGCAAGGTGGCTGAGCTGCTCTAACAGTTCACTCCTGCCAAAAGAGGGAAGTCTCTCTTTGCTGCCCAGCTCTTGTTAGATCTTTGCTGAACCAGTTCCCCACACTGACTGCAGCAGTGGTGAGCTATCAGAGCAGGTATCTCAAGGGACTTCATCCTGTCAGGTATTTGCAGAAGTTCACAATGAAGCAGAAAATTGAATCCTTGCATCTGGGGTACTACGCTAGCACCTTCTCTGCCAAGCCATTTTGTTTACCACGCGTTCCTGTTTACAGTTTCTGAAGGGTCTGGAAGAAATTACAAGAGTGACGGTCATGAGAGGGGACCAGGTTGGTGAGATTGGTTTGTGCTTTGTTACCACATTGCCTCTTCCTAGCAACATGGATGTGCCGACGGTATTCCCTGACTTTCTTGAGCTCTCACGTTAACTCCGGTAAGTGTGTATAAATGGAAGAATGAACATCGTACAGCAAATAACATTTTAGTTTTCAGTTTTTTGTAGAAGGCCCACGTTTCAAGCTGGAAAATGCCTCTGCAGCCCACTTAGATGGGAGTGTTGCTGAATTGCTTTTCCTGGTTCTTTATTTGCTCCATATTCCTTTCTGTTGTATCAAGCTGCCCAGCCTGTGTTTCGGGGAGGATCTGATCCTCACGCTGACACTGCGGGTCACGTAGCAAAGCCCCTGGTAAAGCAGTGTATCTGTCACAATAATATGCTTCCAGTGCACAGAAAAGAAATCCAATAGAAAAGTGACATGATAAAAGATAAGCTGCGTTAAACAAAGATGTTTTCTGTGTATCACACCAAAACATGGTGTATTTCATAACACAGCAGAGCACACTTCGTCAGAATCCCAGGGAAGAAGCAGACCTGCTAAAAGAATAACATTTTGGTGCCAGGGAAGTTATGCATTTAATAGATCTCCGCTGTATTTGTGGAGAGATTTGCAGCTACATTCAGCCTTGGCTAAAATGTAATGGCAACGTGTTGTAGGAGCCAGTTCTCCGTAGGGCTTCATATTGCAACAATGGAGCTATAAATGATGTTATTGAAGTGGTAAGTGTCAGAAGGCAAGCAGGGTGTCATTTCAATTGGGAGGTGCTTTTGATTAATCTGCCGGCTTAAATGCTGAGCTGTCCAGGAGAAAATCCGGTCAGGTTGCTTTTTAAGACGCTTGGAGGGGAGGAAGTTTGACTGTGCTCTACGTGCCTGGTTGCATTGGATCCTCCACATCCACTCTGGCTGGAGCAGAAACTCAGGGAAAAGAGTGCATTTTCCTGCATGCGGGCTCCCCTGCGCGCTGGCAGCTGCCGGTGTGATGCATGCCTTGCTGAGAGGCAGGGCGGATGGATGGCACGGGGATCGCTGGTCTTTGCTCAACCTCTCTGCTATTGGCACTTCTTGCCCAGGAGAAACCTCAGCTCCATGTTTTAAATGGAAACCTTTTCTACCATTGTCAGCCTCTATTAAAAACAAAACCCAAAACAAACCACCCAGAATGTGGTGTTTCACGTTTGCATAGAAGTTTGGAAAATATAACCTACAGAGTGTCAGAAAATGACAATCTCTTGCAACCTTTTTTGTGGGCGCTTCCTTTCTGCAGCATTCAAAAGAGCAAAGAGCTGATCCGCTGTTACTTCTGTGTTTACTTTGGAAGGGATCTTTCTATAGCAGAACTGGGATTGTCTCTAAGAGAACAAGCTGTAATTAAAAGTCTCATGTATTCTGACTAATGAGGAAAAAAGCTGATTTTATAAAGATGTGCCTCCCTTCTCTGCCCTTGCCTCCCCACACCTACCTGTCCCCACTCCAAAGGGAGACTGAAAGGTAAGAGGGTGCCTGAGTGGGACAGTCAGTAGTGCTCTTGGCTGGCACCAGAAGGGACCATGCTAGCAGCAGAAGGACAGAACTTGGTCTGCAGGGCCCTTCTACCTTATGGTAGAAAATCTGAGTAGGGATTTGTTTTGTTTTATACTTTGAAGTCAGTAGGTTGGGTTTTTCCTCCCTTTCCTATTTTTGGACTCATAAATTTACTATTTTCTGACCATAGAAGGAGGAACTGGTTGAATGCAACTACTCTGTAATGTACGAGAGTGGGAGACCTCCCTGGGCCTGGGGGCACAGCCAGGGTGCCCGTGTGAAGGGGACCCTCGGGCAGCCGTGGGACGGGGGTCTGCAGAGCGCTGTCCCTGTGCGGGGAGTGATGAGTGGGAGTTTTCACCATCGGCACTTAACACTGGTGCTCCGGGACCTACGCTGCGTCTGCGGGCTTGCGGGGGAGGCTGAAATAGATTCTTGGCATAAGGTCTTGGATCTTGGATCCTCTTTGCTTAATAGATTGCTCTGTCTCCCTAGTGATACCACTGCAGCTGCAAGCCACAGAGGCATTTTGGCTGAAGTCCTCTCGGTTTAAAGGAGGGAATACTATATAGATCTCCCCGGCAGGAGCTTGACTGAATTTCCACTCCAGCCTGGGAGAGTCCAATTCTGCTGACCTGAGGGACACATCTCCTCATGTCCCAGGCTCTGGAGAAGAGAGAAATAGTGTGTGCTAAAGTTTTCAGTTTATATAGAAAGATTTGAGGTTTCTGGCCAAGAGGCGTCTTTGTGCCTTCTTTGGCTTTTGGAAGTTGCTAAGTTTATTTCTGTCTGTGTGAGTTGGCCTATTTTTTTAATATATGGCAAAGGTGGCTAGGGTCCTGCATAGACACTTTTTTATATTTGGTATAAACCTAAACAAATACATTAAATAAAGGTCCTTTCACCTCCAGGTTGGTGGTTCAAATCCAGTCGTGCTCGGGAACAGAACTGTTCAAGCAGTAAAAATAAAACATCTCCTGATTTATGAATAGAAGTGTCAAGTTTTGACTTGTTCTGATTACTGGCATCACATTATTCGTGAACATTCAGACAACTGCCAGAAATTCATGAAACACGTTTGTGAATCCCAGAAGTTTCATAAACTTCAGCCTGAGTGATTATTTGCTTTCTGGTGAATAAGTGGGCTGGCTAAAGCGGTACAGCTAACTAATGCTCAGGTCCCATGGTAATAATAATGAGATGCAAAGGCTCTTGTTTCTGTTACACAGAAGAGGGTGGCAATTCTGCTCCAGCTTACACCAGGCAATTGCCATTTGTTCTGGGGAACTGTTGTTACAGGTTGGAGAAAGCCAAGGAAGGAGGGATCCAGCTTGACTTTCAAGTCGTACGTTGTTTGCTGGGCCATCTATTTTTTCCTTGAAAGCTGAATTGTTATATTGGAGAAACCCTAGCAATAATAGTGCTAGGTAGTGCTTGCAGAGTACGGGAGGTACGGAAAAAGCGGGGTTGTGGGTTCAGAGCTCTGTGCAAGACAGGATGGTGAGCTGCTTCCTGACACACGGTCAGATCGGCAGCTCTGTGAATTTGTACTGGCGTTAAAGTGCCTTAAAAAACATGGGGATTTGGCAGATCCGTATGGATTTCACCCAAGGAGTAGAGATGCCACAATTAGAACCTAAATTCAAGGCATAGCTGTGCTAAGATGACTTTCTCCCTAGCAGGCCCTTCCACGTGCCTATTTGTTGGGCATTCCAAAGCTATCAGTGAATACCGGGCTGCGGGAAACTCGGCTACAAACAATGGCAATACGTGGCCTACAGTACTTCAGAGCTACTCTGGGACTAATTGTAAATGACATTTTAAACGGTTTTTTTAATGTTCTTTTCCTTCCTCTGTGTGAGTCTTTATATCCTCTCACTGCTTTCTCTCCATCTGCAGAAAGCAAAATTTAGACAAGGTTATTATAGCTGCTTTGTCAAAACATGTAGCACTTGCATGGGGAAGTTGCAGGATGGGGATAACATGGCATGGTTTACTTCTGCTGCCACTTTGCGTAAGTGTGACTTTAAGACATTACTTGTAATTTCTATTGGTATTATAAATAATAGATCAGGTCCACAATTTATTTGCTAAAGGTTCCAACAGATGCGGTGTAATTAACGGACTGTAATCATTAGGTTTTGGAGAGAGGGTGACATATCAATTTTTTAACTGCTTTTCCACTTAGAAATACATCCAAGTAGTGATGCCTCCAGAGGGATATGCACATGGATGAATGTACTTTGTGCATGCCATTTTATATACATTCTCACTTTGCTTTCCAAGTATTAGCATGTGTAAATCCCTTTGGCATGTACAGATACGTGCAAGCGGGTTGTGCATCTGTAGCGTTTGTTTGCATATGGAAGAAAGCATATGTGGAATTGTGTGCACTGAGTTATGTTTGCACCGAAGTCCTTTGAAAGTTTGACCTTATGTAGTATCTCTTCAAATCTGCAACTTGGTGATTCAGTTCCTTTTGCCTTAATAATAAAGGCAGGGTGACTTCGGGTGGAGTAATGATGATATTATTTTAGGAAATAAACCTTTGAGGTGTGTTGCCCAGTTACGTCTCCTTTAATCTATTAACATAAAAACCACAGAGATGGAGAAACCAGTTTTGGTAGATGCATACAGCTCAGCGGTGTGGGTATTGAGCTGATACCCAAGCCTCCAGTGAGCATGACCCATTACTGCCAGGGAGATTGTTCTTTCTACCCACAAAAAGTATAAGCCTGTGGGTGCAGCACAGCAACACAACCTCTTCACTGTTGTAGGTCCCATCTGGTCAATGGACTTTTCCAACAAGTTGTATTTAGCTCATGGGGTCTTGGCCCAGCAGGGAGACTGTGGTTCCCGTTCCCCAGAGGAGTGCAGGACGTGGCCCAAAGGGATGAATCTCGTGCAGGTGATTCAGGATAGTAATTGTAATTAGCTGCTGCTAACGTTAATACGTGCATTTGCGTTTTGAGGGTGGTTGAAATATGGAAAAAAATGTTCTGGGGAGAACTGCTTTTCCTTTATGTTTTGGGAGGGCTTCTAATGTTTTTGTCCAGTAGCTCCTAATTTCTGACAATAAATTCTGTTCTTTGTGCATGGAAGTAAAGATGAAACATTTGAACGTTTCAACATTTGAAAGCATTTCCTTGTAATTCCAGTTAAAACTTAAGAAATTTACCAGGCAAGCAGTTGAGAGCCTTATGGCNAATTCTGTTCTTTGTGCATGGAAGTAAAGATGAAACATTTGAACATTTCAACATTTGAAAGCATTTCCTTGTAATGCCAGTTAAAACTTAAGAATCTTATTTTCCAGGCAAGCAGTTGAGAGCCTTATGGTAAACTGTCAGGTTGTCCAACTCTAAACAGCTACTCTTGATCACTTAATTTTTATTTTTTTTTTAAACAGTAAGTAAATGAGAGCACTCCTGATTTCCCCCATGCAGACAATCATGCCCACATGGATTTTTTTTTCCTCTTTTGGAGAAATCAGAAGTTTCATTTTGTGTCTTTTAGCTGCTCTAATTCAGGTTTCCTACTGTTATATCACTTTATTTAGGGACAGTGCGGGAGACAGGAATCTGAACTGACTGCCTAAGGCTTAAGAAGGTGAATAATGACTTGGAGAAGACCTTGTGCGTATCTTTTGATCTTTGGGCTTCAGACACCCCTTCACCCATAATTAACTTGTGTGTTGACTGATCACCTGAGTGATCGAGGGAGACTCAGTATGTCAGTGGAAACCAGGAAACTATTACTCTATAGCAAAACAGCAATCAAGCCAACTCGTCTATGATACAAATCAGATACCTGCAAGAACAAGTCACGTAATGGCAAGCTGTACTGGAGATGGATGATATCCTAAATCATTATCTTCAATAGCATCCATTATGTTTACAGGGTGAGTAAGACCATGGTATCTTCATGGCAAGCGCTGCATCCAGCTAGCAGCAGCAACAACAAAAATTAAAATTACAGCATGAATTTCAGGAGGGGCAGTGCACTATACCCGACTAGCCAATAAATCAAGACCATCAGTGGATTAGATGGAGTGGAATGGTAATGGTTATCATTCTGTTGTATAAAATGCACAGCTTAGGGTATACAGATCGTTTAAAATATATATGAATTCGAAATCAGCCAAAATATATGTCAGGCATTTTTCTTCTTAGAATTATGGTATGTTTTTAAAGCGTAAGTGCTTTTCAGGACAAATTTTAGCATGTTTTGCATTCAAATGAAACATCTACTATACGCGTGAAGCCCTTGCGTACACTGCCTGTGAAAGCGGAGGGAATCATTGGATTTATGGGTTCTTTTGCACATTCTGTCAAAGTCAGCCTTTCTGCCTAATGTAGCACACGGAATAGGAAAGGCTTTCATTGCACAGCTTTCCGTAAGAGAGATAGTGTTTACTGTCTGACACATCGCAACGTGTAAACAAAGACTCAAAATAAGTCTGTATTAAAAGAAGGAGCTCCAACTGGGAAGGGATTAAGTTAATAACACTTTCTGTAATCTCTTCATCAGCACTTCTGTGGCCAGTTTATGATAATAAACAGGCAAAAAAGATCATGTTTGAGATGGAAGTAAATTTCAGTCTGATATGAGTGATGTACCTCATAACCAGTTATAATTAGAAGGGAGGCTTCTTTACAGCACTGTTCCTCTATAAATCATAGCCGATATTACCCCAACTTGTACAACAACTATGAAATATGCTAGGAAATGTGAAACTCATGAAATAGGTTCTTTTGTTGCAATTTCATTCTCGGAAGAGATCTAATTTGACATAAGCTTGCGCCTTTTTTTTCAGGGGTTTCTTAAAAATAGGGTAAACAGCCCCAATTCCCTAGAAAGCTGGGTTAAAATTTCCATTTAGTAATGACTATTTTGGTTTTTATAATCACAATTTGTGTAAACTGAAAGCATTGCATATTTTGGTACACAGCATCCTTTCTTGGAAGAGTCGATCAAAAAAACCTAAACAAAACTTGTTTATGGCCCAAGCTTCATATTGAGCAAAATTTTACACTGAACAAGAAGTCAGAAGTACAGGATGGTAACTACATAGATGCGTATTTTCCTCTTCTCTTCTGACAAAGTCAGCTTTGTCCTGGCCTGGTGCCCACGCACTTTATTCCAGATGTGACCATGGAAAGTCCATAGGGGAGGCAACCATAGGGAAGAAGGCCTTCCTGGCTTGATGCCTAAAAACAAAACAAAAAACAAAGTAAGATTCCTTGAGTCTCTTTCTTTTATTAAGGTCTAAGTCTTTTTCCTGTGATATTTTATTATATTTTTAATAGAAAATGGATGGGTTTGTTTCAGAAGTGTGTTCTCTGAAAACCTATGGACCTCTCAGTAGTGTTGGTATGGTAGGGCTGTAGCTGCCTCTATTGATCCTAATTTAAAGCTGCAATTGCAAATAAAAGCATCATTATATCGCCCAGCTACCTTAATTGAAAGGATTGATTCACGGGAGCAAAGAATGATAAGACCTTCTACATGGGCCAAATGCATATGGACGTTTTAACACCTTCACTTCGGCATGGCCTGGATTCATTCATTCTTGTGTGGAAGAATGTCGTAGGCGTTGGGGAGAAACCTTCACTCTTCTAATATCTGACCATGTTTCTTGGGGTCCACTTAAAACAAGTCAGCAAACCTGTGTAGGACTCTGTAGGCAGCAGGGGGATCACTGGCTTGGTCTTACAATTGTGTAGAGAAGCCACATGTATACCAATGTGTCAAGGATGTGCTCTAGTTGTGAGAAAGTACTACCATAACGTGATCCTATAAATGTTGGATGAATAATATCATGACTATGAATCAACTTTCTAGTCTGAAGTTGATTAATTATTTACATCTTCACAAACTGTTTTTCTTTCAATCATCTCCCCGTAGATAGAATTTGAGGCTTTTTAACCTTATAGTACGGTTTTCTCGTGGTACAATGTAGAGTAGGATAACGTCAGATAATTTTCTTCACAGCATCAAACTGCTGTATTCCAGAATTGCTCATTATATTCTATAATATTTCAGGTTCAGGCCTGAAACCCATGTAGTCTGCAGAATCACTGTCTGTGCCTTTTAACTGTATGAGGCGATCCTGTTAGTCCGTGTGTCAGCCTCTTAGCTCTGGCTTACCTGCTGTCTCATGCCAACGCTGTTCTGGTCTTAACTCATATTACAGTTCATTAAATAGGTCCTTCAATTATGAAAAAGCATAAACAGGTAGAGTATTTTGCAAAGTCCATGTCTGAACAAATATATAAATGAATCTGGACAAATCTGACTGAGGTGAATATAGCCCTGATACGAACAGATAGAGCCAGGGATGTCGCAGTGAGCCCTACGCAGGCTGGTGCTGCAGGTGTTGCAGCTAGAGCTTAATCTCTCTGCCCCCTTTAGATCCCTTTCTAAATCCCTGTTTGATAGAGCAGTTGATGTGAGAGATTTGGGGAAGACTTAGAAGATGACCGTGCTTCCCCTCCTCTCAGGGCAGCTTTTGTGAATGAATTTGTTCAGAGGATCTGAGGAGGAATAAAAGAAGATTGTTCCATTGTCGTTTCTCATTGTGTCTGCCCATATTACAAATTAGAACATGCAAAGCATTTTAAGTATGCCAAGATCTTTTTATTGTGGCTGGTCCTCAGAGAAGATGAAAAAAAAGCCCTTTTCCTTAAAGGAAATGGTGGAGGCTTAAGATACTGAATTATTCTTTCAGAAGAGGAACCTGAAATAGAGCAGAGGGCACTCCTTGCACTGGCATTCTCTCAACCCGCAAGAACGTGACTATTTCATAACAACTCAGGGAGGTGAACACCCAAGACCTTCAAGGTACCAAAATGCTTTCAGGGATCTCAGCCCGAGAGATTAGCTCTTCTTTAGCAACTCAGATTATTTTATCTTCAGAGCCAAATAACTCTACTTATGGTACAGTATAACAAGCCAGTCATGTCTGCTTAACGTACTAAACTTGGAGGAGTAAATCTGTAGGGCAAGAAATATTTCTATAAGTCTTAGATTAAGATCAAGAGGGGAAAAAAAAAAAAGGTTTACCACTATGATTGGCTGGAAACAAGAGCGAGATGTCATTACTCAAGGGAACGTATTCTGCCAGGCAGCATTCAAATATGTGGGACAAACGTAGCTCCTTTAAAAATAAATTAGTATTTTTAAAGACTTAAACAAAACTCTTATTTATTAGATCAAATTATCAGTTGTTTTGTCTTCCAGAGGTAAACAAAGAGCTGAGGGAGTCTCAATCACTCACTCAGTCTTATGACCTTATGGTCACTGTCCAAAATACCAGCGGTAACATTCCACGCTGCAGAACTAAGAAGAAGAAAAGCAGATACTCAGCAGGGTTAGCCCAGTGTCTTTCCAAGTAATCCCTTATTTTTGCAAAACATTTCCATATGGGAAACTCGATCACTGAGAAGAAGCACTGAAAATAGTGTGGCCAGTTCTTTGTGTAGATACCGATATTGGCTGTTGAATAACTAAAACAGTTGACAGTCTTTAGCAGTGCTGTTCTGCATGTCTAAATGTAAAACTGATGCCTGGGGCTGAAAACTGGGGCTAGCATTAAACTCGAACCACAAAATGGGTATCACCCTTTGGAAGGGGAGCAGGTAGCTGGTATTAGCTCACCTGGTGAAGAAAGAGTAGCTAGAAAGGGTCTGAAGAACTGTTGCAGATATGAAACCCTTACACTGAACTTTGTGAAAAATTGGTTCAAAACACAAATTTGCAGCATATCTATGTGATGGGCCTGAGATGTAACCCTGAATCTAAATCCTTTCTGCTGGATAAAGTTGGGATCTGGCTCTTCACTGACCCTGCAGGCAGCCCTATCTACAGTTAACTAACTGATCCTAGAAAGTAAGCAGACCTACTCTTAAGAATCTTAAGAAAAAGTCTCACTCTTGGGTGGTTTGTTTTNTTTTTTTTTTTTTAATTTTTTTTTCCTTTTTTTTTTTTTTAAAGAGAAAATGTGTTGCAGTAATACAGAACCATCATGCTCTCTCTGGTTACAGCTGAGTGACACTACATCAGCAGCAGAATATGTACAAATTAAACTGTAACAATGTACCAAGGAGAGGCACAGCAATATCATAAAAATTATCCACAGTACAATATGACTAATGTTGTGTGAAATGCATTCATTGGCGAAATGATGTCTAGGTGTATCTTAAGGAGTTATGCTGATGGAGATAATGGTTATAGAACAGAGATAAAGGAAGGAAAGGCGAGTGAAAGAGAAAAGGTTGCAGCAAGGGCAGCGTGGCTGGGGAGGATGCTCAAGGCGGCGTGTTTGAAGGGGGAGAGCTGTGTCCCTGCAGGACATAGCGGGGTGATAAGAACTCGGTTGCACCTTTCCTACTCGCCGGCATGGAGGTGCACTCGCTGTTTCAGGCACTCGCATGTGTTCCTGTGTTCTTTCTTCACCTCCTTTCACGGGTACTTTTTGCAGTCAAACGTTTATCTAGAAACACAAGCTTCATAGGTGTTAAATGTTCTCTAGTAATGTTATTTATAGAAATTCCTTTTGTTTTCCCTTTCTGAGTACAAAAGCAATCAAAAAACCCAAAGAGAAGGGACTGATATTTTATTAGCATGTCTAAATCAGCTCAAACTTACCCAGAGAGGGGATGGCTAGAGTAAACACTTCATTAAGGTGCATTCAGAAGTTGGCAGCTCCATCCTTAGTCTAAGAGTCTTTTTGAAGTGAGTAAATGTTTTGCCTGAATGAGGAACTCGCGTATCGGTAAATTAATGTGATTTCCCTCTCTCTGTTTAACATAGATTTGGGAAAAAAAAAATCTGTCCAGTGACCCATCTTGCCATCATGCTTACCCACAGATGTTTATCTAGTACGTGAACATTTTGTTTTCAAACAAACTTAGGGATTACCTAAGTAAGTCTTTTTTTTTTTTTTTTTAAAGCTAAATTCCATTTTTGAAAACAGCTGAGGTGCTCAAGAGCTCACAGCTCACTGCGTGTCTCTTAAAAACCTCTCTGAACACTTTTTAAAATCAGAGCACTGGACAGCAAAGTGGACCTGCCTGAAATACAATCAGTCGTCGTGCGGTGTGCTGCTGGAGTGCAGGGCCTGGTCTCTGATGCAGTCAGAAACTCTCAAATTACTAGAAAAATGAAGTGTTTTTATGGTGTTCTTGATTAGTTTGCTACCTGGTTGGTTACAAAGAGAAAGCTTAGGCCAAAATCGTGCAACAGTTCTTGTTTCTGATGCGTTGGAGCTATGTTAGCTTTTTTTTCCCCCTCATTTATTGGTATGTACAAGAATGGGAGGTAGAACCAGCCAAAAATGTTAGGATCCAACTATTTTCAAAGTCCTAAGATATCCAGAGGTGGGAGTTCGTTTTGTCTCCTGGTGAAGAAAGGTTCCCCTAGGAGCATTTCCATGGGAGGCAAAGCTCTCCGTAGCCATTGCGTGTGCTGGACTGCGCGTTTCTGTTGTGCTCCAAAGGCAAAGGAGGAGGGAGGGATGTGATAAAATCAGTGTTTTCAGCCCTGAGTCTGACTGGGGGTTCTTTGTGAACCTCATAAAGCTTTTTCTCCAACCAACCACCTCTACTCACTGCTGAGAATGTGCCAGGAATTCCCTACCGAAGGAAGCTGCCAAGGAGCTGCGATATCCCTCTGCTATGGAATGGCCTAAAGCTCCCGTCAGCGCTGCGCTTTCCCCCCCAGGCAGGGGCAGGGGCATGGCGTGGCCAAACTGGAATAGCCAGAGCCCGTAGCCCACGCTTGGTGATTTTGTGCCCTCTCTGTGCTGAGATTCTCTGTCTTCACTGGTCTGTGATGGCTCTATGCAGAAGAATTTCTGCCTTCCCCTCTTCATTTGGGAAATAAACTTCAGCCACTCTCGGCACGGGAAAGCACGCTTCTCCTTCGCTTTGACAGGAGTGTGTGCAGTAATACAGCAAGCGTAACCTTGAGAAGGGGGAGAGGCACTCTGGGAGCTGGGCTGGTTTATATCTCAGCTGATTCTCTTCTTTCTCTCTTCCGTATCCCCTTAATAGCTTGACAGGAGAAATATAGGGAAGATACAGCCATCTGATTAACAGTGCCGGGGGCTGGGGAGGCCGGGTATGGATGACAGGGAAAGGGAGCGCAGCGTGGCTACCAGCCAACTTCCAGCGAGAAACAGAATATCTGGCTTCCTCTAATCTCTGGAGGAAAATTAAGTTACAAAAACCTTTAGTGGAAACTCTGCATACGTTCAGTACCATTGCCGTGCCTGACAGAAAAAAAAACCCTGATATATTATTTAGTTTATAGTTATAGAATTAAAGGCATAAGCTTTCCCACCAGGAATGAAGAAAAGAAATCCTCTCAAAAACCAAAGACAAACCCCCTAACCCCCACCCCACGAATGTTTTGCGCTATCAAAGTTCTTGAGAAATTCTCCTTTGCGTGTTGATGGATGGTCGCGTGTGAATTGTGTGTCTGAACCTCTTCCCCGATGAGCAAGATGAATTTCTGCACTTGCCCGGAGAGCCCCCCTTCTTTTCCCAGGCGTTTGCGCTGCCTTCTGCAGGAGCACAGTAGGGCAGGTGAGGGTGGAGGTGGGGAGGAGGGTCCAAATTGCCCCAAGCAGACACCGCTGGCTGAAGAAGGGGCTTAGGTGGCTCATGCCACCACCGAGCCGGAGAGCCAAGGCCGTCACCTTGGAGGAGCGCGCCTCATCTTGGCGTTCATCAGAAGCGTGCGTGTTACACAGGGAGGGGAATGTCTCCCCCCCCTTCCTTGTCTGTCATCAACGTGTTGATGAAAAATAGTGGAGTTTGATTTTAAAAAAAAGAGCATAAATGTTTAGTGAGCAACAGGTTGGGACCTATGCATGTGAGATAAATCACTGATTAAAATTAAATAGCCTACTTATTGAACGTTACTTCTAAAGCAGTTGCAGGAACTGTGATGAAAGTATTACTTACTTGTTATTCAGTTTTATGAGAGGCAGAAAAGAAGCTAGATGGGCTGGTTAGATCTTTCTTTCATTCAGTCTGATGTCAGGTTCATATGATATGTGTGAAGTGAGATTTCTTTCATGTCTGACACACGGACTAAGGGTGTGAAATGGCATCGCGTGGTTCAGCAGCACGCGTTCCCCTGGCCGGCTGTGCTCTCCCCTTGCTGGTTGCTCAGGCTGGTGGGAAACTGACTCTGTTTGCTCAGAGAGGAGAAAGTACAGATGCATTTTGCAGTGTTTCCCTCCGCCTGCTCGCAGGCAAGCTTGCTCCCAACCTGCGCGCTGGCAGCCCCTTTCTCACGTGATTCATTCACCAGCCTCGGCTGAAGGGAACATTTTCCATGCGGGCGAACATAAGAGCCATGTTTACATGCCGTTTCCCCTCCGAGAGCTTTATTTCTCTTCAGCCTCAGGGACCTCAACACCAGCCAGAACTCAATATGGGACTGAAATTGTACACTGGCCGTCCCCGTCCCTGGTCATCCCTCCAAGCGGGAGAGAGGGTGGTGTTTGTGTAAGTGTGCACGTGCGTGTGCGCACGCACAAAAACAGATGTGTGCTGTCCAGAATAAATGAGGCTATTCAGAATGTCACAAAATGGACAATTTATGGCTGGTTTCAGCAATTAGTTAGACCAAAGAAGTGAGGTGGGTCAGTATTAAAACCTCACTGTTTTGTTTACTTTATAAAAGCAACAGGGAGTTCCAGCTGATGAGCAAAGATACTGAGAGAGGGTAATTAAAGAGAAACAATCTTTGATGTTTGTCTTATTATGGTTTCTTCTTTTTTTGTTGTGCTCCTCTTACTCCGTCCTGAGAAAAAGAGCTGCTGCTTTCTTTTCGGGAGGGTGGTGTGTGGGTGGCTGCGCGGGCAGTTCTGGCGCAGGAATTCCTTACTCGCCTCCTGCCGGGCTGTCGCACCTTGCGGTGAATTAAGGTCCTTTGTACAGAAGTACTGGCACCTAGCAGAGCTTCAAGTTATCAGGCTATAGGGCCAACCACTTCTGTGCCTGTTTTTATCATGCTAATGGGGGAAAAAATAAATCCCCTGAAAAATATTGATAGCTTCTAAAATAATGCCCCAGCCCAAGAGTAACTTCAACTGTGTAAGTTAAACCTTGAGAGTGACCCGTGCCCCACAGTTAACCACCTTATTTTAGTATAAATATTCTGTTCCATTTGGATTAACTATTGTGTCTACTCAGGTCCCAGTTTTTCTGCTTCCAACACTTGATTTTGTGCTGTAGTCATAAGATTATGGATTTCAAATATGTTCTTAAAAAGTCCTGAGCAACCCAAAGCTTTGGGCTGTACGGAAGCAGGCTCGAGCCCTTCTAACTGCAGGTTGTATGTATACAGTAAGAATGTAAACTTCTTTGAACGACGTTCTTATGTTTCCTGGTCTATGGGCAACCTTGCCCGACTGGTTGGCTACACAGCGTGGACTGGGAAACCTACTTCTTGCTTGTCACTTACTAGTTCTTCATCTAGTATGTCTGCGATGTAGGAGAGGGGTACAGTCCTTTTTTTTTGTGGGCCACCTTGATGGGTGGACCCTCTGGAGCAATAGAAAAAGCAGGGAGACCTTTTCTGACACGTGCATCGGGGGGGTGCTTGGTGAAGCTGGCTCTTGCTCATGGATGCTCTCTCATGTGGGGGGGTGAGAGTAGGAGGTGGAAAGTGGAATGGAATGGTTGGGAGTTATTTAATGAAAGTGTTTTAATGATACAAAAGAAATTTAAATATGTGGTTTGTTTCACTGCAAATTGTTGGCAGTAGATGGGGCCCTTACTGTAATAAAATCCCATTGAGTTGGGAAGCCTTTTGGAGATGGTGCCCAGATGCAGTGTATTGACGCTGACTCCTGGAAGATCAGCTCTGACTTGACTCAAGCACTTCGTTGTTTTCAGCATGAAAGAAAGAAAAAGGTGTGTGTGTGTGGGGAACCAGTGTGCATACACCTCTGTACCCCTGCCTCTTCACTCCACTCTGTCTTAATGCTTTCTTTTACTGTCTGTCTTTCCAAAAAGCTGCAAGCCCACATCTTCAATTTGGCCGGGCTCCCTGAGTCTCGTCCTGCTGACCACGGTCAGGACACGGGGTGTGATGAAGGATGAGCAGCAAGGGAAACGCACCCCCAAAACACGATGGGGGCAGGAGCAGAACCTCACCTTCTGCCACCACGCTGTGGATTTAACGTTTCATTCGTGCAAATGTGCATTTCCTGGCAGTGCTGGGGCTGGCCTGGAATCCAGAGCTGGTCTGCTCGAGGTAGAGCCATTATCCTAAAGTGCTTTTATTGATCTGTTGACTTTCTGTCTCCCTCCTTCTCTTCCTCTCTTCGCCCTGCCAGCCTCCTAAAGACTCCTATCTTGTCTCATGCAACCAAGGTATTTTAAGGGGCGAACAATGATTTCGGACTCAGATTAGACAAACTGTACTTGACCAGTGAAACTAGATACCCCCTGAATGATGTCTGAAGAAGGATCAGTCTGCATTTACAAACAGTCCCTCTTTCTCTTCCCCTCTCATTTTTTCCCCTCTACGTACGTCCTGGTGATCTTGAAAAAGTTGGTAAATATTAACAATTAATTTCAAGGCCAAGTACATCTTCTTTGTACCAGCCTACTCCCCAAAGTGGCAATGCCATACTGTGATGCTTTATTTTTGGTTGGTTAAAGAGAGCTATAGTAGTAAATCTATATATGTGCTGTGATATCCAACAGTATTAAAGGCTGAGATTTAAAGAGAGGCCTGAAAGACTTAGTAGCTGATGGCTGTAGAAAGCCAGAAAGAGCTGTGTGCCTTACTGGAAACTTCAGGCAAAATGTGTTAGAGTGCAGTATATCACAGTGACCCGAGCTACAAATCCATTTGAGCCGGAGATAAAGGGAGAAAGAATAATACTGGAGAAAATGTTTATAATTCTGTGTATTAACAAATACTGTGAGCGGGTTTGAAGTTGGTTGATTTATTTTGATTTGTTATTTCAGTGTTCACAGTTTCTCAGGTTTCTGGAAAGTTGTATTTCCTTCCTAATAACATTGCTCACTAACTAATTGGTTAATGGACGTTCAGCTAATGGCCTGAAAAATACACAGGTAAATACAAAACAGTTAAAAAAGGCTAAATTTCCTGATAAGAGTGAGTTTAATTTTTAAAAATCTAAACTCCAAGTTCTCTCATGTAGCTGAATACATCACTATTCATGAATGCAGTATATGACCGATAAAGAAGTTATCAGTAGTTTATGGTCAGGTAAACATATATATATGCATAAATGCTTTATCAGGGAATAGCTGTCTAATTTTTAAATGTGAGATAAATAAAAACATATTTGAGTAAAAAACAGAGATTCACGTTGAGCTCCCTTTCATTAGGCTGGATGGTACTTTACCCTGTGAGGAATGCCAGCGAAAATAGTGTGAGTGTTTTCACTGGAAAATATTAATGAGATTAAGGACAAAAACTTCTATAGTCACATTAATTCCTTATCGAATTCATTCACATGAACATTAGTTTTCTTTTTATGGAAATTCATGGAAAAGAAGATAAGTGAATCAGCAATACTAATGAAAGTGGTTGCCTGTGCACTACTGAAACCCTCCTTTCAAGTCGAAGCTCTCACTCTTGCCAGCCAGGAACAGAAACAGCTCTGCGTGACTTACACGAGCAGTCGTGCAGCACAGGTCACGGAGCACGACTGGCGCTTCGGTTGATAATCAATGTGAAGAGTTTGCAAGCAATCTGCTGGCTGAAATATGTTCATCTAAAGCATTTATCTAAGAAATTTGGATATAGTCTAATGTGGAAAAAGAAAATCAAAGCCTGCTTCCGTATTACTGGTGAAATGAAAAAAATGTTGGTGGTAAGTTTCTGGGACCACGGGGTGCCCTGTTATGCACCGAAGACAATGGACCTTGATTGATTTGGGACTTCATGTAATGAAAAGCAGCTAACAGTTCACTGCATTGCAGATGATTTAGCTAAGTCAAACATTATGTCAGTAACAGTAAACTTTCTTTTTGAAATCACAGACAGGGAGAAGGGAATGGGAGTCCTGGGGAAAGTATCTTGAAAGATTGAGGCTTGGCAACCCCTCCTCAGGCATTTACTTTCTTGGAGAAACTACAGCAGGACCACAGCTACAGCTTGATGTGCGCTGAACTGGGAGTAAACCACATAAGCTTCGTGTCATGCAATGAGCTAGTAGATAAGGGCACAATTGTCTTTCCTTCCAGACAATAGTTCACATCGATGCTGCTGCTGAAAAAAACATAATGCAGTGTATTCAAGCTAGACCCAAGTTTGCATTTCTTTGTCAAAACCCGTGGTTAAAGATTCTGGGGCAATATGTTTGGCCAGTTCTATAGAAATGTTGATCAAAGCACCGGCTCAACCTGGGAGACTCTCCTACCTTCTGCTATAAGTAGACAGAGAAGTTTGTTTCTGTGTTTCAAAACCTAATTGCTAAGTGAAAACTGTCTGAGTAAACAGGTTTCAGGGCCAGAAAAGGTTCATAATCATGATTGTCTGCTAAGAGATCATACAAAGATAATGCTGATGTTAACGCTAACAGGTAAATATGTCTTTATACAGAGCAAGGATAATTTGTGGACTTCCCTCCTGCAAGATGCTATCAGCACAAGCCGTGAAGTTGGATGTCTGAAACAGATCAAGATGATTTTCTGAACATCAGTACACAGGTAAGCACTTGGAAGTAACTTGAAAGCTAGGGAAAGTGAGCCAAAAAATCACATTTCGAGACATAAATGATGCCCGAGTGGAATTATTTAAAACTGTCTCCTCGGACAGAAACGCTGGATATTGACAAGTGCGTTTTGCGGTGTGGCACCGGCGAGCGTGAGCCAGCGCGGAGGCAGGAGCGCGGGCAGGTGAGCTGGTCTGCTGGGGGAAGTCCTGTATGGACAGCAGCGCTCTCCTTGTGGTCTCTGGGGCTTTACATAAAAGAAGTTTCCTACGTATCAGAATGCAGCATTTGGTATTTTCAATTACACAGGATTAAAGGCAGTCCCGGTGAAAAGGATTATGAACTGGGAACTGCCCGGCTATTTTCAGTGAGTACCTGCCAGGCAGCTCTACGCCTGGTCTGTGGGACATAAGGGAAAATAAGAGGAAGAAGGAAGGGAAATATTCTCCAGTAATTTGCTGGAGGAAGGGAGAGGCGGAAGGACCCCCACGCACCTTCCAGCTCTCACCGAATGTAGTTGCCGGCGGAAGAGTTGCGAGGTGCGAATCCCGCAAGAGCCCGCTGCAATTAAGCATCCTGTAAGGTGTGTGGGGGGGGTGAGCGCTGCGATACGCTCAGCGGCAGTGTCTGCGTCAACTCCCCACCCCCCCCGGATACCCCTTGGAAATCTACAGCGTGTTTTGTGTGTGCTTCAGAGCCAGGAACAAATGCTGGCAAATGCAAGGGTGTTAAATGTTGGCCAATCTATCCCAACATGCCCTACAAGGCACTGAGGGGAATATTACTCTAAGTGGATGATGAGCTCAGTTCAGAGGCTGTTAAGTTAAAGCTTATTACCCTCATTAAGAGGTGTGTGTAATGTGGTTTCGGGCTTCTGATATGGGAAAAACAACATTTTCCAAATGCTTTGTTGTCCTGTCTGTTACGTTTGGAGGGGGAGATTCAGTTTCTGTTTTGCACTGGGTCAAATTCAGCCCGGAGATAAGATTTCATCACAGAGTTTAGAGTCTGGGATTGCCCCTGTGAAGGCAGAGGCTGAGTGTGGGGCAATGTGCTTTGCCAGAACCAGGAGGGGGTTTCCCCGTGAGCAGAGGGAAAACAAGGAGCGGTGTACAGAGATGTTCACGTGCCTCTGCAGGAGCCAGTCCTGCGCCGAGAGCGCTGGGGCTGAAACGCAGAGCCGCGCAGGTGTCCCTGCCCCGTGCTCCCCGGAGCTCTGCATGCCAGGAGATCAGGTTGTATTGCTCCCAGCAGGGTGTAAATGCAGAGAACCGTCTCGGGTTCAGCTTTCCATGCAATTTAATAATCCCCACAGAACCAGGAGCGCCGGGGCGGGCAGTGCAGCATCAGGAAGCAGTTTAGATTCACCAGATATTATTAGCTCGAGCTCAGGACTGGTCCTGCAGGACTGGGCTAGTTCACACAAGACGACTTGAGTGTCTCTGCCACGTGCTCCTCATCATCTCCATTTTCTGTATTTTTTTCCTTGATCTGGGGTACCACAGCTCCTCCCAATGATGGAGCATTGGCTCCCTCATCAGCTTTAATCTCTAGCTGTCTTTGGAGGGTCAGGTCAGGAGAGGTTTGAGGTCCTCGGCCCTGAAGTGAAGCCCTCCCTGCTTCAGACAGGACTGCAATTGAAACCAGCTGATCCCAAGTCCCTTGCAAACATTTCCATTTCAAACCACTGAAGTTTTATGTCTTCCTAGTAAATTTTTTTCTTAAGCCTCATAAATCTCATAAAGATCTGGAACAGCTAGTAAATTTGGCCATTCAGATACACGTTTTCCAGTAAAGAGGATAATGATTGCTGTCTCTGATGCCACCTTCCCTCCCCGCCCCCTCAGCCGCAGGAGTTCACCTCTTGCCGGCTGACTGCTGCTCACACGCAAATTGGGCCATGCTGGGAAAGGGAACACGTACAAGTCCCACTTGCACGAAGGATGGAGGAGTTGCTGAACCTCTGCTAGCTTTGACACTGCCCCTATGTGTGACCTGAGCAAAATCATTTGTCCTCTTCCCATCTCCGACCAGAAGAAATAGGTTGATGCTCACCTGCTCGGAGGGTTGGGAACCTTGCTCAATTCAGGCTGGACATCACGCGTCTGCGATGGGAAGCTGCAAAACTCCAGGCTAGGGATCCCCCTCCCAAAGTCCCCACCAAACGCGGAAGGTGAGAGGTGTGCGCTGTCAGCAGGGTCACAGCCCCAGTGCCTCCTGCTCCCTGCTCTCCGTGAGGTTTCCCCATGGCGGTGCCCGGGAGGGCTGCGGGGCTGTGCTTGTCTCTCCTCCCTGCCATCACCTGGAGAGGGAGCTTTCTGCCTCCTCCCCATTGCACCGGCGGCAAGCCCAGCCGAGGCTCTCAGGCTTGGATTTCCAGGTAGGCTTGAAAGTACGTGAACCCAAGGACAACGTAAACCCAAGTCTTCTCAGACTTCCATTGGAAATGCCAGGCAAAAGGGCTGAAGATATTAAGAAAAACATATTATAGAAATAGAAAATTGTAAGCATATTTTCCGTTTTATTTGTTGTCTCCCAAATCCAAACAAGCTTATTTCCTTTCCTGCAATGCTGCTTTTAATAATCTCGTGCCAAAGGCACTGAATCTGTTCTTATTGCTGTCAATAGCAAGATGCCTGTTGCTTTTAATGGTTCAGCTATTAAAACACCGCATCCCAGTTGTCTGGCTGTGAGTAATCCCAAGACATTGCAGTGACAATATGGAACCTTTTTCCTCTCTGAATGTTTCTCTGCAAAGTTTGACCATTTTGGCTGGGGTAAAACATGTGTCTATCTGGGATTCTTTCCAAGGATGAGATTTTGACAGCTGTGCTCATGTTGGCAAAAATCCTGACATCTTGTGCTTCGTTGAAATAGCAGATTCTTAGTGGAGAGGGGTGGGAATCCGATTTCATAGATGAACACTTATGAATTGAAGACTGCGAGCCCGTCTTAGCTCTTTTCACTTGGGGGGAAGAGGTTGAACCCATTCTCTGGGAACAGGGTGGAGCCTTTCTTTCTTCCCATCTCCACCTGTGGGCACAGATGGCTGGTGGGCAGCGGGGCTGACGGGAGCCCTCTGTGCCTCTGCCAGCTCCCTGCAGCAGCTTGGGACATGCCTTGGACTGCACCCATGAAAGTGGGTGTCAGCCTGTTCGGAGTACATGCCTAACGATTTTCATTTACATACTAGATGTTTGGGCATGAATGGTGGGTGGAGTTAATGCACTTTGAATGAAAATCCACCTCTGCGGCCATGATCAGAGCTTGGCCTATTATTTATGCCAGATAGCTTGTGAAAAAACAAAGCCATGGTATAGTTTGAAATAGCATGTATTGGGGGGTTTATTATTACTATTATGATTATTGAGTGGTTTTTTTATTTGTTTTTTTCACTGGAATCTCCACCTTGAACTGCAGAAATATTTCCCACAAAAGCTGTAATTATTCGAAGCCAATATATTTCTGCAGTAACCTTCAATCTGATGAACTGTCATTTTTCTGATGAAAAATCACTTATTTGGAGACAAGAATTCCTATTATCTCAACAGATAGGGAATGGTGGCACAGAAAATTGTGTCACAAGGTCACCCAGGAGCTCCATATCAGAGCCAAGGATAGACTGGAACAGGTCAGGTGGAAGGTCATCAAAAAGTTTTTGGAAGGTATTTTGTAAATATTATATTTATTTCACACTTTCTAGTGGCCAGATAGTTCCTTCATATTTTACCAAGAAAAATAAAAAAAATCATGAGGTTTTAAAGCCACGTCAACAATAATTTTCCATTTCTGGTATTTCACTGAAAAACAAGGAAAAAAGATTTTAAAAATGTAAATAAGATAGTAGTCAAATAACAAAACCCCAAACGAAACATACGTCCTGATGAAAACAATTCAAACAGTTTTGCTCAGGAAAGATTGTAGCTTAGGGTTAGACACACAAAATCAGACATTCGTGGCTTTCATCCATGGTAAATGTGAGGTCTTTTACATTATTTTAACTTTCAAGGAAACCCAGCTAAACTGGCTCAAATTCATACTTGCCGTGCATTAAGTGATGTACACAGCCATTTACCGCACATCAGCAAGCGCTTGGGTCGCCTTGTCAGGTGTTTAAGCCCTCAAGCTTGTTTTAAGGATTTGGGAGGCTGTAGGTCCCTGTGATATGATAGATGAGTCAGATTCGTAATGGTTAAATATGGGACAGTCCCAGAAGAAGGAATCGTGCATGTGCGGGGGGACTGCGCACGATGCTGTGGCTGCAGTCGGGCACGCAGGTGAGCTCGAGGTGAGCTCTGAGCATATACTATATATCTATACGTACCGTAGGCATGTCAGCTGGGTGTCCAGAAAAGTGACCGGTAACTGAAAAACTATATGGGAAAAGCTGTACCCTGTATACTTTGCTTTTGGGAGATGGGGCTGAAGAGAATAATAAAGGACACTCTGTATTACGTGGGACGTTTGGTAAGCATGGCACTGACCGATGGCCTTAGAGGCCCTCTCAACGTCACGCCTTAACGACAAGCTCTCCCTTCCTCTCCCACTCATTTCTTGAAAACTAGGGCAAATATTAGCACATCTGTGAGTGCTGGGCTGCTGTGTTTAGAATGCTTCTAGCACCCATGTTAAGCTTGATTAAAACTAACGTGACCATTTCTACACTGAGAAATGCCAGTGGTATGTCTACCATAAATTAAACTGAAATTCCATCTTTAAGTTGTCTCATAGTTCTGCAGCAGATCTGTTTACTCTGGAATAGCGTAAGGCAGATGTCTTCATCTTTGCTGATTCTTAACAGGTCACAGACATTGACTTTAAATAACTAAAAGCCTTTAAAATAATTTTAAAACACGCTTTCCTCTGTTCTCCAGGCTTTAACCTTTAGTTGGCCTTAACCAGAAACACCCAGGATAATGCGATTCTAAAACAGACCATCATAAACCAAGCAGCAGCTTTAAATACGTGGTGTGATCATTACCTGAAACCAGTGAAGAGGTTGGAATAATTATTGCTCATGTTTACACTTCTGTATCTCAGTGGGTTATGTTCAATCCCTTAATGATGATGATTAAAAACATACTGGAAACACGTCGTAATTAGAGAGAGCACTTACCGTGATTCTGAAAGCACAGAGGTAGCTTTGAAGTGGAACTGGACACGGCGACTGCTGCCAAAACACTGACAGAGTTAAGAGCGCTATGCAGAGGTCGTTGGTAATTGTACGTACGATAACATGTCTGTTTTGGCACGGGCAATACCTGCCTTCAGCACCGACCTGATAATTGCTTCTCGTACGTCAGCGAGACTTTTGCAACTTGCAAAAGGAGCAGGTTGATGACGAGTGAAGGATCATATAAATGCTCCGCTTTTTAATTTACGTAAAGCCAAAGTTGAGCTTTGGTTTGTTTCTCCGCAGGGGACTTTTTGGAGGGCGAGGCAGTATTTAGGAAGAGGGAAGGAGGAGGAAGTTTGAGGTGGCAGCAGAGAGTGGGCACTGGTTCAGGCGCTTTGCCCTGCCAAGGTTTCGGTGTGGGTTCTGACATGAAAGGGAGTTCTCGCGCAGCGAGCTGTGAACCTCGTATTTTAGGAGTGTTTCTGTGGGTGAGGGATAGGGGCATGTATTGCAGAATGTATTCCTTTGTTTGCTTTTCTCATTTAAACAAGTAAAAATACTCTTCTTTATTATAAGGGAAGAAGGGAGGAGCGATGAGGCTTGTGCTGTAAAATCATGTTTGCTGGAAAAGTTGTGTTTTCTATTGCTTAATTTCAGCTGAAAGGGGAGGGAATGAAGGTTGGAGAGAACACAGCTACTTTTTTGGGAGTATTTTTATGAGCGTTAGAGGTGAGCCCTCTCAGGAGGGAGCAATTTAGCAGTATGTAAAGAAAGCAGAGGTAGAAACAGGCACTCCCTGGCGTTCCTTTGAGGCTCAAAGGGACTCACTTTTGGTCATTGTCTTTTAATTTTCTACACCATATCTCTTGGTAATTTTCTCTGCAAACCCCAATTCAGCTTTTGTCTCCATGCTGATGCCACGGAGACCCACCTGCTTACAGCGCGTGTATCTGCTATTTTTGTGTTGTTCCTGTCCCCCTGATGTCCCCTTGCAGATGATCGGCTGTCAGCTAATACTCAACACACCTAAAGCAAGGCTCTTCCCCATAGATCTGCTCTTTCTTAAGCGCTGGGGACAATATTATGATCCTGCATGTCATTCAGACCCGTGGATGTTATTTTTTCACTCTGATGTCTCTCTTGGTTCATGCCTTCAGGTGGTGTCGAACTCTTTGCCACTTGTTTCTGCACAGCCTCTCTAAAATACTGCCACTTTCGTCCCCCCTCATGGCTCACGTGCTTGCTCAGGCTGTCATTATCACACTCCTCCATCACTATTACAACATTGCTATTTCTGGCCTTGGTCAATCCAGTCTCACCCTATTCACACATGTCCTTTATGCTGCAGAAAAAGATCACTTGCTTCGCCTGCCTGTCACTCCTCTTGCTGCATCTCTCTTGTAAGTCTCTGCTCTTGATCCTATCAAGCATAATCTTCAGTCTTTGCTTGCAAGGGCTTTCATGGTCTTTCTCCACCCAACATAGTACTTTTCTTTTGTGGTTAAGATGTCGGTTTTGGCCTCTGATCAGCCCACTGTGCCACTCTATTGCCCACTTTTTAAAATTTGAAAGCACCCGCACGTGTTTTCCTGTGCTGTTAAGGCAGCTTCATTACTCTCTTCCCAGTTTCTCTTTAAAACTCCTCTTCTAAGATGGCTAGTAAACCTTCACAGCGGTGAAGTTGTTGGCGTGCTGAGCTCTGTGATGACTATGCGAACTTTGGTGGTTTCCATGGGCTCCCCTTGTCCATAGCTTCATCTGTCGGCTTTTGGCTCGGAGCGAGGACTCCCTGGTTCAGGAACCGTCTGTTTGTGCTGGCTCTGCATGGTGTCGGTTACTGGCCCACAAAGGGAATCCCCAGGTGCTGAGGTAATGCAAAATAATAACAATAATTAAAAAAGCAAGTATTAATGGCACCATGTGTCTCTTGTCACTGGTCTTCTGTTACCCCAGCGACACTGAACAAGCTCTGATCCTGGAGAAAGTTGATGGGTTTTCCTCACCTCTGGAAAAGTGTGGAGTAGTGGATTCCCCTCCCTACTCCATGCCTTTTGCACTGGGCCCTGTCACTGCTCCATCATCCATTAAAATGAAGGTAAAAGGCTTAAAAAGCAGGATGGCAAGTGGTGGGACCAGCATTATGCAATGCCACTTTTGGGTCTTTTGTCCAGTGTGTTCCGAAGTCATTGCCAGTTGGTAGATAGTTTGGGGGACTTGCAGAAAATGAGCTGGAGTTTGTTTAGGAGAAGAGGCAGGGCAATGTCATGGGTCCACATCCGATTCCAGTCTTTTATTCTTGTTGGGTTGCTCATTGGAGAAGCCTGTTATTGTACGTGGAGCCCACGGTGCCCTCTCTCCGGTTCTGGCCTGTGCAGGTTAGGATGAAATGCATACTGATCGGGCTCTGCAGCACACTCTGCAGCTATATTCAGCATATTCCAGCCCACAGTCTCCTGAAGCTGCCAGCCACGTGAAACCACTATGAACAATGGGCTTAAATCCATTTTCTAAACAGAGTTTTGCCTGCGAAAAAAAATCGGATGCCAAAATGTCAGGCTGCAAACCCCAGCTGCCGAGCAGTTCTTTTTCCTGTGAGAAGGAAGAACTCTGGTGAAAACCAAAAAAATAATAATCCAGCCCTGTGTCAGGAACAAAGGTCGCTGCCTCTGCAGCAGCCAAGTGTGTAGCCCAAGGCCAGTCAACATCTTGAGCCTTCTACCGTGGCTTTGGGACCTTTTACAAAAGCTGGGCACGTTTCCAGCACTGAGCTGTAAGGACAGTTGACCCATGTTGCACCTGGGGCATCTCGGCCTTATTTCAGTTTCTCATAAGGCTTTGTCTAGGTTTATTTTATTTAATGGGCTTTTTTTTTTTCGGGTTATACTGTCACAGGAAATTCTCACTGTTCTATTACTTTTTTCCTGTTGGAACTAGCCTTAAAATAAAATGAATAAATAAATATATATGCATACATATAAAAATGTGCAGACAGGAAAGCTATTCGGATCTGGAGAGGCCTTGATAACGCTGCTGATGAGGTTGCCAGCTTTCCCTGAGTCTGAGCTGAACAATTCCCCACCACCTCCCCAACCCCTGGGAACTTGCGCGGTGGTAGTTGTGAAGCTTCTAATTCTGACTACAGGTGTTTGGTTTGAAAGACACCACATGCCATGTTGTAATCTCATTTAGGAAAAAGGTAATTAAATAAAAATACAGATGTGTTACAGTCACAGTTCTGAAATACCCATCGGTTTAAAAAAAAAGTAAAGAATAAATCTCTCTAAAGGAGTACTGTCCTCTTGTCTTTTCTAATATTATCCAGTAATAGTATTTCAAATAAAAAAAAAAAAGGAGAGAGTTTTGAATGTCAACATCTGCTCTTAACCATCTCTTTACAGCAGGAACATTGTGTTTGAAAACAAACAAGATAAGAATGCTTAAACTCCCCTCATTCAGCTGCTCTGCATATCTGAATATTCCTGTTAGTGTTTACTTGTTGCACATTCTGCTCCATCATTTACTGTTTAGCACCATTTTCTTAAGGTATGGTAGATTATGAAAACCATTCCTGGGGTGCAAAATAGTAGCTAAACCTGCTCTGCTTTGTCTTGACAAATTGGATAGTGGCTGATCTTGCTCTTCTGAATCTTTAACTTGAAATATGTAAATACCAGTATGCTCTGGATAAATTGCATGAAAATACGATCGTGAAAAAGGTTAACCAGCTTTAACATGGACTATTCTCTCTTCAGTAGTAATGATGATCATAGTAATGATAAAAATAAACTAACTGTGGAATTAATCTGGTCTCAATCCAGCAAAATATTTAATCCCATGCTTAACTTCTTAAGCATGTGTGCCCTCCTCTTCATCAGAGTTAAGCATGTGCTTTAGCTCTTTGCTCTACCACTGCTTGATTCTAGCACGTGCAGCTCCTGTTGGTTGGTTGGTTGAGATGTGATATTTCTGTTTTGACTGGCTGGAATAAACATTTGGAATTAGCAAATGCTAAAGAATGGCTAATATATTCATAGACTCATAGAATGGCTTAGGTTGGAAGGGACCTTAAAGATCATCTAGTTCCAACCCCCCTGCCACGGGCAGGGACACCTCCCACTAGACCAGATAGTAGAAGGAAGTAGAATATTAAGTATCCAGTATAATCTTGGGGGTTTGCAATAACAGCTAGGTGGTGTTAGCCTGCTTGTTTACTACGTATTTACAAGCTTGTTGGTCTCTCCTTGTCACTGTTTAATCCTTTTTCTGTAGTGCTTCCTGAGAGAAGGAGATCCTCAGCTGTGAGTGGAGACTTGGAGAAAGAGTATGAAGGTACCAAGTCTGGTAGTGTTATTGTGAATCTTTTCAGTGAGGCTTGGGGTTGTCCTAAAGCCTGAACTCTTGTAATCTTGCTATTTCTTTGAACTCTGACTTTTAACATACAAAAAATAAACCCCGGGACATTTCTTCTTTATAGAGGTCAAACCCACACAGTTCTAGTCTTCATGGTGTGTGGTGGAAGAGCGCTTGAAATATGATGTGGTTACTTAGTTCTGGGCTCCAAAATCAAAAAGAAAATAAAAAGTCCCCTACATTTATTTTTTTTTTTTTTTTTTCATGATTTTCAAGCAGATTTCAAGCCTTTTTGAGGCCTGACAGGTTTTGAGCACCTAGTGCTGGCAATTCCTTGAGCTCCTGAAGCCTAGCTTATGGGGAATCAGATTTTTGTTGAACTTTTTAGAAAATGCAGCCTTCCTTGCTGTGCCGAGCATTATAGAAACACCACGTGAGAGAGGGTCGGGGCTTTAAAGTCTGTACCATCTAAAATGATTGCCAAAGAGTAGGAACTAGAACTGCAACAGAAACATCTCGGAGCCCATTTTGCGGCATTCGCAAGGCGCGGAGCCCCAGCGCAGGACCCGGCTCCTCGCGTGCCTGGCCGAGTGAGGCCGTGGGTCCGAGTTTCAGGCTGCCCGGGGATTTCTCAGGGCTGCCGTGGTGGCAGCACATGCAGGGATGCCACACGGCTGGGCGTGCAGCCATGTGAAAGCACCGGTGAGCAGGGGGGAGCAGAGATTCCCAGGAGGCCCCTGAGAACATCGACTTTCCAATTGGCCTCATTGGGTTATTATTAAATGCCTACAAAATACATGAGAATCCTGCCATTGTCTCAACTGGTCTTTGAATCGGGGGCTTTTAAACAGAGGATATGCTATTCTTCTTTTGTTCCGCATTCCCGTAACGCTCTTAAAAGAAAAGGGGGGGAAAAAAAAGCGCCCCAACCAAAACCCCAACCTGAAACGTGATGTCAGTTTTACCCTAAAAGCCAGGGGTGGAAGGGGTGGTTAGTCAAGATTAAAGTCCTCAGCTTTGCAGTTTCTTTGTGTAAGTTACGGCTGTGTGTCAGTAGCAGTAAGCAAAGCGAAATGCACTAGCTAGACCGGTGTTCTGTTCAGTTGCCTGGGGCCCCAGCTGAAATTTAATAAGCAAATGTAAGATTTTAGTGCTTTGGAATGGAAACTTTACGGTAACTTCTTTCTGCAGCTCCTTTTAAAGTGATGTATCACACGTATGGTTTGTGCAATGCACCTTGGATGCCGAATCCAGTTCTGCCACTGTGCTCTCAGTCCTACCCTTTCTGTCTGGGTAGGACAGCGTCAGCGTGGTACCGTGCCTGGTGGTCGTAGTGAGGTGGCAGACCAGACTGTAAAAAGCCGTGGCCATCCTGTCCCAGGTTGGAGCCAGGTGAACCTTCAGGTCACAGAGTGAGATAGGGTTGAATATCATTATGGCCGGTGTATCTTCCTTGCGGCTCCCTGGCATGGCTTCTGATGCTAATGGCTAAGGCAGCAGGGAAATCTCTACTGGAGATTTTTTTTTTAAGTCAGGCGTTACCGAATCATGTTCAGGGATGGCTTATGGAGAGTAGATCCTGGCTTGGGGGACGCGAGAAATGGGGCATGACTTCTTGCAGTGCTGTTCGTTCTAATTCTGTGGGTCATTCTTCAGCTTTCAAAACACAGAGGTCTTCTGTGGGGTTCTCTGATTATGTTTTTTTTTTTTTTCAAGACACAAATTCATTTATTGCTCAAGGAGTTGCCTGTCGAGGCATGTTTGACTCACCAGTGAGAATGCAGAACCCTCTCATGGGAAATGAGGAAAAAAAAAAAAGCTCCTGATTTTAAATATCCAGCGCCTCTGTTCCTGCACAGTCGGTGAGGAATGCGTGCTCTCCTCTGTTGCCAGCTTGTGTTCTGCTGTATCTGATATTTACAGTTTCTTCATTATGATGGTTCGTGGAGACTTGTAAGCTGTTCCTCATCTCTCTCCAAGCATGAAAATCTAGTCTTGAGGGTTGTGTTTAGAATCGGATCGTATCGGTAGCTGTTGGCAGGAGTGCACCGAGATGGCAAATGGAGCTCTATTCTTTCCCCAGCTCCCTGCCACTCTTTCCCCTCAGCACCAGCTGGTACAGCCCACTTTCTGCATGCTACCCAATATCTCCAACATCCCTTGCTGTCTTTAGGAGGTGAGAAGGCTGAACAACTCTCAAGAAGTGCTTAGCATCTTGAATTCAGGCTAACCAGAAAAAAAGACAAGATCCTCTTTACCTTGCACTACTGACTATTCCAGCTTTATTCCCAACAGCACGTACAGATGGTGTGCAAATGGCCAGTCAAACATGGAGAGCCCTCTCTAGGGACCACCTGTAAAAGCCAGCCATGATTCTTATGCTCCTTGGGTGCCTCTTGTACGCTTTTCCTGGGTTAAGGCCCAAGGTGAGGTTGTCTCACTGTGCATATTCAGGCATGGTTACTGAGGACAGAAATTATGTATGGTCTGTTTCAGAAAACACGTCTCTGTATCCGTAAAGGCTTTAGAGTTCAGCCAGTGAAAGGTCCCCCATGATAATAAACCACCATTCATTCCTCTTGCCTTCTCACGCGTGTGTTTATTTCTGTTTGCTCCTTTCTTTTTTGCAGATGGCAGATAAATCTTGTCAGTGCTTTTTTGGCTTCGCAGCCTTTTCTCAATCATCTTTCCTTTTGTATCTCCAGCAATGTGCAAATCTGATGGTTTGCTATTTCTGCTAAGCATATTTCTTTTCCATGCTGTCTCATTGTCTAATTCTTGTGCTTTTTTGCTGGGTGAAAGAAAAGACAAATTTCCAGTAGGCAAAAAATAAACCATCCCCAGCTCATGAAAGAAATGAACTCTTTTTAATCACTGCTATAAAATGTAATAGTTTGCGAGTTTCTTGTCAAGGTTGGAAGACTGACCAATAGATCCCCGAGAAGCGTCTTTTGATGCGTCTGTTGGATCAATTGGAATTGTATTGCTCACGAGGAGAACAATACTGCACGAGCCCTTGAAGTGAAGCGAACACAGATGACATTTTTATTCATTCTCAGCCAGCTTGCTTGGTATTGTGTCCTTTCTGTGAAAAATGACACTCTGGCAACAGGCCACTGACTGCAAAACAAGTTGGCATGGGCCTCCTGTTTGTCTCAGCCTGAGCTGAGCATCACCAGAGATGCCAGACTGCTAGCCACAAGCTGAGAGTGTTAAAGCACCATCTTTCTATAATCAGCACCTCTCTGCCATTTTTGGTGGAAAATACTCGAGGGAGGAGGGATAGTTCTTGACTGTTTGGATCTTTGGTGGCACCAGCAATGGTACTTTGCTCTCCCCTTGGGTAAGAGCATTAAGTCTCCTGGCTGAGAACAACTGGCAAGCTTGGGGCCTTCTAGCCGACCCTAAACAAATTGTTCTTCATAGCTTCTGATTCCATGTTTCCCGTCTCCATTTTCTTTTCTTGCATCTTAATTGGTATTTTTGAAAGCCTCCAGGTGATTAGGAAGACAAATCCGATTGACTTCCAGTTTCATTTGAACCCCACCGTAAGCACTGCAGTGGGTACGAACATAGCCAAAACCCCAGGGATTTCCCGGGGACTTTTCAGAGGGCAGCTCCACAGTTTGCCTCTGACTGGGAGCTTTCAAGAGATGACTGGGTAGGCTGCGGACAAGGTGACACTGATCTGTGGGTTGTATTGTAGCTGGGGTCTTGGCATCAAAACCGGGTGCAATGCTGGGATATTTCCACCGTTATCCAATAATCCATATAATAAATCATCTTTCCAAAGTCCCTGTTGGGTCTTTCTGACTTCTAAGGAAGTAGTTTAAATGGAGGAAGCGGGCGATTATTGTCCTTTTCAGAGCACAGTGGTTTAACTACTAATTTCATAAGATGCCCAGATATTTTATTCAAGTTAAACAGTTTTTTGTTCCACCCAAGTAGGAGCGTGGTAAGATATACAGCAGCCACCCCTGTGCACTAGGAGATACTGGACTGAAAAACTGGATATGAATTCCTGTTCTGCCCTCTGGAACCAGGCGCTCTCTGTGCCTACTGCTGTGGAGTGGGTATTTCCCTGACTAAAATAGTTGCTTTTTTTTCTGAAGTAAGGGCAATATCTTTGCTTTCAGCTCTGATGCAGCGTGACATGTACAGTAGGACCTGTCATAATTCATGAAGTCAGTTCTGTTTCAATGTTAATAAGTCCTTAATCAAGTCATTTGTTTCATCCAGGATGTCACATTTAGCAGTGGATTGTGAAATGCTTGAAAACTGGAATCATAGGAGGATTATTTGATGCTAAGTGTTATCCGCATCGTAGCTGAAGCTGGAACATGCCAGGAAAACATCCTTCACATTCTGCAACTAATACATCCGAGCTTTCAGGATCAATTGTGAATTGGCTGGGTACGTACACTATTTCTCTCTGTTTATGTGTGGCATAATATTATACGCCGTATTCAGTAACTCGTTCTCACGTTGCTTATCCGTTACCTGTTTTCTGTGGCTGGTTCTTTTGCTTTTTAAAATAATACTGTGCAACATTGGACTAATCACTTTAAACCAAGATTGGCACTTTACATCCAACAGAAACTAATTGAAATTTGAGACTAGTAGTCTTCATTCTAGTCTGTTTGTGATATAAAGGAGAAAGAAGAGGTTTGAGCCAAGCAGCTGCTGGTGGGATTAAGTGGGAAGCTATTCAGAGAGACCGGGTTTATGATTATCATCTCCTGTTCTTGATGTTGTCTTCAAGAGGAACAGAGCTAAGGGCTAGAATTTTATCTTTAATATCTAGTTCCTGTAAGACTTTTCCGTTTGCAAAGAAGATAAGGAAGCCATAGTGAACTCATGGCAAATATTGTCTCAATGCATTTTCCTTCTTTATTTAAATTACATTTAAAGTTGTGCCATTTTTTCTTATAAGCTTGTTTCTGTCTGCAAATAGGTATGTTACATACTGTCAGCGATACTAAAAAACTTACCTGTATATGCCACCTATGTTGCTATACAGCAATGTCATTATGTACAAATTTTCTGCAGAGTGAAGTGCTGAAAAGTCATTTTTTTGCCTTAGGGAACCACTTGCATTTATATTATAAAACTGTCTTAATGTTGTATCCTTCTTGTGAACCAGACCCCTTGTGGTGGGTACTGTGAAGACACGAAAANCTTGTGGTGGGTACTGTGAAGACACAAAAAGGAGTCCTGGTCATATCTGTGAGGAAAACATTTTGGTATGGGGGTTTTTCCCAGTTTCTGTCCTGAAATACTCGGTAAAGAATGGTGTAAAAAGGGAATTACAAAATATTTCTTCAGATTTTATTTTGCATTTCCATAGGCTCTATCAAAATGACCCCTTCCCAGTTCCAAGCAGTTCATCAAAAATACTACATGTTTTAAGGATCCATGTTTTCTGAAAAAAAATAATTGTGTTCTCCTAAAAGCTATTTTTCACTATAAAATGTTTTATTTGAATTTAGTCCAAGTCATAATGAGTGCTGGAGCAATTAAAGTATCAGCCACTATAAAGGAGTCTCGGGAGCACAGGAGACAGATAGGATCAGGGCTTAAGCTACTGAAATACCTTTTATGAGAAATAAAGATTTTGCAAACCTCAGTTTCAAACAAAATAATTGGCGTATGCTAAGCTCAAAATACTAAACTTCTTCTCCTGCCCTCTCCCACTAAACAAATAAAGATGTATGAAATATTCAAACTTTATATCTGCAGGAAGAAAGAAAACATTTTGTTTCTATTTTAAATTTTTTGGCAGGTGCTCAGGTATTTATGATAATGGGATCATAAAATGACACGGAAAGGTTAGTGGGAAAGGTGTGGTGGGAATTTTGACTATGACTTTGTAAACTGTCGCTTTTCTTAAATCTTAAACTTCAAATTCTAGCCAGGTTGTTTGTTCATTTACATGTGTCATATTGTAGATATTGTGGGTTAGGAAACTCTCAAATCAATGAAGTGTTTATGTGTAGGGCTGGATCATGCCTTCATATACTGCAATCAATTAAATTCCTTTTATTTAATTCTTGTAACCATTACCCTTAAAAAAAAAAAGAAAGAAAAAGCCTTTTAAAAATTTTTCATTAACACATACTATTAAGTGGGTAAGTGCCCTAAGTATATTTTAATTTAATTTAGATTTAACAGCAACATTTTTCCCATACTAATTAAATGCCAGTTTGTTATTAAGAAAATATTTATTGAAGTTGAACTTGGTGATAGATACATATCTATCACATCACTGTTAAACCTCATTAAATAGTGTTTTAATTGCAATTTGTTTTTAATTACCATTCATTAAGCATATTATTAAATCTAAATTGCATGCTTATGAAAGACGGATTTGCCAATATAAGTGGCTGAGGCCCATAACTACTGCCTTGCTTCTAGGTTCCCTTAATTTGAGGTGTGTAGGGTGAAAGTTGGATCTGTTTACGTTATATCTAAGAGTGTGTCCTCCCTCCCTCGCTGCCTGTGTTTCTCCATCTTTATTAAATAGAATTAATAGCATCTGAGCCAGTCAACAGATATAAAAGGAAAATAAAGCGTGAAAAAGGGTGACAAAACGGCTCTTTGGGCAAGGAAGCAGGGAGCCAGTGGGGAGGAAGCTGAAGCAAAGAGGGCGCACAGGCAAGGAAAACAGAAGTTAAACAGGGCATTGAAACCAATTATCTAAATTAAAAGAGGTAGAGGATGGGGACTGGATGCCTGAAGGATGCAGAGCGATACAGCTAATCGTTTGCAGAGCTTTTTGCTCTTTGGCTTATCACGGCAAGTCTGGCCAGGGTCAGTCACCGTTACCATCTGATGACAGCCCGGTGGTTTTTCAGCAAAATGAGGTGCTGGTCTCGTTCCCCGCGGCGCAGAGCTGCCGGCGTGGGCAGGTCTCGTCCCCGAGATCGGGACAGAAGCGTGTTGCTTGGCGGTTGTTCAGGAGCAGTTCTCAGATAATAGTTACAAAGAAAGCCCGGTGCCTTTCCGTTTTTTGTGATGTGTGGCTCTACAGTTTTTCCAGGGGCAGTGCTGCCCCCCTTTAGAAGTGCCACTCAAATGAACAGCATTATGGGATGCGTGAACTTGCTTTTCTTAGTCATGTTTGCCAGATTTCTTAGTAGTAGTCCATGAATCTAAGGCAATCTGGAAAATCCTGAAATAAAAGGTTTTCCTTTCTAAGGATATCAGTTGTTCAACAGAAAGACCTTACTGAGTTGTCTTTTTAAAGGCTGCATGGTTTTTTAGATTTTAAAAGAAAAGAGTCTTTTGGAGCCTTTCATCTAGGAACGATGCTTTCTTTTTGCCAGAAAGGAGGACAGGCTGGGAAAAAGGGTGTGAGGGTGCTCTTCTGCTGGCCACCAGTGAGCAAACTGGAGAGCCGTTCCCAAGGCAGATGGGACAAAAGGCATGGTCCCTTATGGGGTGCAGTGTTGGCATCCTCTAGGATGCCAGTGTCTGACCCTGTCAGAGCGCTCTGAGAGGAATTAATGGGGATGGGGGCTGTTGGGAAAAGGCAGTTGTATGATGGAAATAGCTGAAGTAGCCTGAGGTATTGCAGACTTTCCCATGGGCTGGACAGGGAAACGCGGTGGGGCTCTGTACATTGACACTCTTTGGCTCTGGTTCTCCTTGCAGCGAGGATGGTTTTGTGCCATATTATCTCCATTGACTCCAATGGATTATCTCCAATTCACAGTGCAGTTTAAATCAGATGCAGGACTTCTTTTCTCCTCTTTCCAATTCATGAATCTCTTTCAAAACCTTCTGTACCAGATGTTACAACTGTAAACAAATCATCCTGGCAAACCAAAGTATCTTCTCATATGGCGGTGTCACAGTAGGCGAGGTCCTAGCATCGGTGCCTCTATCTGCCTCTGGGTCTTCTGCTCATAAAACATTAGTTATACAACGTTTTTTTTGGCAGATGGGTATCTTCCATGAAAAAGCCATTTCCATTCCAATACAACAGTGCTTTTATATGGACTGTTTCGGTCCCTGTTGCGCAACCCTTTTGCACAATGATTCATTATGCTATCTTGCTTCTTGATATGCTGAATCATGGGATGACACTTTGCCAGCTTCTTTGTATGCCAACAATAACTTGCTCATGTTTCAAAGATAGAGAAGGCTGCAGAAATCACTACAGCGCAGGGAGCCCCATCATTTGGCTGAGGGAAGTTCTCAGCAGGCTTTAAACTCCTCCACATGGATGGGGAAGTTATCTTTCAGCTCCTGCTCTCTTTGGATGGCTGCAGGAAACTGCATATGGCTTCCACTTGTCGTTATAAAGCTGGAGAAGGCCCAGATTCCTGCTCCCTCGAAACTGAGAGCAGTCAGCCACTTCTGCGCTGTGGCCCCTTAACTGAGAGGACATAATTCAGTTCACCTATCCAGGGAGCACCATCTGTGTTCAAAGGCTCGACCTAGTAGAAACGTGGAACTGTGGAGAAGACTTTGGAAATATCCACGTACATTTCTTCACGTGTGATCCCTGGGTACACTGCTGGGTTACAGTACAGCTGCTTATTTTCTGTAACTCAGGGGTTTGGTAATGATTTCTAACTTCTGTTTTAAAAATTCGTTTACTTTTTGTCAGTTATGCACAGGATCACTGCAGAGGGAAATGGTGCTTTCCCTTGGCCATTCTGGAGTTCTTTCCGATTTGGTTTTGTTAAGAGTTTCTAACTGGAACTATTTATCTGATCACAGAGAATTCAGAATCAACTGAGTATATTCACAGCTGTTCTGAGAAAAGGGACAAGATTTTGGTCTGAAAGGAATACATTACATGGCTTGAAAACAGGGTTTTTAAAAGAAATACTGTTGTATTTTTTAAATGTGTTCCTTTTTAATACTGTATTGTATTTCCCAACATAGTTTAGTTTGTAGCGCAGCATGGTGCTTACGCACCTTTTGCGCTTCGGGCAATCATTTGAAAAGCCATTGTTTTTTCAAATGAGACACTAATTCTGAATCCCAATGAAAAATTCTAGGTTATGAAGATGGTGTCCTAATAGACCTTAAGGGTGCGTTTGCACATCTGATTTTCAAGTGTAGTTGTTGCAGCAATTTCATGTACAAAAGTATTCACTATATTTAGGTATTATTACCTGACTGGGACTCCTATAAGACAGGCAGCTTTAACGCCTGTGCTTATTGCATGCTCATATTCCATGAGAATCTGTCCATGTGCAGTTAGGCTTTGATGTGAGATATAATAAATATCAGATTTTAAAGAGCAGCATGTACATATTTGTCTGACATGCGTATGTGTAGAAAAGGTCAAGCGTTGTACTGTTAGTGTTTTTATTCAGGGTCGTGGGTATGTGAAACATTCTTCATGTGGATGCTATGTTTTCTGTGATATTTATATCTCTGCTTTGGTATTTCTAGTTCAGTGTCTCAGCCATTCTTAAGCGTCCTGCATTATTTTTCCATGTATTTATGTGTTTATTAGCTTATGTCTTCATTCCTTGTGTGTCACCTTCTTGTCTCTCCACCTTCTCTCATGCCCAAATGATTTTGCAGGGCTGCTCTGCCACAGTAATGGGTCAGACAAGTTACAAGAAGTGTAGATTGCTTGGAAGGGGATCCACCTAGCAACACCACCACACTAATGCTGGATTGGGAAATTTGCCCTACAGGAGTTTGTCTTGATTAAAGGCTTCAGTCTGTCTTTGCAACACAAACATAGGAGCCCCCATGCTGCTCTCTGAAATTTACAGCGTATTTTCTTTTTACTCAAGCATATTGAAGCAGAACAGAAGAAAGGATCAAAGGTACCGTAATGTTTCTATAAACAAGTACTACTTAGTTTGGTTTTTTTTATCTTGGGTTTATTTTTTTCCAAACAAATCTTCTAGGCACATTAGGCTCAGATTTCATTTTATTGCCAAATCACCAGCTGGCAACAAAATCACATATGTCTGTGTAAATAAAGTAGATGAGAAGCTGAACAGGAGATTGGGAGATGATTCAAGCAGTCATATTGGCTTCTGCACCTTAAAATTTGACTGGTTTATCTGTCTATTCAGCAATGTCCTGTACAGACCCCTTTTCAGCATGAAATACAGAATTACCCCAAGCTGAGATTTTAGTCTGTGGTTTTCCTCCCTTCTAGTGAATTTACAGGAAAACAGATAATTCTCTGGAACTATAACCCAAAAGTTCATTTTCTGTTTGCTCATCAAGTGATGACTAATCCACTCCCTGTTACTCAAGTATAGGTGTAACTCTTGTGATGACTGATATTATTATGAAGCATTTTCACTTTAAGGGCCAGACGATCCTGCCTTTGAAGGTAATACAGTTTTGCAATTGGCTTGAGGGCTCTCTTACTGCCTTTTTGGTATGTTTGGATTCCCATGGCTATGGAACTTAAAAATGTATTAATTTATCTTTAAGGTTGATGTCGCTATATAACTCTTCTCCATTTGTAGATAGACAATGGGATGGTCACCTCAATTTGTAACCTTAAATTAAGTTTCTTCATGCCACCCCATAATTCCTAGGGAAAAAAAAAGCCTGACCATTCTTATTAGGCAAACACACCAAAAAGTTAGTAGTTGTCAACTTGCTTCTAAAAGCGGATGAACTAGAGCGTCTGTTCAGACCTGGGTGATAGTGAGACAAGAGGTTTCCCCATACAGTCATAAAAAATGGGTTCCTTCTGGCTATACTGGTGCTCCTTTTGGGTCCCTGGTGAAAGAAAATTTGAGATTTGGATAACTGCTGAAGAATTAGGATATTTGGTCATATTGGTCTATTCAAGTATCTCTCATCCGGGGGAGATGTTCCTTGACAGAGCTGGGTAACAGGATTCTCTTTGTCAGAGCAGCGGCACAGAAACGCTGCAACAGCTCTCAAGGATCTGTTTGCAGGGGCAACTTTGCCCTCACTCAATAAGCTCTAAAAGAGCTTAATTAATGAGTGGGAAAAGAGCTCCATTATCTGGGAGGTGAAGGACAGAAATTAAAGGGGTTAAGCAGTAAATAAGCTTTGTTTCTTGCTAAAACTTTTTAATCCTTGCCTTTTCCCTGACATCCTCCTCTTAGGAAATTTCAATCCCAACTGACATCTTGAAGCTCTCCATACTACAAGTTATGCTTTTGCTGTCAAGGGCTCCAATTCTGCTCTTTCTTCCTAGTGTTTCCCTTCAGTTTGTAATGCAGCCTGGGCTGAGATGTGGGGGAGAGGAGCTTCCGTTTGGGAAATATCAGTGCACGCTCACTAGCTGACTTTTTTCCCAAATTGGACAGAATAGAGAATGCTTCCTGCCCCGCTCAAAATATCTGCATAGAAAGATAAAATGGGAGTTAACAAGGGTCAGGTTTATGACAGGGAAAGAAGGCTGCTAATGACCATTATCTATGCCACAGGTTTAACTTCATTACTTTTGCATTAAGTTCTTAATGCCCAAAGCAATAAGCAAACTGAGTCCTGTTGAACTGTAGTAACCTAATCTTCTCTCCAAACGAAATAGAGGGGAAAGCAGAGTCATTTGACATAGCCTTTATTTCATCTTCTCTTTTCCCATCCCCCATTCACGTATGAGGCAAGTTGTGAGTTTCCCTTCCTTCTCACAGCCTTTTTCTTTTTTCTCTTTCCTTCTTTCCAGAGTTTTTCTGGCTGTCCAAAGTGAGATTTGGAGCTCTGATGAGAGGGTTTAGGCCTTCCATGATACTGGGTCCAGGGTTTGTCACATGAAGAGGTCTTATCTTGATAATCTTTTTAAAATACAGAATTACACAAACTATGCCCAGAATCAAAAGCTTTTAATTTCAGAGGTAAGGCAAGCTTGAGTTGGCCACGACACTGTGGGCTCCAGTAAGTCAGGACTAGCAGAGCACATTTCCTGGGTGTTTTGAAGTGTGATCACACTTTTGCAGGGAGAGCTGAAGGTCTTGGATGATTATATCTGAATGTGGCTTGTGGACATATACCAGCCTTGACTCCAACCATTGGTTCATCTTCTGCTCATTCTCTAGTTACGACCCCTGCTGACATTTATGGCTCTGAACTTGCCCTGCTAGATATGTAAACAATTTAGTTTTAGTGGGAAATGAACAAACACCAACAGAGAATTGAATGCAATTCATGATTTAGAATGAGATCAGCATTTCCATTGTTTAAGCTCTTTTCCTACTCACCCTCAACTTTGTCAACTAAAAAATAATGAATTACCCTCTTCTGGTGTGACCTGCAGACTTTTGCTCTGTAGCTGGAAAAGGAAAAGCCATTCAGTAAGAAGAGGGGGCACAAATGGATTTTCTAATACGTGTGATTCCCAGACCAACAGCCTCAGCTTTTGGCAAAGGATGAAATCAACAGTGCATCTTTTTTGGGTTCTCCAACACAATGAAAGGGAAAGAACCAGCGCTGGCAAGTAACTGATGAATCTGCCCAATGTGTAAGAAATACATTACTGCTTATAGAAAAAGGATCCCAAAGTGATAGGTGCCTGAGAAACATGATAGATTAGATAGATAGAAGAAAATAATATAAACTTTGGGGAGTTAAGCAATGAACGTGAAAACCTATGAAAAAACCCTATCAGCAATGCAATGTAATATATTACCATAATCCAATATTATATGGTAACCTCCATATGAGAACCTTGCACTCTGAGTAATAAGTGCCGAAGGCTGAACATTTATCTTATGACCTGTTCCCTGTTCAGAACGATCAGGGTTACCAGATATTCGGGACTTTCAGAAAATTGTCCCTCCATAATAATGTTTCCCTGCCACGTAGCACAAAGGGGTTTAGTTTCCTTGCCCCTTTCTGTCTTGGAAAGGACATATCAATGTGTTTTTCTTCCGTAGCCGGGAAACTGTGGCTACGATAATGTCCATGAGTATTACAGTAAGGCTTGATATATCAGTCTGACAGCCATCATCTGTTTTGTAAGTACTATCTCCTCTCTACAGACCTGTCTGCCTCCTGACTGCTTGGCTTGACTCTACGGCTGCTTTTTTGGCTTGTACTGGTCACAGATACTTCTTCAAATTGCAAACTTTCTCATCACTTTTCTCCCAAGTGAGATATTTCTTGTACTTTTAAAATGAGAGAGTCGAGTGAACCTACAGGGTATGTCAATTCAAGCTCCTGGGAATGCCACAAATAGGAAGGAGTGAATGGTGGATCCCACCCTAGGTATGTGTAAATGCAAGTAAATTAAATGGTCTCTATTGTGTCTTTGGTACTGACTTGCTGAGCTTTGCCTCCCTTCCATGGGAGGGAAGGGAACATATTTTATCTTTGCACTGGGCTTTTTAAGGTTGCTCTCCATCAAACTCAAATGTCTCCCACTGTGATAAGTTTCTGGCCTTTCCCACTTCTCACTTTCTTCGTGCTTCGATAGAAAAATATCAGTGACATCTCTTGAGTAACAACTTCTCTTGATGTTTTTCTGCTTGCCTGGGATTCACAGAGAACCCCAGACATTAAGATATCATTACTGAGAAAGAAACAAAACCAAAAAGCCTTCCACTCTGGTAAAATAACCTACCCCTTCCATAAAAGAATTGATAAGAGATGCACTCTTTTAAATCCCGATTGTGGTCTCCTTTCAGACGTGGGAAGTAACTTCATTGGATGCCAAATTGGGTATTTAGCCACTAAATGCCCATTTTTTTGGACAAACAAGCTGCCGTAGTTCTGAAGTTGGGGGTGAAGAGGGCTTAGGGAGAACCAACACTATGTTCTAGGAGCGCAGAGCAGATCAAGGGCCCCTGTGCAGTGAACTATGTCTGATTCAACACAGCCTGCAAAATTAAATTTTGTTCAGTTTAGGCATTTAATTACTGCAGATGTTCAGGAGATTCTCTGTGAAGCATCACCTACTGGGGCCCTTTGGACAGATGTTGTTTGCTTTGACACTCCATCTGTCACTTAGAAATAATCACTGAAGCTTGAACTAGCATAACCCTGCAGGGCTGGCATCAAGGCATGGCATGTAAGAGGTTAAAAATAAGGTCAAGGTTATTGCATGCCGTGCATGCTAGAAGGTCAGGGAATGATGATTGCCACCTCTTGCTCTCCACAATTTTCGGCAGAGAGCACTGTATGTATCATTAGACAAAGGCTTTTGTTTTGCTTTCTGGAAGCTCTTCCAACACCAATGATATCGGCCCCATAGCTTGTTTGAGCCTCATAGTCAGACCGTATTTTGGCGATGAGCAAGATATGGCAGTAAATAATGGGTGCAGTTTAAACCAAATGAAAAACTTGGTCGTTTCATAGGAACAAATGGGGATGTAGTATTGGTATGGATATAGCACTACTAGTTTAGATAGTTTGATCTTGTTGCCTGTAAGAAGTGTATTTGACTCAAAATTACGTGTGTTTATGTTAACAATGTTTGGGTGATCAGTTCCTCTGTTTGTCAAGAGAAAGTTGGAGGGTTTTTACACAGCCTGGTGACCTCTCTGCCACCTAGGTTACAGCTGAGATATTTAGTAATTCTAAGGGGGGTTAGCATCGATATTTCATGGGCGACCTTGAGGTTAGTAGATTATCTTTTTATCCTACACCTTGTAAACAACCAATTTTTGTATTAGTCACCCTGCTTTCTAGCATGATGGTAAGGGATGTCAACTAATATGCCATCTTGTTGCTTTATCAGGGTTGTCAAGTAGGAAGAGTTCAGGATAGTTTTTTTTTAACTTGTTAGTCACTTGGTTATAGGTAAAGCTTTTTTTCTACTCCGTGGTTTTTTCTAAGACTTAGGCCTTGTCTAAGTAGATTACAACCACTGATTTAAACATTCAGTCATGCAAATCATTCTACGAGGTTCAGTAATAGCGGCTAGGTCAAATTAGTGCTCATAAATGACTAATTCTATTTCCTCTTGTTTATTACCCAGGCTTTTGGCATTGGTGTATAGTTAATTAAATAATTTCTTCTTCCCATCCTCTCTTTGCATTCAGTGCCTTCCTGGCCGTAGTCTCCAATGGAAATCCATCAAGGGCAGGGTTTACTGATGCTGCTGTTTGTAGGTGATGGTTGGGTGCTCTCCTCACCTCCCTGGGGTCCTTCCGAATGAGAGCTGAGTGTTACAGCACAAGAAGCTGTTACCGCCTCTGCTATTCCTGTCTTGCATCTAAACTGAGAGTTGAGAGATGGAGGCCAAGGTCTCCCTTTATGGCTTTTCTTTTGTCCTATAACATAGGATCGTGTCTCTGTCTCTTAGTCTGACAGATTATTGTGCTTTGTCATTTTTTGGTTCCTACCCCCTCTTGAAAGAGATGTCTGATTTCAAGGGATGTGCCTTGTGTCAGGAGATCAATTAGGCTTGTTCAGTGTCCCTTCTGGAGTTTCTTTTTTCTTATATCCTGACTTACACTTCCATGTCTGATTTCTGTTACTGCTTGTCCTTTATATAGATTTTGTTCCCCCCTTCATCTGAAGGAGAATATTTTTTCCTATTAAGTGATGGCTGCTGCTGCTCCTCATCCCAGGATTTAAATAGACTAGCCTGTTTTACCAGCGCTAAATTCACACAAAATAACAGAAAACCAAGCCCATACGCTGTCAAACAGAGACATTCTCACAGTGTGGTGACCCTCTTTCTGTCACCTGCCACATTTTTCATGCTCAACCTACAGCTGTGAAACTGTTTTTTTTTCCCTCCTCTTCAAACAACAAAGTCCAAAGAACACTCCTCAGTTTGATGCCTGTCTCAATTTGCAGAACATCCTTGGACAGAAATGACATCGATAACAGCAAGAGAAGAGTCTTCATGAAAGCAGCAGCAGCAGCTTTTCATTGCCAGCTCCTCCAGTGGGTCTGAGCTAATAACAGCCGTGCTGCAAACTTTATTTAATTTGTATGAGCCTGCTCCAGAGCCTTCGTATTGACTTCAGGGGCATTGGATCAGGCTGTATGGTAGCTACGGCTTTGCTTTATGACTCAGTATCACTGTCTTGGAACACTCTCTGCCAGATCAGTCAGATTTTCCATTAAAACATTCTCTGAGGAGAGAAATGAGTGTTCAGCTAGCTGCCTGCTAGCAGAAATGTCTGATTTTTCACTTTTTTGTATTTTTCCCAAATAACTTTCTCCTCCACCATGAGAAACTTCTGGGTTTCAAGTGGGATGATTCTGTGAGTGTCTTCTAGAGGGCTGAGAATAGCTGCTTGAATCTTTGCTAGCTAGCCCTGCTTATTGTGTTTGAATGTTCCTTTTGTCCTTTCAATACATTTCCATATTGTTATCTGAAATGAGAGGAAACTGATTTTTTTGGAGTAAAATGTGCAGACCATATTTCCAGTTCATCTTCTGTGATAGCGGTTGCTATTGTGCGACTAATTGACCTGTGACTAAATAACTGTAACAGTAAAATAATTTTAGCACAACACCATAAAAATAAAAACTAAAGCTATGACTCTGTAAAGCAGTATTTGTTATGAGCTGAGCATGTACTCCATTAGAGAAGAGGAGGCTGTTTGCCTTACCAAGCTATAGTATATACCTGCCTCTTCCCATAGAAGTGATTTACACTTTTTTTTGACTTTGTTTTTTTGACTTGTGTTTTTTCTGGGTTTGGTTTTTTTTTTTGGTTGTGGTTTGTTGTGGAGTTTGTTTTGTTTTGTTTTCCTTTTTCCCCTCCATGAGGGAGAGCCAGACCTGAGTTTTGTAGTCTGACTTGTGTTTTATTTTGGTTGTTTTGTCGCTGGAAATGATTAAGGGTGTGGAGTCAAGCTGCCCATGTAGCACACCTCCTGCCACTCTGACTTGGTTCCTCATCTGCTCTGGGTTTTTAGTTGCTGTGATCCATCCATACTACACTCGAGGCGGCTGAGCCCCAGGATGGAAGGGGATTAATTTCTCTATATACATATCAGTGTGTTGGTCACAATTGCATTCCAGCCTCTTGCTCTAATAGGTAAGGAGACGTGCGGAACTATAGAAGGACTTCAGCTAACTGGAGAAAATGTGCATATATTTATGTGAAAGCAGTGGCTGGAGATACAGAAATGCATAGAGAATTTGTAGAAGAAGGTAACTGCACCTAGAAATTCATGAGTCATCTCCTGATATCCATCTGACTATCTTTCCCCCTAATGACAGGGAAAGAGAAGATTTCTGGATGTGAGCGAATGAAGGTAGTGATATAAGTGGGTGTATCTTCATTGTCTTCGTGGGAGTCAGGAAAACCCCTGCTAGTTCCCCCTGGGAACGCAGACTTTCACTTCTGAGATGGAGTAGCAAACCATGGCAGACCATGTTGAAGTCAGGAGATGAGTGGAAAGAACTTTCCACATCTCAGTGCTCAGAAGAAGAAAAAAAGGAAGTAAACAAAAAATTATTAGCAGTTTGCAGTTTTGCTGCTGTCTGCTCCTGTTGTTGGTTTTCTTCCTCTCTGTTCTAGGAATTCTATAGTAGTGCTATGAGGAATAATCAATTAACGCTTAGAAAGCAATTATAATGATTCCCAGTTTACACATGAATAAACAGAACGCAGCTTTAGGTGCCTGAGTCACAGTCATTTTTGGAGTCTGATAGGGCATGGGCAGCAACAAAGAGCCAGCTCAGCACTTGTGCTCTAATTGCTATTTTGCCAGAAAAGTTGGGGCTGGAGATCAAACAGACAGAAATGAGTTATAAAGCTCTCTGAATGTAAAATGCTGTGCACTGTTTAAAAAAAAAAACCTACGATAACATAAAATCACTACACTGTGTACTGATTTCACAAGTACTACATAGCTAATCAAGACTTGCTTGAGGTCTCACAGGATGACCATGGGTCATACCAAGGACAGGATCCAGGCGTCGTGACTCCAGTGCTGTGCTTAAGCACAAGACCATCTTCCCTTCTTCTACAAACGTGATATTTTATTATAGAGTGCCTTATCATATAAGTCCATATGTGATACTTTCTCCTGTGTTCAGCCTGAAACATGGTTAATGTAGAAATGTCATTTTTATGTGCATCATAGCTCATAATGTCTTGCTTTTATTGGAAAATTCACAGCTTCAGTTCAGATGCGTGGCCTGGTACTGTGATCACTCACTGATGTTATTCACAGTTCTGTATATCCACTGAGTAAGTGCCTTTGGTACTATATGTTCAGATAGGAGAGGATATGTTGTAAGGATGACTCTTTTCTCCTCCAGAGATGAAGGTGTTGCCACGATGTAAAAGCAGGTCAGGATGAAGTTCCCCCTTTGTGTCTGGGGGCATATTTTTGTTATTTGAAAACCCACAGAGCCCATACAACTGCAGAAGAACAAGCAAAAGCCTCGCTATCCTACTTCATATACTGTCAGCCAAACGAGCCAGCCAGCTTTTGAGTCCTCCGGGGTCATTTTATTTTTAGGGCTGATGCCTGAAGCAGGAAGAAAACAGCTTGATCTCTAGGTTCTACTTTGAGCTTCCAGTGCTGGCAGCAAAAAGCAACTTCTTTTGACGTGCAAGCTGAGTTTAGCCAATGGAAAAAGCTGTATGGGCCAGTGAGTTGCCATATTTTGAGTGTTGCTGCTCAGAAGCACAGCACAGTTCCCTGTCTGTCACAGAGCTGATTTACTTTTGATCTCTTCAGTCTATGCTTGACATTCCAGCTGTTTTTCTGTCTCTCTATTTAATATCAGGCTTTTTCTCTCCATGCTTTTTCAGGTTTTCATTTCTCCTTGTTTGTCTGAAATCCATCTTGGAGACACTTGTTGCCCTGCTCTCTGATCTGTTTTGAGCCTCTGCCAGCTGCTGCTGCTGCCAGTGGATAAAATGACTGAGTCACCACTTTGTGAATTTTGCATTTGCTTGTGGGGTGGCAGAGCCAAGGCCATCATGAACAAATCAAGCAACCACAACAAAGGCCCAAAACACAAACACTGGGACTTAACCTCAAAGCATATGCTGGAGCCCGACGAGGTGACAGCCAGCAAGATGCATACCGAAGGACCTCAAAGCATTACTCAGTCTCAGTCCTGCTTTAACCACATCAGAGACATACACCTCACACAGCTCTGGATCGAGGCAGAGGGTGGAAGGGAAAGGTAGCAGTGACCAAAGGACCTTTTTCCTCCTTCCAGAATGAATTTATCAGAGCAAAGCAGCAGATGGAAAAAAAAATAAATATATATATACACACGCTCAGGGTTATTGAATGCAGCAAAGCTGCAGCTGACGAAAACAGCACTAAATGCGGGGGAGAAGGCCCGGCTTGGCAGACCGGCTCCTCCTCTGCACTCTCTTGTGTGGGGGCTGTGCCCCCAAAGGACTGTTTTGCCTTGCTTCAGCTGGGTCGGGCTGGCGGGGCAGCTCGCTTCTCCGCACCACCACCGTTTCCCTGCAGCCATGGCGGTGTGTTCTCACCGCGGTCTTTCCCTGGTTTGGCTCTGATCTCCACCTGCGCTCACAAAATTGTCTCAGTGCTGGCTTGCTCTCGGTGGCCGTGTTTCCTTGTTTGCCATGCTTTCTAAACGTCATGCTCGTTAGCCTAAGAAACATCATATCAGGAAAAAAACTCTCTCTGGTTGACCTGAAGGGCCAGTGAGTGTTTGGGCTCTTCACACCTCTGTCTGCTGGGACCAGAGCTTGCCAAAGGGTAATTTATGCCCTGTGTGCCAGCAGTGATTAACTAAACACAGGGTTAATCAGCATGGTGATGCTGAAGCTGGTGGAGGTTTTGTTACTTAATTTTAGCTTGATCAGGGTCGCCCCTTTGCTGCCAGCAGAGGCATGGGGACATTTAATATAACCCGGCCATCAGGGCTCTGTGGCTACCTCCAGGTTTGGTGGCTTTTGTTGACGGCATGTTTTATTAGAGAGACAGGGGAGAGGCTGAAATGCACTCATCTGATCTGCAAGCAGAGGACGGGGATGTATCAGTGTGTCATTTAAAACATCCTGGCCTGTTTGGCTTGTAATAGCCCTATAGGAAAAAGATTTTTCGTTCTTTAGCCCTGATGCAAAAGGGAAATGGGTTCCTATTTGCATTGTCCCCCCAGTGTTTGTGTAATTAATGTACGTGGGGGGTTCTCCCTCCCCCACCCTCTCCCAAGGTAAAAAATGACCTTGTCAAAACTTAGATTACAAAATCTTAGTTACTAAGCAATGGGTAGGGCCCCACTGGGATGGCATCCCGGCTCCTGAAATGGTATGTATAGTAAAAACTAATAAAAATGGTGTCAGAGGCTCTCAGGCTTCCAAGTCCCCTGCTGTGTGACCCCCTGATCCCAATTTATTAGCTGAACCCAGGGAAGCAGACAAACCTCGCCGGCTCCAGACTGTAGGCTCCAAGAAAGGAAATAATGCGAGCTCCAGAGCAGCGGCTCCAGAGCAGGAGGGATGGAGAGAGGGAGGGAGGGAGGGAAACCCTCCTGGAAAACAGGGGCTTGAGCGTAGGGCTGGAGGGAGCTGCTGACAAGAGCCATCTGAGCAGGGCAGGGAAGGGCGGCTCGCTCTGCGATATCTCACTGCCTCGACGTTCAGATGCTTTAAACATGTCAGAGAGGAAGGGAAGGAAGGGGGTGGGGAGAGCAGGGCTTGCAAGGAGGCAACCAGCCAAAGTTGTTTCCTTTCATGTGTTAGCAGCGTGCTTCAGTCTAAGATCACCTTGTGCTGGTGACGGAGGATTTAGCAGCTGGGGGTGGCAGATGGAGTGGCAAAGAATGTGCCCTGTGGGTCAGAGGGGGATGCGCCTTCCCCCTTCCCGCTCCCCAGCTGCAAGAATTTTCTCTTTAAAGCAGTAAAGGCGATGCAGCTCCTCACGTTGCTGCTGTAGCCCCCCGGATTCCCTCTTTGGTGTGCGGTACGCATAGCAATTAAAGCATGTTGCACGAGGGGAGTGTGATTTTTTTNTTTTTTTTTTTTTTTTTTTTTCTTGAAAAGCTGCCAAAGCAAAGTGATATTGATGAGGATGGCTCGCTTCGATTAGCAGGGGCTGGCTAAGAACAGTCACCTCCAGCCCGTTTCCCTCCCCCTCTTCTGGCTTGGACAAGAAACCTCAGTATTTTCTCTGCTTTCAGCAGTTGTCTGTCTGATCTGCGCTTCTAATCTATGCCCAAATCGAGCTTAAGTAGGGGCAAGAAGCGTAACAATAACTCTCCTTGTTTAATGCCAACCCTTGCATTTGAAGTGCTTTGGCTTCCCAAGGGTGATCTTATCAGAAGAAGGCACTGCACTTTTTTAAAGGCATGATTATGCAGTAAAACGGCTAATGATGGAAATGATCAGAGGAAGGCTATGTGGAAGGTAAGCATATGGCAATAGAGCAGGCCTGTCCCATTCGCCAAGTCTTTATAGATGTGTAATTTGCTCTTTGGAAATATATCTGGGGTTTCCTGAGGAGGGACTGGCCCAGTGTTTCTCCTACTCAGTGACCGTAATGTTTGTTTCTAAGAGCAAACAAAAGGGCAGGCCCGTACCTCTGGCTGCCGTAGTGCCGTCTGGCTTCTACAAAAAAGGGTTGTGGTTATACTCCCGCTTACCTGGAGGTGTCTTGGAGAAATACCCCTGGATGCAAGACCTAGTACAGATGACAAATTTGGGGGCTGGAAAAACATGTGTGCACAGGCAGGTTTTCTCCTTCGTGCTATTAGGAAACAAGCTGCAGCTCTATAAATCTGGGTTTTCCTGGCTCTGTTTTGTTTCTTTTTAAACCGCTGCCAGGGTGATCCGTTTAAACAACCACATCATTTGTGTTTTCCGTAGTTGAACATAGGAATTTTGAAGCGCTGTCTAAAGGAAAGATATGTAACATACTCCTCCTCTCTCCTTCCTTAGCTGTAATCAGTGTGAGACTGATGGCTAGCAGAGGTCCTCGGGAGAGGATCAGGATGTACTTGCTTCCCTGATACACACTGCAACCAGAGAGAGCCGAAACCTGCATCCAGACTTGGCTCCGGCGTTGCTATTGATACACAGAGGAACCTGAAATGCCGCTGGTTACCTGCAGCTTGGTGTATGCCTCTCTGCCGTGCAATGAAATTGGTATGATCCTTCTGAGGGAAAGGTGGGCGATGAAGGCTGCTTCCCCAGGAGCAGAGGCTGGGGATGAAGGGGAGCACGGCTGGAAATGATGCTGTGCCTGCGCTTCCTCGGGCTGGGGAAGGCCACGCACATCCCAGTGAGGCTGTGGTCCTGGCCGCTATAGAATCACAGAATGGTC